>OX637409.1:17086459-17528959 GCA_951799425.1 Ilex aquifolium
AGCTGTGTGGCGATGGCTTTGCATTGGTGGAGGCAGGAATGTCTGAGGAGGAGTTTGTATTCTTACTTGTCAAGTGGGAGGATGCTTCAGGCCGAAGAAATGAACTTACGGCTTCTCTCACCTTCTCCACCACACCCACTTCACCAGGAGTTTTTCTTGGAATTATTGCCTCAGATATGACCTGAGAAAGTGCTCTCTCATCTTCTCCAGGCTCAAGCTTGTGCATCAAATACTCCTTCACAGAAACACTTTTTTCCCATTTTGGTGGACTGTTACAATATTGGTCTCTTGTTTCTGAATTTCTACCTAATTTTTCAATGCCACTAGCAGTTGGACCAGTAGGGTCTCCAGTTTCCACAGGCGTAGGGGTTGCAATAGTCAAGCCTGCAATCGTAGAAGCAATTGTTTGTGTTGCATCAGATACTGCAGCATATGCTGGTGCCAGTTTCTCAGATACTCCGATATATGCTGGTGCTAGCTTCTCAGAGACAGTCTCAGTAAGTGTTTTATTAGCACTAGGAAGCTTCTCTTTTTCCTATTCAACTCCATGTTTGACACTGCTTGCCAAAACATGCTTCTCGGAAACTACAGGATCTGCTCTTGGGTGCTGCCTTGCTGTCTCGTCGTAATTCTCAGGTGCTAGCTCTGATTCGTACACTGAAGATAAAAGTGGACAACTAGGTGGACACTCTATGATTGTGCAAGATGGATATAAAGATCAGACAGCCTTATGGGCTTAACAATTCATTTGACTCTCTCTCCATTCCTTGCATCAAACAAGACCAATTTGATGGCGCCGCATAGGCTCCATCAGTTGCCCAATAGGTTTTTCTGGAACCTTAGTTGCCTGTGAGTTCAAGGTTGAACTTTTTCTCTTCTTAAATCTTAACATTGAAAAACCTGCCTAATATGTTAGACAACTTAAAAAATATTAATCATCTGAGTAAGACCTCAGCATTTGCATATCAGGTCATCCTTTTGTACCTTGGTTGATACCAGAAGAGGCACTTTGCTAATTACATATTAGGTGATAATTAGACACAGGCAACATCTTAAAAACCCTTAAAACGTCTAGTTAAAGCAACAAGATTTGACTGACTCCATATGCAATCAAACGTGAAATGGCATCAAATCATAAAAGGCTTCAGTGGTATTACTTGGAGCTCGAAAATATTCAGGATCTTCATCCTCTTCATCGTCATCCAATCTAACACCCCATGAGGGCATGGTGTTATCGTCATGCAGTGCATGCCCATGCTTTTTCTTGCCGCTCAAAGTGTTACGCAGCTTCTTAGCCTTCTCCTTCACTTTTGCGAGAACTGATTTCCTATGTGGGCTGTGATCTTCTTCTGGGTCATGGATCCTTCCTAGCCTAGGTGAGGCACCTGATGGCCAACTTGAGGCATTACCTGGAGTGACAATGTCGTGCTAGATGACTCCTCAATCAAGGCCCAAAATGATCAAGGCCTAATGAAATTTCAAATTGAATTAGAAATGTGACAGAGTGACTTCATCTTAAGTCAAAAAAACAGAATCCCATATCCAGAAAACCAACGAAAAGCCTCATTCACGAATTTTTTTACCTGGAGATTATGACTTTCATGGGAAAGAATGATATGGATTTACCTTTTAGCAGTTGTTCAAAAGTTGGGGAGGTTGGAGTTCGAGGGGTTTTAGAGGTCTCAGGAAATCGTGGCACCCCATCAAGCTGGGACATTGCTGGTGATCCACGAGAATGCTTATTCGAATAACTGTCTTGTGATCTCTCACTATCTGTTATCTAGTTTCTATCACTGGTGTATTTTCATCACCCTTTGAGAAATTTAAGGTTAATAAGAGATTCTAATGCATTAGTTTCCGGGTTCCTGGGTAGACTCTTTCAGACAAAGAAGTGAAAAGAGCTTGTGGGCTACTTTCTTACATGTGGCAATAGAGTAACATCATGATCTGCTTTGTTGCCACTTTATGGCTCCCCCAGAGTTTACCTCCCAATATAGCAATTGACTAGACCTTGGAGCGACTAGCTTCCTATATATTAGCCTCATGTCTTGGGAAGAACCTTCCTGTGTTTCAGACTTGTAAATAGATTTGGTAAAGGGGAAATGCACGGTGTGAACTCTTCTCTTGTCTGGTGAAGAAAAGTCCAATATAGCGATTATCTTGCTCGAGCCCATCAGGTAAAATAACAATGTTAGGCATTTGAAACAGCATCATGTGAAATTCCCCATTAGAATCAGCACCAATTGACGCAACAAGATGACTAATGTATCATGTTCCTTACATTACTGGAGAGTGGAGACAAATTTATTCTCTGGGCACAAACCCACCCGTCTCCACAGCAACATTTAAGCAAAAACCAGCTTTCAAATTCAAATCATCTACTCGAGCTCCGAGCTTTGCAGCTTCTAACTTTGCACAGAGAATCCGAATAGCTGATACGCTACAAATGATCGGAGCTATTCCAATTCTGATCTCAGCAAACAATTCCATTGCAATTCCAGGGGACATGGAAAGTTATGCAAACAACCAGATACCAAAAAATTCCACAATATTATTTTGCATGTACAATTTGTATAATAGAAGTAGTAAAGAATACAATTTTTCATTAAAAAAATGATTCACATCCCAATCCTTCATAAAATAAACCTCTCTGAAACGCTTCTCTAGTACCAAGGAGAATTCCCAAAACTCCACTTCTACCGAGACTTGAATGGAGTATCGAAAATATTTTATTTGATACATTGAAAAATTGAAATACGCAGGACTTATTTACTCATTTTCTAAACACCCAATACTTCTCAAACTCAAGTCATTATGTCTCATTCTTTTTGCATTAAAAAACTAAATTTCATACCGCCGGCATCAATCCAAAAAATAAAGTTATATAACACAAAAAAAAAAAAAAAAAATTCACTCACTTGATGAAACCAAATATGAAAAAAAAAAAAAAAGAAAAAAGAAAAGCTTTCACTAAATGCTAAAATCAAATGGGTCACTCCAATTCATTAATAATGAAAAAATCATCACTGTACGATCCAAAAAACAAATATTCAAATGCTAAAGAAAACAAATGTCCAAATACTAAAGGAAACAAATTAGTTACAATGATTAAATTAATTTTTCACACTGAACACCAACCTGTCGAAGAGAAAGTGGACACCATAATCAGATTAGTTACCACTTTCTACAACATCAAAAATCACGGTATTAACCAAGAAAATCGCGATAAAATCGTAGACCGAAATATGAAAACAAAGAGCTAGATCAACAAACCAACACATAGCCTCCTAAGAACAACATACAAACTTTGATGAATAGCCTTCAACAATAAGTATGACAAGAGCTTTTGACCCATCACACGTTATTTTGATAAAAAAGTCCTAAATAATAGTTGGTTTGAAAGTATTTCCTAAACACAGGTCTTTTTAAAAACGTCAGTTGGTCTGACATTTTTAGGCCAAAAAACGTCATTTGGTCTGACTTTTTAGCCTAAAAACGACAGTCCAATTGACGTTTTTACGGTTGGAGAGTCAGATTTTAAGAGCCTTAAAAACGTCATTTTAATGAATAATGCTACACTGACCAAATTTTGGGACCAAATTTAGAGCCCAAATGACATGGCAGCTGACTTGGGCTTCTTTATTTGGCGCCATGTCATTTGGGCTTCAAATTTGGTCCCAAAATTTGGTCAGTGTAGCATTACTCCATTTTAATTGAAGTTTTAATTAAAAACATCAGTTCTACTGACGTGTATAAGCTGAACCTCGTTTTTCCCGTCTTCTTTCGTTTATCCTATTTTCCCATTCTTCCCTCCCATCTGAGCCCTAACGTTTCCAGGCGAGAGAACCATCTGCACCCCCCATTCAATCAGCAGCTACTATTGGTCATAGCAGCAGCACCACCCACCACTACCCAGCACCACCTACCACTACCCAGCACCACCCCCCACTACCCAGCACCACCCACCACTACCCAGCACCACCCAACCATCGAGGCCCCAAATCCAAGCACCACCACCATCGAAGCCCGCCCCGTCACCACCCAAAATCCCCAAATCTGCACTACTGTTCCTCCATTGCACCGCTGACAGCGCCTCCACCACCTCCAGTGACTCCTCTTTATTTATTGAATGAAAAATATTTAAATTATATGAAATTATTGAAATTATATGAAAATATTGATTATTGAATTGAGTTGATTATTGATTGTGCTATTGAGTTGGGTATTGAGTAGATTATTGATTATTGAGTGGGGTAACTGAGTTGAGTTGGCTTGTTCTGTTACTAATAATTCCTTAAAATTGCGGAAGTTATAATTTAATTATACTCTTTTATAAATTTCAAAAAAAATGACCTTTATTGACATGTATTCCATAAGATTATTGACCTTTTTTCTTGAAAGTTTTTGTTTCTACAACGATTTGGTTGCTCTATTTTGTATCATTAGTTTCATGTGTTTCACTTTCTCTTGTATATGAGTTACCTCTATTTTATGTCTGTAAACAATGCATGGTTTACCTCTAGTACATGTCTAAGAGGATGTTGTCTGTTTCTATTATTTTGGCAGTGTTCCAAGATAAATTTGATAATCACAGATTATTGTATGCCGGGAATGACGGGTTATGAGCTACTTAAGAAAATTAAGGTACTCCAAAACTTAATGAACTATTTTTTTTTTTTTTTTAATTTTTTGGCTTGATTGTATGCCTGGAATGGTTGTTGCTTGATTTGGTTGTGCTTATATTGCATAAACAATAGTTGGTTTTATTCAATTTGTGCGCACATTTTGTTGCATTGATCAATTAAAGTTGAATAGATCTTTTTTCTTCTATGGTTCATTTAGGAACATTTCTCTGTAAAACTGGTAGTCTGGATAAGACATATCTTGGCTGCAAGCTTGCGGTGGATGCCGGAGACCAAGAACTTGTCGCCAAATATGCTTTGCTCATGAAGAAGAGAATGGAAATTGAGAACCGTCTTGTCCAAAAGCTGGGACGTTGGTAGAGATTGGAATGCAAGTTATTAAGTTTTTTTGACCGTCAATAGATAGAGATCTATAAATTATTATCATAGATTGGGACAGTTGTTCGAGTACATTGATTTGTTTCCTAATAATTCCTAAATTTTGTCACTTTTATTATGAATGTGCAAGGTCTTGAGTCAAAATATTTGCATGTCGTTTTGGGGAGAACACCATTGTAACAGCAAGGCATCAACAACCAGCATATATCTCGTTAGGGTTACCAATTCACCATTTAACAGAATTATGTATGTAATTTGTCTATGTCCGATACCTATTCGATGATAATCCTGAATGAAATGAAAGAATGTACAAGATCAAGTCATCATAGTTTTGAAGAACAATGTTCCATAGTGCAGCATCAATACCAGCAAGAACAAAAACAGAATGATCGACAAGGAAGACATGCAGGCCTTCAAACACTAGCAAATAATGTACAAGATCAGCCACACAGGATGTACAAGGTGTCTTGCACAGCCTGTGCTTTTTAGGTACAAGTTAGAAGGAAATGGACCACACAAATCAAACGCCTACAACAGACAGGCTATGTAATTCCACCAACTACTTACAGCATACAGTGGAATGTAGAAAACCAAAAGTGACTAATTGTTGGTCCTGCTACTAGGATTTAAAGCAGGATTTGCGCGAGTTCAAAGCCCCCGTTACACGTTCAAAAGATTAAACACACATATTCTCATAAACAAGGTGGAGGTAAAATCACATAGACAATTCATCGAACACTTGGTTCAACTGACAATCTAGAGGTGATCAAGCTGGGTTCAATTGAAGATATTCCCCCATGGGAAATCAGTGCTACAACTCAATTGCTGAAGTTTTTTTCTTTTGGAATGTAAACTGTATTCACACATTCATGTGTGCAAATATGTCAAAATGTACAATTCAAACCCAAGCAGCATAGAGTATTATTGAACTTGTTCCATGATTAATCCAATTCATCCCGACAAATATCATCTATAAAACAACTTTACAACTCCTTTCTCATTTCTATTTGGAATATCATCGAACATGTTTCAAGCATCAGTGCATCCAAATATATATGAATGTAAATATGAACTAAACTATCTAAAAAAACAATTTGCAATTCAATCCTTCTAAGAGGCAGCAACTCAATGTCTCCCAACATAACAAAACCAGCTTCACCGTGGGCAGCATGTCAAATGTCCAAAACAAAGCAACTTTTACATAGACAATTCATCGAACACTTGGTGAACTAAGTCCAATCTAAGTTTCCCATTCTTCGTTTGCCTTCACACCATTAAAACATCAAGAGTACTGCAACTCAAAACTCCAAACTCCAGCCACCATTGATCATGATGAAACCATCAAAATATACATGGAAACACACTTAGAACATGGATGGAAGCATGAACCGTGAAGCTCTAGTCGCTGCTGGGTCGCCTGAAGGTGTAGCTGGTTTTCGGGTGTTGGTGGGTTTTGGTGGTTCACCTGAAGGAGCTTGGGTGCTCGTTGGTTCCAATTTGCTGGTGGTGGTCGCTGGTGGTTCGCCTGAAGGAGGTTATGGTGGAGATGTCGATGGTGAATTTTGCAGCTGGGTCGCTGAAGGATTTTAGGGCTCAGACAATTTTGGGGGAATAAGGAAATAATGGAGAGAAGGAAAGAAGAGGGAAAATGTGTGGATTTCGGATGAGATAAAAACGTCAGTCCATTTGACGTGGTTAGTTAGAAAACGTCAACTGGACTGACGTTTTTAGGTGATTAAATTGTTTACAGTTTTGGTAGAAGACGTCAGTTGGTCTGACGTTTTTAAGCTAAAAACGTCACACGAACTAACATCTTTTGGCCTAAAAACGTCAGACCAAATAACGTTTTTAAAACTGCCTGGGTTTGAGAAATACTTTCAAACCCACTCTCTTTTGTGAATATTTTTTTACAACAACTCGGGATGGGTCAAAAGCTCACTATGACAACATGAATAGTCAACAAATCAATTGGGGAATCAACGCCCACACACACTCAACTCGCGTGCGTGCGCACACAAACTCAACAGAAAGTCAATGCACACATGCACACACACTCAACACACACTCACACACACAGAGAAACCCAAAAATGCACCATGAGAAAGAGTGGGAGAACATACAAACACACACACACAAAACATAGAGAAACACAACACAAAACACATAGAGAGAGAGAGAGAGAGAAATATCGTGATTGAGGCAGAGGGAGAGTGAAAGGTTAATCGCTGACTTCGGCAGTGTTGGCGTGTGTGTGTCGAGGGTATAGGTAGAAAAAAAGAGGGAGGGAGAAGGTAGGTTAGAGTTTTTTTTTTTTTTTGTGTGCGTAATTGAGGGTAAATGAGCTGCATCAGATAGCTATGTGTGAGAGAGATATAGCAGAGAATGAGAAAGAGATATAACAGAGAGTTAGAGAGTGTGTTTAAATTTTAATACTTCCTTTCAGATCTACCTATTCAATAGACATTCTATCCTTTTTATAAAAAAAATATTAATCTTTAATTAAACATAATCAAACCTTGATGTACCATGTCCTTCACAAGAAACCTTTCCTATTCAACGGCCTGAGCGGAGGATAGAGTCGGTAGTAGACATGGAATAACCAGACGCCTTCCCAAATGATGATAAATATTCATTATACTCTCTACTCCCGACTAAAAACATGCCAGGTCCTATAGCATCCGCCGTTATTTTCGGCAAGGTCGCATCGCCATTCAAATACTGCATCACTTGCCTCATGCTAGGCCTAGCCACTGGATTAGAATGCGAGCAAAGTAGACCCAACTTCAGAACTAACTCCATTTCTTCAACCTCAAAATCACCTCCCAATCTCGGATCACTTGCCTCAAGAATAGCTCCTTGTACCCATCTCTCCATAACCCACTCGGCCAAAATCATGTTATTAGGCTGTGGCACTAGAGGTTTTCTTCCACAAGCCACTTCGAGCATAAACGCCCCAAAAGCAAACACGTCTGTGCTTGTAGTTGCCTTGCCAAATCTAGTCAACTCTGGTGCAAGATAGCCAATAGTTCCAACCACATGGGTTGTTTCAGGGTTTGTGCCATGATCGTACAATCTAGCAAGCCCAAAGTCTCCAAGTCGACCGTTAAAATCAGCATCTAGTAGTACATTGCTGGCCTTCACATCTCTGTGAAGAACAACTTGTTCCCATTCTTCATGGAGATATAGAAGGCCAGAAGCTATCCCTCTGAGAATTTGATAGCGTTGTGTCCAATTAAGGCTTGCTTTTTGGTTGCTGTATAAGAACTTGTCGAGACTTCCATTGGGCATGTAATCATAGACCAAGAGAAGCTCTCCCTTTCTCCGGCAATAGCCGAGGAGGGCCACCAAGTTCCTATGCCTCAGCCTTCCAATGCTAGCAATTTCTGCCACGAATTCCCTCATCCCTTGTGTTGAATCATGTGAGACTCTCTTCACTGCGACTTGTGCTTTGGAAGACGTAAGTACTCCTCTATAAACCTTTCCAAAACCTCCAGCTCCAAGAAGCTCTTTCTCTTTGAAACCTTGGGTTGCTTTGTAGAGATCCTTATAGGAGAATCTCTGAGGTCCATATTCCACTTCCCAATCCTCTCTTATTTCTTCATACTTTCTCTTTCTCAGAATGTAAGCAGTCCCACATAGAGTGATGATCACAATAGATAATGAAACAATTGAGACTACCATTTCAACAACTGGTAATCTCTTTGATTTTTTTGGACGAGGAACCGAAGGAAGCTTTGAGAGTTCTAGCCCTTTTGCTGACCCAGTTTTGTTGAAGCTCCACCCGAGAATATAGTGGTTGCTTGCCGAAACTGAACCTGTTGATGCAGAGAAACCAACATACATGGAGTCCAAGAAAATTGGAGAAAGATCAATGGAGGTTGATAGGAGAGGTTGATTAGGTTTTGGACTTCTGATTGGAGCTAGTGCAACGTTTATAATCTTTCTTCATCCATCATAATCGATCCAAATTTGAATCGGTTTTCCACTCGTAAGCTCCAAGCTCTTGTTTAACCCTTTGGAGAAATATGACACAGGAGCTGACGCAGTTGAGTTTAAGCTGTTTACATCGATTCCAACATGATTGCCGTTAATATCTTGGAATACATTGCTAGCAACAGTGTCCAACTCAACTGCGAACACATGGTTTGAGGAAAGGCCGTTGTTAGAAGAATTGAAAAGTCCCAAATAGAGGCTTGGCGAGGCATGACTGAAGTCCATAGATGGAGAGATGGTGAAGGCAAAGCCATTGCCTTTAGGTACTGACAAATCGGGAACAATGGCGAAGATAAAACTGGTGGAAAATGAGAGAAACGACTCGGGTGACTCGGACGAGTTGAACTTCACAGGAAGTGGGTAGAAGCATGGCCGGTTTGTTGGCCGGAAGTGTTTGTTAGCTGCAATAGACCATTGGGGAGGATTTCAGCGAGCCCATCAAGGTGGAGTTTGGCTTCACGAAAGCCATTGTAAATGAACTGGTTTTGAGCTAGAGCTAAGGCCAAGAGTATGAAAAACACGGAGAGAAGAAGCATCATGAAATGAAGAGATCTAAGATCTGTAGTCATTTTGATGGAGAAGAAAAGGTTTCTTCTTTGAAGATGAAATGACAAATGCTATTCCTTTGCCAAGAAGATGGAGAAGTTAATGAAAAGCCAACCATACAAATTGGAGGACTATGGAGCCACTGACAAGCAATTTGTTGATCCCATTTATTGACCGGTGAGTCTTTGGTCAATTCAATAATACTGGATTATGTCGACAGATTACCTAGAAGCGTTGATATCTTCTATATAATAAAATATAATATAAAATAAACAAAATAATTTTTACTATTCGCGATTGAGATCTCTTTAAATTTTACTTTAAAATTAATCTGACGACTAATAATAACACTCCAAAATTAATATGAAAAATAGAGTCATAAGGGTGTGTTTAGGATGACTTTTTAAAAGTGTTTTTAATACTTATAACTTCTCATAAATACTTTTAAAAAAAATAATGTTTGAAAACCGTCCCACCAACACCTCTACCACCACCAGCCCCACCACAATCACCACTACCACCACCGCCACTCCACCACCACCACCACCACTGTCGCCACCCTACCACACCCATCGCCCCCACTACTACCTTCACTGCCACCCCACCATCACCTCTTCCACAACAATCACTACCACCGCCCCCACCATCTCCACTTTTGTAACCCCACAACCACCACACCATTAGTGCCCCACCACCACCACCGTTACCGCCACCTTACCACCACCGCCACTATCCTACCATCACCCCTATCACATCACTTCCACTGCCCCCCAACCACCATCATCATTGTCACCTATAGCTATCACAATTACAACCAATTGTCATTATCCATCACAACTATCACCGTCTCCCACCACCACCACTGCCGCCCACCGTCACTACCACCGCTCGCCCCCACTATAACCAGTGCTTAAATTTTTTTATTTTTCCTCTATCTTTGTAATTTGATTTTAGGTGTGAATACAAATATTTTTATTGTTGACCATTTTTTTTATTACTCCATGCCTTCAAGCACGAGAAATAACTAGTCTATCAATAAATATGCTACGGACTTCTCACTTCATTTATCCGATTTTGAAATCCAACTTTAGCAAGAAAAATTCGTGTTTTTTTACCAGGTTTGAGAGAATGAGTTCAGAGAGGTTTACAAAAGTTTAAGGATTCCGGTTGAGATACTAAATGTATGAGTTGTATTTATACAAAGAATAATATTATTGAGAGCTAAAAAACTGACAAAATTTTGCTCAATTCCTCTCAGATGCGAAAAAAGAGGTCGGATCATCTCTAATGCACATAGACGGGATTTTATCAAGTCACGTGCATGTGACTGTTATTATTGGTTTTTTTATTTTTTGTGTTTTGATGCATTCTATCATTTATTCTCGGGCTAATTGTAACTTGTACCTCGAAAGATCACTCAAATTTCTATTTGTACTCTTAAAGTTTAAAAATATCAATTTGTACACTGAAAGACAAAAATTTGTATCAATGTACACTTGGGGCTAACTACCATCCATTTTACTGTTAAAAAGTTTGGGTTAATTATAAATTACACCCACAAAATTTAAATATTTCACATTTATGATCCAAAAAGAATTTCATCCATTAATACTCATTTCATCCATTAATGCTCATTAAATAATTTTGTTTAAGTGCTATCAAAATTATTTTGTGTTCATGTTTAGGTATTACGTGACAAGTTTATGATTAAAAATCGTTAGTAATCTGGACGTTGTCTGTCTGAAGGACCATATAGAAACATATTCAATACTTCAGGGACTAAAATGATGCAATTGAAACATTGGGGACCAAAATGAGACAAACTTCATACTTTGGGAATCTCTAATGTAATTAACCCTTAAAACTATAGGTACAATCCCATAATTTTTCGTATAAGGCCAAGAAAAAATTTATGGTACTGACTAGGTGTGGTACACAAAAAAATTGGGATAAATTATTGGGTAAGTAACAATTTAATAAAGTTGACGGTTTTTTTGGTAAGTGATAAAGCCAAAATTATGATCATATGAGGTTCAAAATTTTGAGATCGAATCTAAAAAATAGATTTTGGATGGATCCTATCTCAACTTCATTGGGTTATAAGATGACATGTTTGAATTACAATTTGGGGAGAGTCTACGGTACCGTTTGGTCAAACAACGGTATCGTACCATAAAAAAAGTGTGATTATAAGTTTTTTGGCATTTAATATTACTTAAATGTGTGGCTGCAAAATTTTTTGTTATTAAATATTACTCATTAAAGGTGTAACTTTGCCTATAAATGTAGTAACATTACATTAAATGGTTGTAACTCACCTCAAATACTTGTAATCTCAGCCGCCATTTTTTTGTGGTACTTTTACCTTTACTAGTTGTAACCTAACCTTAAATATTTGTAATCTAACCTTAAATGTAGTAACTTTACCATAAATAGTTATAACCTCCCTTTCAAAGATAGTAATTTTACTTTTAATTGTTATAACCTTACCTAAAGAGTTTGTACCTCACCTTTAAATGTGATAACTTTGTCTTTGCAAGTAATAGCATTACATTTAATAGTCATGATCGATCATGATTGATTAAGATCGATTCTAATGCCAATTTTTTTTTTTGCAATTCCACTCAATTAGGATCGATCATGATTAATTAAGATCGATCCCAATGCAATTTTTTTTTTCCACTCAAATTAGAATCGATAATGACTATATGAGATCGAACTTTTTTTTTTTTTTTTCTGAACTGGTCCCGATCCTATATTTAGTTACATTAAATTGACATGTAATTTTATGAAATTAATTTTCAATTTTTTCCAATTAACACTCAATTCATCAAAAATAACATTAAATTGACTTTCAATTGTATTAAATTAACATTCAAAATTATAAATTTAAAATTCTTAAAATTAACATTAATTCATAAAATGTTAATTAATTTGTGAAATTACATGTCAATTTAATGTAATTAAATATAGGATCAGGACCAGTTCAAAAAAAAAAAGTTCGGTTAGTCGTGATCGATCCTATTTAATTGGAACCACCAGAAATTTAGTTTGGTCCCAATTTTTTGACCATCAAATGCAAAAAGTTCGATCTCATATAGTCATGATCGATCCTAATTTGAGTGGAATCGCAAAAAAAAAAAAAAAAATTGGCATTGGGATCGATCTTAATTAATCATTATCGATCCTAATTGAGTGGAATCGGGAAAAAAATAAATTTGGCATTGGGATCGATCTTAATTAATCATGATCGATCATGACTATTAAATGTAATGTTACTACTTGCAAAGACAAAATTATTACTCTTGAGATAAAGTTATCACATTTAAAGGTGAGGTACAAACTCTTTAGGTAAGGTTACAATAATTAAAAGTAAAATTACTATCTTTGAAAGGGAGGTTATAACTATTTATGATAAAGTTACTACATTTAAGGTTAGGTTACAAGTATTTAAGGTTAGGTTACAACTAGTAAAGGTAAAAGTACCACAAAAAATCGGCGGCTGAGATTAGAAGTATTTGAGGTGAGTTACAACCATTTAAGGTACTGTTACTACATTTATAGACAAAATTACACCTTTAGTGAATAATATTTAATGATAAAAAATTTACAGTCACACATTTGAATAATATTAAATGTCAAAAAATTGACAGCAACATTTTTTTTTGGGTACCGTAGACTCTCCCACACTTTTTTTTGGATACGGTACCATTGTTTGACCGGGCGATACCGTAGACTCTCCCGTATCTGAAAAATCAACGAGCATATTAACAGGCATCACTTTCGATATCTTTCCTGATCTTTGTTTTGAAAAGAATGTACCGATGAATCCGAGGAAAAGAAAAGAGCTGGTGTGGCAAGTTGTTGAAAAAGCAAATACTTGCAGTGCTGATAGTGATTGCCAACAAGTTAGTCGGTAGTATGGTACATGTCACTATAAAAGAAACAAAGCATTGCATTATTGTCGGGCCTTTGTGACAAAACTTAAAAAAAAAAAGAGTCCTTCCTGTGTTAAAAGATAATTTCTAAAAAGTTTTAGTTAGAGAGTGAAAATAATTTTTTTTTTTGCTAAATATAAATTGAGATTGAGGGTGCGTCTGATAGGAATGATGGAAAGTAAGAGGAATGAAAAAGTAGGAATGACATACTTTTTATCCATGAAAGAAGGAAAAACACTTTCTTTCATTTTTGTTTAGTAAGTTGGATAAAAAATTGAAGGAATTATTTTTCCATTGTTTGTTATTGAAAGAAAAATGAAAGGAAAAAAGACATACACAAACTTAATTTACCATTATACCCTTACACAAAAAACAAATTTTCTATTGCAAATAAACTTTTACAGATTTGAAATTGATTCAATTTATTTCAAGCCACCAAATGGCATGGCGAGTCCCATTATGGTACTAAAATGCTATTTTTTGGTACTGTATCTTTATTTTTATTCAATAAAAATATGGTATGTTTAAAATTATTATATTTTTATTTTTCATTTGTATTTATTATTTTTCAATCAATAATTATAAATCATCAAACTCAGCAAAATGGTACTATATCAAGCCAAAATCTAATATTACTAACACTTTTGATATAGTGTCAAATTTTTTTCATGGGTGTGACTCAAAGTTGGGATTGCAGTTTGAGAATAGTCAATAAAAAGATAAAATATGGACTGTTACATAAAATGGAAAAAATAGCTATTTATTTCAAAAAATTTCATGTGGTATGTTTCTAGAAAAATCTAGGAGTAGATATGGCAAATAGTGAAGGGTATAAAAGTAATTACAGCAGCCCCTACAATTAGCCCCAATTTGCAGTCCCATTTTCCGCCCAGTTTTGCACGGATACAAAATGGCGGGCATAAGGGATGAACTTTCCACTTTCTTTTCCACTCCATCCAATTTTTCTTTTATACCAAACAAATGAAACTCTTTCTTTCCTTTCTATTTTCCATCCATAATTTTCTATCCATCTCATTTTCATTCATACAAACAAGAGGTAAGAAAAAGAGAGCACAAAAGAATTTGAATGTTGTGCAATATCATTAGCAGCTTGGGCCAAATGTCAAAATGGTGATTTGTACAGTTGAATTGAAAGCAGAAAATTCCCACTGTTTTTGCTTCCATTGTGCCCAATTTTCCAAGGCAGTCTTGCTGGAAATGTCTAAAGCTTTTGCTTTCATTGTGCCCAATTTTACAAGGCACTCTTGCTGGAAATGTCATAAGCTTTTGCTTTCATTGTGCCCAATTTTACAAGGCACTCTTGCTGAAATTGACATAAGCCATGAGCTTTTGCTTTCGTTGTTTTGCCCTATTTTACTTGGCATTCTGGCTCAAAATGGTACGCGACAAATTCCATTTAACGTCCTATTATTATCGAGTTTCACATATTATACTCTTTAAATTCTTGAATTAGTTTTACACTAAAACTCTAAAACGAAACTTCCATCATGTTTGTACAGTAAGTGTCCATGCGACATCGTATTTTGGGACAAATTGAAAAGAAATTATATTGTTATTTGGTATAAAATATTAATATTTAAGTATTAACATCTAGCAATCTGAATGCACTAAAGAAGATGTCATGTGGCAAAATCTGAACAAAGGCGGGAGATGATCAGTTACAGCCATATTTGAAAAGAATAATAATTAACTGAAGGTTACCAATCAATAACCGTCAATGGAAGTAAAACCATTGAAGTCAGTGACTATAAAAGGACATGTGGTGGAGAAGATGAAGGATACACAAAAAACCTCTACAAGACTTGCGATCTGAACATTTTTATGTGTAGTTTTAGATTAATTTTAGAAGGCAGTTATTGCTGCAATTAAAGTTGTTTATTCAGTCTTCCTGTAACCGAAGTCCCATTGAATTAATAAAGGAATCATCTTTTATTAATTTCATGTACTGTGTGATTGTTCATTGTTTTTTCATCCAAAGAAATCCTAAAACAAAACATTTAAACTCCTTACAAACAATCACCTGAAAACTGTCATTCGATTGGAACATATCCGTCGATCCTAGCAGATTTTAGAGCAACAATAGTTCAATGGACAAATTGACACAACTTTAATTCCATCTAATTTGTATGGACGCCTATGATTGGGGCACTAAAAAAACTCAATACCGTAACTCGAGGTGTGATGTGAGAAATACAATGTGAGGTCAGACAGTTGAGGAAGTCAAAATATAATTTTCTCGATATTCCATAAAAGGTAAACGAGTTTAGATTTCTAAAATTGTAGCCTAGTGCAGGAAAATAAATAATTAATCATGGCCCCTGAACAATAAAGCTAGTTCCAACAATGAGCTGCAAGCACAGGGTAAAATAATATGCAGTTTCTCCTTTATTACACTGACATTATCATTTATTATAACAATTTTCTCATTTCTCAATCTCTCAATTAATTCTAATTTACATACGGGGGCTATCTCCAGCCTTATCTCCCAGTAGTGCAAACCCCAAGTATGCATTTAGAAATGTCTTTTCAGATGATTTTAGAAGTTAGAATGTGTGGGAAGTGCCTTAATTAAGCTCATTGCCTCACCAATCACCAACTACTTGGTGTAAACAAGTAGGAGTTCTTCGTCGGGCATGAGATCGAATCTTGACTTGCATTGAGATGTACTCCGGGTTAATGAATTCCCAAAACTACATTCAATCTCATTGTGGTCATATGGTGGCATCACCCTTGCAACAAAGAATTTTTTTTTTAGTTTTCAGGATTAGATTAGTACAGGGATTCATATGTTTTGGTGGTATACGTTTAACATAGTTAAGTTGTTAACATTGCTGAAAAAACAGTTCATTGCTGATATAAATCTCGTAGAGGTATAGCTAAAAGAACAGTTGATACAACACTATAGCAAGTAAGGTGTATGGACCTTATTGATACAGGAAACTGGTATGCCGAATCCACTGAACCATTTTTTACCCACAATTGAACAGCATTTTTCTTTAGTTGGCTTGGAGTATCCTTCCATGATTTTTCTCCTCAGTAACTGCAATAAGAATCTAGTCAAGATCAAATTTTGATAGATTAACAAAGAATAAGTGCTGGATGATCCATAAATCTGTTGCAGAATATAGGTCAATGACGGATAATTATCACATGAGGAATGAAAAGAATAGCAATCTCTACCTTACATCACATGCTTACAAGAGAATACAAAATATGTTGAAAAATTACAAGGAAGTAGCAAAAAAAAGGTGCAACTTAAATGATGATGTCTATCCTTTTGATATATAATAATGATTTCAAACGCATTCCTAGTCTGGCTATGTTTGGCATCAGTCGATCAATTGAAGAACGGGGAATATGCAGTCATTGCTATGTGTATTACAATGAATTGACAGTGAAGTGAAAAGTCAACTCACCTTCATGAGCATTGGTAGAGAGGGGAAGGTGTGTCAACGAGCTGGAGCTGGTGGAGGCTGGAATTTGTGGGGATGAGCTTGTAGTGGTAGTAAAATCGGAGCTGTGTGGCGATGGCTTTGCATTGGTGGAGGCAGGAATGTCTGAGGAGGAGTTTGTATTCTTACTTGTCAAGTGGGAGGATGCTTCAGGCCGAAGAAATGAACTTACGGCTTCTCTCACCTTCTCCACCACACCCACTTCACCAGGAGTTTTTCTTGGACTTATTGCCTCAGATATGACCTGAGAAAGTGCTCTCTCATCTTCTCCAGGCTCAAGCTTGTGCATCAAATACTCCTTCACAGAAACACTTTTTTCCCATTTTGGTGGACTGTTACAATATTGGTCTCTTGTTTCTGAATTTCTACCTAATTTTTCAATGCCACTAGCAGTTGGGCCAGTAGGGTCTCCAGTTTCCACAGGCGTAGGGGTTGCAATAGTCAAGCCTGCAATCGTAGAAGCAATTGTTTGTGTTGCATCAGATACTGCAGCAGATGCTGGTGTCAGTTTCTCAGATACTTCGATATATGCTGGTGCTAGCTTCTCAGAGACAGTCTCGGTAAGTGTTTTATTAGCACTAGGAAGCTTCTCTTTTTCCTCTTCAACTCCATGTTTGACACTGCTTGCCAAAACATACTTCTCAGAAACTACAGGATCTGCTCTTGGGTGCTGCCTTGCTGTCTCTTCGTAATTCTCAGGTGCTAGCTCTGATTCGTACACTGAAGATAAAAGTGGACAACTAATTGGACACTATATGATTGTGCAAGATGGATATAAAGATCAGACAGCCTTATGGGCTTAACAATTCATTTGACTCTCTCTCCATTCCTTGCATCAAACAAGACCAATTTGATGGCGCCACATAGGCTCCATCAGTTGCCCAATAGGTTTTTCTGGAACCTTAGTTGCCTGTGAGTTCAAGGTTGAACTTTTTCTCTTCCTAAATCTTAACATTGAAAAACCTGCCTAATATGTTAGACAACTTAAAAAATATTAATCATCTGAGTAAGACCTCAGCATTTGCATATCAGGTCATCCTTTTGTACCTTGGTTGATACCAGAAGAGGCACTTTGCTAATTACATATTAGGTGATAATTAGACACAGGCAACATCTCAAAAACCCTTAAAACGTTTAGTTAAAGCGAAAAGATTTGACTGACTCCATATGCAATGAAACGTGAAATTGCATCAAATCATAAAAGGCTTCAGTGGTATTACTTGGAGCTCCAAAATATTCAGGATCTTCATCCTCTTCATCGTCGTCCAAGCTAACACCCCATGAGGGCGTGGTGTTATTGTCATGCAGTGCATGCCCATGCTTTTTCTTGCCGCTCAAAGTGTTCCGCAGCTTCTTAGCCTTCTCCTTCACTTTTGCGAGAACTGATTTCCTATGTGGGCTGTGATCTTCTTCTGGGTCATGGATCCTTCCGAGCCTAGGTGAGGCACCTGATGGCCAACTTGAGGCATTACCTGGAGTGACAATGTCATGTTAGATGACTCCTCAATCAAGGTCAATCAAGGCCCAGAATGATCAAGGCCTAATGAAATTTCAAATTGAATTAGAAATGTGACAGAGTGACTTCATCTTAAGTCAAAAAAACAGAATCCCATATCCAGAAACCAACGAAAAGTCTCATTCACGAATTTTTTTACCTGGAGATTATGACTTTCGTGGGAAAGAATGATATGGAATTACCTTTTAGCAGTTGTTCAAAAGTTGGGGAGGTTGGAGTTCGAGGGGTTTTAGAGGTCTCAGGAAATCGTGGCACCCCATCAAGCTGGGACATTGCTGGTGATCCACGAGAATGCTTATTCGAATACCTGTCTTGTGATCTCTCACTATCTGTTATCTAGTTTCTATCACTGGTGTATTTTCGTCACCCTTTGAGAAATTTAAGGTTAATAAGAGATTCTAATGCATTAGTTTCCGGGTTCCTGGGTAGACTCTTTCAGACAAAGAAGTGAAAAGAGCTTGTGGGCTACTTTCTTACATGTGGCAATAGAGTAACATCATGATCAGCTTTGTTGCCACTTTATGGCTCCCCCAGAGTTTACCTCCCAATATAGAAATTGACTAGGCCTCGGAGCAACTAGCTTCCTATATATTAGCCTCATGTCTTGGGAAGAACCTTCCTGTGTTTCAGACTTGTAAATAGATTTGGTAAAGGAGAAATGCACGGTGTGAACTCTTCTCTTGTCTGGTGAAGAAAAGTCCAATATAGCGATTATCTTGCTCGAGCCCATCAGGTAAAATAACAATGTTAGGCATTTGAAACAGCATCATGTGAAATTCTCCATTAGAATCAACACCAATTCATGCAACAAGATGACTAATGTATCATGTTCCTTACATTACTGGAGAGTGGAGACAAATTTATTCTCCGGGCACAAACCCACCCGTCTCCACAGCAACATTTAAGCAAACACCAGCTTTTAAACTCAAATCATCTACTCGAGCTCCGAGCATTGCAGCTTCTAACTTTGCACAGAGAATCAGAATAGCTGGTACGCTACAAATGATCGGAGCTATTCCAATTCTGATCTCAGCAAACAATTCAATGGCAATTCCAGGGGACATGGAAAGTTATGCAAACAAAGAGATACCAAAAAATTCCAAGTGGCTGCATTTCTTTGAGGTATTTCATCAAACAATAGTTGGGCACATGAAACAATACCGTATTCACAGTACATATCAACGAGAACGATTGATTTACACATTGGAATGTAAACACCTTAAAAGATAATTTTGGAATGGAATTGATACCATGTCAAGCGAAGCCTTATTGGTAAACAACTGTAATGATTTTGACGGAATAAGCAAAACGGATGCTTTTAATACAGCAATGCACTACGTGAATAGTTTTTATATATAAAAAATTAATAAAATATAGTGAAAATTGGAAGTGAGTCCCCCTAAATGTACTTATTTGGAGATAAGTCCTGCAAAGAAACTTATAAGGAGTTAAGTTCATGTTTAAAATTATATGTAATGACTTAAGTCCACTTTTTTTTTTATCTCAAAAATACCCTTACTTGAAAGGAAGTTAAATTAATTTCTTATTTTGGAAATTGTTATCCCTTAATCCAAGGTCAATTAAAATATGCTAATAAAATCTCCATCATAAATTTAAAATTCAAATTCAAAGCTCTCTCTCTTTCTATATATATATAATCTCCATCATAAATTTAAAATTCAAATTCAAAGTTCTCTCTCTCTCTCTCTCTCTCTCTATATATATATATATATATATATATATAATCTCCATTATAAATTTAAAATTCAAATTCAAAACTCTCTCTCTCTCTCTCTCTCTCTCTATATATATATATATATATATATATATATATATATAATCTCCATCATAAATTTAAAATTCAAATTCAAAGCTCTCTCTTTCTCTCTCTCTCTTTCTCTATATATATATATATCAAATTCAAAGCTCTCTCTCTCCCCCTCTCTCTCTCTCTATATATATATGTACGCTGGGTTGTTTTGGAGATGATGCAAGTATAGTAGTGGCGGTGGTATGGAGTAAAAAAGAGCTATCGAAGTGGAACTTGAATGGACTTTTGTGTGATGGTGATGGTGGTGAGCGTTGTTGTGGAGGTGATGACAACATGATGGTTGGTGTTGCTCGGGAGATGACGATAGTGCGATGGTGGCAGTGCTATGGTGAGGAAAGTGGTAGCCGAATATATATATATATTAAAATTCATGTTACTATTTTTTTTTATTATGTTACTGTTCATATTACTGCTTTTGTTGAGTATGTTACTGTTCATGTTACTATTATTTTGAGCATGTTACTACTATTATTTTAATAAATATTAATATTTAATGTTACTATTTGTTTTGTTTTTGAATGATACTATTTTTTGTGTTTGAATGGTACTATTTTTTGCGTTTGAATTTGAGAGAAATAATTATTGTTAAGTATGTTACAATTTTTGTTAAGCATGTTACTATTTTTGTTGAACATGTTGATATTTTTGTTGAACATGTTACTGTTGTTATTTTTTAAAAATATTAATATTGAATGTTTCAATTTTTTTTTATATTTAAATGTTACTATTTTTTTGTGTTTAAATGTATTATTTTTTGTGTCAAAATGATAACTTTTTTTTTGTATTTGAATGTTTCTATTTTTTATTTTTAATGTTGCTATATATATATATATATATATATATATATATATATATATATATACACACACACCTAACCTATATATGAATATAGATAGATAAGAGAGAGGGAAAATTTAAATGTTAGTCAAACTCTTAACCTATATATGGAGATAGATAAATATGGGAGAGAAAAGATTTTAATATTAGTCAAACTCCTAAGATTTAAGAGTTTTTAATTTTTAGTTTTATTTCACTTCTAAAGGGAAGGGATAGTATGGTAAAATTGACAAAAAACAGACTTCATAACAAATAAGTTTCCTTGACGGACTTAAGTCCAAACAAGTCCATATAGGGGGATTGGCCTCCAAATTTCCCTAAAATATATTAGTTATATGTGTATTTAAATTAAATATCATCTCAAATTTATTAAACTTATTTTTTTATTGCTCAAATTATATTACAGAATTATGAGGACTTTATATGTCCTTATCGCTCAAATTATATTACAGAATTACGAAGACTTTATATGTCCAAACGATTCATGGTCTCACTATAAGAAAAATGATAAAAAAAATAATAATAATTAAAGTTTTATTTTTTAGAATTTTGGAATAATTCATTGTTTAAAATAAAATATAATTATCAATATCTCAATCATATTGAAACCTTACTATAATGAAGAATTAATTAGGTTAATTAGGATCAAATATATTGTTAATTATAATAATGTATATATATTTTTAAGGGTAATATAGTCAATTTAAATTTTTTATAGATACTGATATTTAGAATAGATCATTAGAATAGATGTTAGAGGATAATTTGAAAATTTAAACACATAAATATATGATGACAATTTAAATATTCAATTATCCAAGGATAGAATAGTCTTTACAATTCTTTATAAGGGTAAAATAGTAAATTAAAAGTTTTCCATTATAAGGTACTTTTATTAATAACTAGGAATGTATTACGTGCGTTGCACATAAATAATTTTCGTACACAAAAATTAATAAAATATATTAGGTTTATATGTATCTGAATTAAATATCATCTCAAATTTACAAATTTTAATTTTTATTGCTCATATTCTATTATAAGATTATGAAAATTTAATATATTCCCAAAATTCTTTGTTCTAGCTATAAAAAAATTAAAAAAAAATAGTTAAAGTCCTATATTTTTAGAATTTTGGGATTAAGATTGATTTTTTTAGTGATGTTTGAAAAATTAAATTTCTTGAAATTCATTTGATTAGGATTTCAATTATAATTCATTGAATAAAATAAAAGTAATTGTTAATATACTAATTACATTAGAACCTTAGTGCAATTAAAAATAAGTTAGGTCAATTGGAATAAGATTTAATATACTACTCTATAATTTATATTATCAAATATCTTAAAATTCTAAAAAATTCAAGTTTTACTTAAAAATACACTACGATATTTATTTTTATAAAAAAAATCTTAGTACAACTTATAAAGTTTAGGATAAATTACACTGACATCCCTGCAGATTGGTCTAATTACAGAGACACCCCTCAGTTTTTGAAATTACACTGACATCTTTTACTGTTTATCTACCCATTTCACGAAGTATCCCTATGGTTAGCATCATTATTGACAATGTCAAAAAAGTGATTATATCATCAACTTTTTATACTTTAATACTCATATTACCCCTAGATAAAATTAGGCTAACCTAATTATTTTCGTATTGTGTTCGTATTCGCATTCATGTTTCTTTTTTATATCATGAAACCTCTCCAAGATAAGGCCACTTTGGACCCATTCTTGCAATAGTAAACCCCAGATACCGGCAATTACCTGCAAATCACAGGTATCAGTTAAGTCCGAGAGATACCGGCGAGAGTCAAACCCCTGACGTCTGGGTCTACGGTTTATCTAGGTTCAACTCCACACCACTGGGCTACCCGCGCAGGTGTGTTCGTATTCGTGTTGACTCATATAAACTTTAAATTAAAAAAAAATTAACATTAAGATTTAAGTCTAAGGTTCTATTATTACTAAATTGAATCCATTCTCATACTTTTTCTATAAACTAAAAATTAACTTAATAAACATAGCAATAATAATGAGTAAAAATATATTTTTTATACAATAATTATGTTAGACAGTAACAAATAATTAATATTTTATTTTTATAATATCAGTTAAACATAAGGATCATTGCAATTCTGTGTTGTTCATGTTAACATACAAACGAGAAAATAGAGAAAATTCAACACGATTAAATAAAACGGGTTGATCGTGTCAATTTTAGGTTTGACGGGTTGAACCCGAAAATGAACTATTTATTAGTATTTAAATATATGAGAGAATGATAAGTAAAGAATGATGTACGGTAAGGGTAATTATGAAAAATCTCATTTTTTTGTTATATTTGTTAAGGGACAAGACATGACATGGGGTATCAGTGTAATTTCAGAAAACTGAGGGGGTGTCCCTGTAATTAGACCAATCTACATGTGTGTCAATGTAATTTATCCTAAAATTTATTGTGGCTGAAGAATTATATTGATATAACATAAATTGATTTTAAAAATTATATATATGATTATTTTTTATCTTAAAAATGAAAGGGTTCAACTTTTCGATGAAAAATAATATATATAGGATATAAGATGATGAGTAATACTAGAAAGATAGAGTTTTTGAAGTTTTTTCGATCAATTTATTGAAAATATAATGATGCATATTTGTTTAAGAGTAATATAGTTAATCAAAAAATAAATATTTTTACATAGAGAATAAATAATTAAAAAAGATGTTATAGTTATTTTGGAGATTTAAATATATAAAGATATGATAGTAATTTAGATATGTAATTGTGAAATGGTAAAGTGGTCTTTACAATCTTTTCTAAGGGTAAAAAAGAGATTCAATACCTTCCGAAAAAAAAAAAAAAATAGAGATTCAAAAATTTTTCAGCTAAGGTATTTTTATTAGTAGTATAGATAATAATAATATAAATTAAGGATATAATGTGAAAATTTTAATTTTTAAGGGTATAAAGTAAAACTTTTTAAATCTTACTGCGTACAAAGTGTGATTCCCTCGATAAAAAAATATAAAGAAACTTCTAAAAAAAGGAAATTTGGAGGCCGGTCCCCCTATATGGACTTGTTCGGACTTAAATCCATCAAGGAAACTTATTTGTTATGAAGTCCGTTTTTTGTCAATTTTACCATACTATCCCTTCCATTTAGAAGTGAAATAAAACTAAAAAATAAAAACTTAGAAATCTTAGAAATTTGACTAACACTAAAAAATGAACAGATTTGATAATTTTAAGTGAATGCAAATGGATATGCGTAGGTATATCCTCTGTTACGTGTATTCATGGCTATGTGCATAATGCAATTGATCCACGTCTCCATCTACCTTGAAGTCAAGTGCATATATATCTTCTTTTTTAATCAAAAGGTGTGTATGTATCTGGGCAATACTTTTTCGTCATTGGTCCAACCAATAGATGTATTTTGTATTTTGCAAATGGATATGCCCTTTGTATTTTCTTGATGTTTTGTTGAATTTTTTGATGAAATAAGTAAGTTGTTTTTTAATAGAATTTGTATAGTACCTGTAGTAGTTTTTTTTCCTCACAGTTTTGATTTGCTTTTATGTTTATCTTTGAATTTTGCTCTTGCAAATGGTATGAGTTAGAAAGATTTAGCCCAAATGGTGGGAGGGAAAAAATTTAGAAATCCTATTGCATGTGTATGCGTGCGGGTTTCCTTTCTATACATTTGTTTGTTATATAGTGTCTTCAGGCACGGGCAATTACTAGTATCCATATATAGGTTAAGAGTTTGACTAGCATTTAAATTTTTCATCTCTCTTATCTATATATATATATATATTAATATTAAAAATAAAAAATAGTAACATTCAAATACAAAAAAAAAGTTATCATTTGGACACGAAAAATAATACATTTAAACACAAAAAAATAGTAACATTTAAACATAAAAAAAATTAAAACATTCAATATTAATATTTTTAAAAAATAACAACAGTAACATGTTCAACAAAACTATTAACATGTTCAACAAAAATAGTAACATGCTTAACAAAAACTGTAACATACTTAACAATAATTATTTCTCTCAAATTCAAACGCAAAAAATAGTACCATTCAAACACAAAAAATAGTAATATTCAAAAATTAAAAAAAAAATAGTAACATTGAATATTAATATTTAGTAAAATAATTGTAGTAACATGCTCAACAAAAACAGTAACATGCTCAAAATAATAGTAACATGAACAGTAACATAATAAAAAAAAATAGTAACATGAATTTGAATATATAGATTAGATATGTATATATATATATTCGGCTACCACTTTCCTCACCATAGCATTGCCACCATCGCATCATCGTCACCTCCCGACCAACGCCAACCATCACGTTGTCATCACCTTCACAACAACACTCACCACCATCACCACCACACAAAAGCTCATTCAAGTTCCACTCCGATAGCTTCTTTTTACTCCACACCACCGCCACCACTATAGTTGCATCATCTCCATAACAACACAGTGTGTATATATATATATATATATATATAGAGAGAGAGAGAGAGAGAGAGAGAGAGAGAGCTTTGAATTTGAATTTTAAATTTATGATGGATATTTTATTGGCATATTTTAATTGACATTGAATTAAGGGATAACAATTTCTAAAATAGGAAATTAATTTAACATCCTTTCAAGGAAGGGTATTTTTGAGATAAAAAAAAAAAAAAGTGGATTTAAGTCATTACATATAATTTTAAACATGGACTTAGCCCCTTATAAGTTTATTTGTAGAACTTATCTCCAAACAAGTACATCTAGGGGGACTCACTTCCAATTTTCACTTTGAAAAAACCTATTTGGACCAACCCAATCAGCACTCATCTAAAGACTTGTTAGAACTAGCCCAGTGAACGCCTGTCCTGGTGACCACTCTATGTCCACTAACTCGGCCCAATACATACCTTTATGATAATATTTTTTTCAAAATTACCTATTTAATTTTTTAGTAAATTAAGTTAAGGTCTCTCCTTTGGTGTGAAAACTAATTTTAGTTATACCGAATTTTTAGTAGAAAAAAAGGTTCTCCGATTTTTGAAAATACTTACCTGCAATTAGGGGTGTTCAAATTTCCGACTAGCCGCAAGTTCCTACCCTACCCGACCCTACCCTACCCTACTGAACGGTTAGCCGCAAAAATCGGGTAGGAATGCGGAAGAGTTTTTGGCCTTCCGATTAAATCGGGTAGGAATGCGGAAGAGCTATCCATTTCCGCATTCCTACCCTACCCTACCCGCATTAATTAATTAATATGATTTTAATGTATTTCATATGGTTTAAACTTAAATTAATTGTTATTGTATTTGTGTAACAATTATGGTGGATTGATGTTCATACATTCTTGTGTTTTATTATAATTGTTGTTGTAGTTGTTTTAGATTTTAGTGTTATTGATTTATTGTGTTGTTAAATTGGTGCATTCAAAAATTAATAGTTACAAAAGTGTTTACTCGATTTCCTACCCGACTTCCTACCCGATTAATCGGGTAGGAATACCACACCTGTCGGGTAGGGTAGGCCAAGAAAAAATTCTTCCGCAAAGTATCGGGTAGGAAGACGGAAGAGCATATTTCCTACCCGTAGGGTAGGGTGAACACCCCTACCTGCGATCTCTGCATTGACATGAATGCTAAGAGATTAGTTAGTTACTAGTTTTCATTATTCATTTTGGATAAAGTTGCGTTGCACAATTTTATTTACCAAATCTTGTATTTCAAATGATGTGTCAAAATCTCATGCATTGAATATTTAGTGGAGTTAGTGAACCCTACTAATTCAACCACCTGCATTGATTTGGGATACAAAATTTAGGTAACAATTTGATCAGCATAGCATTGCTCATTCATTTTACACTCATCATATGATTTCAACCTAAAATATAGTTATTTTCTTCTCTTTTTTTATTTTTTATTTTACATTTATTATTGAGGTTTTTGCGATATTGTCTATCAATTTTGAAATTCAAACTCATGAACCAAGTAATTTGGATATTATTATGACGTCTAATGATCTATCTTTCAGTATACCTATCTGACGATTTGTATTTATGGAGAAGAATGTACATTAACAATTTGTGTTTTAGTATATCAGTCTAACGATCTGTGTTTTAGTGTAACTGTCTAACGATGTAACACCCCACTCTCCACATGGCATAATATTGTCTGCTTTGGGCCCACTGGGCCTCATGGTTTTGTTCCTCCCAGTACCCCTGGGAAAAAAGTCTTATGCCATGTAAGGCGAGGGGCTTACTTATAAATCCAACAACTTTCCTCTCCCTAACCGATGTGGGATTCCAAGATCTCACAATCCACCCCCCTTAAGGGCTGCACGTCCCCGTGCAGTAGCTCGCCAGCTACCTGCCCGCCCACATACACGTGACTGCAGGGCCCCACACTCGATCCAGGCGAGAGTCGACTCTGATACCAATTTGTAACACCCCACCCTACAAATGACATAATATTGTCTGCTTTGGGCCCACTGGCCCTCACGGTTTTGTTCCTCCCAGTATCCCTGGGAAAAAGCCTTATGTCATGTAAGGCGAGGTACTTACTTATAAACCCAGCAACTTTCCTCTCCCTAACCGATGTGGGATTCCAGGATCTCACAAACGATCTATGTCTTATTGTACCTATTTGACGATCTGTGTTTTATGGAGAAGAAAGTATATTAACGATATGTGTTTTATTGTACCTTTTTTACGATCTACTTTTTAGTGTACATGTTTGACAATCTTTGTTTATGGAGAAAAAGATACATTAATGATCTGTGTTTATAGAGAAAAATGTACATTAATAATATGTGTTTTAGTGTACTTGTATGACGATCTGTGTTTTTGTGTACCTGACCGGCGATCTGTATTTTATTGCACTTGTGTGACAATTATTACGTATATGTTATGTTTTATATTTTTTTATTGTGTGCCTATTTTTTTTTAGCATATATGTCTTACGATTTAATGTTTATGGAAAAAAAATGTATATTATGATAGCGTAGTTTTTTAGAATAGGTGTTTAAATTAGGTGATGACATTGTCGTTATTTTTTGTAATTGTAAAAGACGTTAGTTATGTCAATTACTATGACTTTTCAATAGCGATCTAATCCAAAAAACATTTGACAGAATAAGTTTTTTTATAAAATCTTATTGGACCTAAAGGCCAGCCTCCAAATCCCTCTTAATTTTTTATAGTTTGAAAATTGTACGAACAGACAACCCACCCTTCATTCCTTCGCAGATGTCTTCTCCCTACCAATCCTGCACTGTGATAAACTTAGACATACACCTTCATATAAGCTGAACAGACTTTCCGTCTACCCCACCTCTAAATCTGAGATCTGAGACAGAGGAGATTCGCCATGGATTGGAAGAGAGGATCAGCCAAATTTAGGATTTGCCATGGATTTTAGATAAATCTGGCATGGGTCTGCATTTTGCAATCTTCGATCTACCATCGATCTCGTGATTGTGAGCTGTGATATTTTTGGTTGAAATTATTTTCGATTCGATACCGTGAGTAATGAAGGCTTGATGGTGATGTCGTGGGTGTGGAAAGGCAGGGCAATGGGTGAGGTTGTTTGTGTCTACATGGGGCGGTGGTGTTTCGTCACTCCGTTTGGGAGCGGTGGATGACCGTAGGTATGGGGCTGAGTGGTAGCCAGGGGCAGCCCCAGCTATTTTGGGGTCTAAACTCTAAAGCAAAAGAGGCATTTTTTATTTTTTATTATTAATATAAAAAAAATTATTCAACTTTTTTTTGTTTTATTTTTTTTAGTTTAAGCTACATGGGGCCTTTTTGTTTGAACTTAATTTCATATCGAAGACTTATAAAAAATGGGGCCTTCCTTTTATATGGGGCTTAAAGCGCCTGCTAATTCGGCCTAGCTATTGGGTTGGCACTGGTGGTAGGTCCTTTACGTCCATCAATTTTGTATGGAGAGGTCAATATTACTTGATTTTTTCGGAGGTCAATATACTTAATTAGACTTATTATTATTTAAGTCCATCAAAGAAATTGTTTTGGAAAAAATCCACTAGTAAGAAAAAAAGACTACACTATCCTTCAAAACATTGTTCTAGTTGCCTAACCGGATTAGGAAACACATAATCACATCCCCTAATTCATGGCAAAATAAATATTCCCATTAACTCACTCTCCCTCATTTAACGTTAATCTATAACTATTGTGAGGAGTTTTATAGAGAAATAATATAATATGAGAAAGATCTAAAATTAAATAATTTAAAATTTGTTTAAGTTTTGAATTTGATTACTATCTCAAATTAGAGAGAGAAAGAATTCTAATATAAGAAAACTCTAAAATGTAGGTGTTTAGTTTTTTTTGATGGTGTTTAATTATCTAGAAATTAACAAAACAATACATGACCCCTATTTTCTATTGGATGGTATGAAAGTATTTTTTTTTTAATAATAAATCACATGCTTTTGAAATATAGTTCGGAAATAACAAACATTCGTCATATATAATAAGTAACATAGTGATGTGACACTATTTATCCACTCTAAAAGATGTTTATTTTTACGGTTACACTTTCAATGAATATTTTGTTGACACAATTTGTAGTCATACATCCTATATATTGATCCAATATCATTCTATATTATTGTCACGGAGTTTTGTTTTGCTCTGCTTGAATAACCCTTTGTTTTCACAGTTTTTGCTAATTTTGGCATATGAATTTATAGTGTGACAAAAGGTTTTCATAAATACTTTCAGATGCTCATATATGTTTTGTAATATGACTCGTATATATTATGATAATAATATGATGTATATTGGAGATTATAAAAATATTTTTTTATGATGAATCACAAAAATAACAAACATTTATGTTTTAGTTCAGTAACACTGTGCTGCCACACTATCTATTTACTCTATATGAAGTCACTTAATGCAGTCACACTTTAAATGAACACTTAATTGAAACACTTTGAAGTCACACATCTTATATTTTTTAGTCAATATCAATTCTATGTTATTTTCATAGAGTGTTGTGTTGCTTGAGTTATCCTTTATTGTCACACTATTTAGAGTGTTGTGTTATTTATTTTGATCCAAAAATCTATTGTACAAAATATATATCATACGAAAAAATTATACCATGTCATAACGATATTATGAAAAAAACGATTGATTGACCAGTATGTTAAGCAACACGAATATTATGTAAAAAATGAATGAAAGTATAAGTTTGAACCTGATATCTAATTTGTAGTTCGAACCTAATATATAATTTCAACCCTGATATATAATCAGATCAATGGCGTATTGGAGAAAAGAAAAGGCGAAAACGAGTTGCAGAAGAAGAAAACTAATAATAGCTGATGGTTGGAAAAGAAGAAAGAAGATGCGTTTGATGTCAAAGATAGTGAGAATATAATTCAAAATTCAAAATAAATAATGTTAGAAAGAATAATGTTATTTTGGCAAAAGATACTGATAATATATTTTATTCATAAATTTAGAAAATATTTATAATATAATATAACAAATTTAGAACACAAAATAATTGTCATATCTAATATGCATGATTTAAGAAAAGGGCAAATACGTCAATTTTTTTTTTAAAAACTCAAAATGTATACCTGAACACAATAAAATTAGGAAGCTGATGACTAAATTATTTAAAAAATAAGGTCAATAAGTATTATTTGGTGTACCACTTGACAATTCTCCGATATTTTTTGATATAAATAGAGGGTCATACTTGTACCCAAAATTTTTTCTATTCTCTCAGTTTATATTCAACAACACAACATACCCCGATTTTTTCGATCCTCAGTTCACAAGACAACCCAACGTTTCCATAGAACATGGCAAAACAGAGCCTGGTTGTCTTCTCATTATGCATAAACATATTTCTCCCTTCTTCTCATCTTAAATCACGGAGGAGATTTATGAAACATTTCTCATTCTCTTGATAGCGCGTATGTATTGAAACAAAAAAAAATTCGTTAAAACCCTACAAAACGGAATTAGGGTTTACCTTCGAGATCGCTCTAAATTGATCTCGTCTCAGTACAGACACAGAATCTAACAACAAACGTGGAAGACAACTTGATGAACCTCACGGCCTTCTGTCATATATCCCCCAACGTCAAAATTCTCAAAATTCGGATGCAGTGTGGGCTGCAAAGACCTCCGAATTTTTGCCCTCTCTCTCTCAGCCTCCCTAGAAAATGTGAATGATAAAAGTGATGCTAATTTAGAGAGCCTAGACGTTTATATATAGACTACGACATAAATCCTAAGGAGAAATAATGGTCGGGCTTCCAATGGGCCTAAGATTCCTATGTTCAACTCAAAACAAACATTCTATAGTCCATTAATAATAAGTTAGTCCACTAAAAACTTATTATTAATCTCCTGAGCCTTATCTCAAAATTATATTTCGAGCTCCTTCTATTATATGCTTAATAATATTCTCACGTTTAAGATTACAGATGTCCATCAATTAAATAAATTACTGACAATTATATTTAATTGACTTTCTTTATTCCTTGAGACCTTACCACTCAACTTATTTATCATGTCGGATAATTAAATCCACGTGCAGAGTTTGACATAAACAAAACTTATGAGTTTCCTCAAGAGAACATCATCAACCCATTTAAATACCAAGACGTGATTTCTTTTAATAATTAATTTTCACCATACAAATAACATTGTCTCCCAATTCACCGAACTTATTAACTCAATATGAATCTCACTATTTGATGAATTAAAATAACAATTATTATATGCATGTTGCAATTAAATATCTCGGGATTAAGAGTATAAACAATCATAATAGTCATGAAGTATTTATTATCTTATTAAATCAGTAAAAGATAATAACCTCAATATGAGTATGTTCAATACACAAAGTGTACTAGCGCAATAATCCGAGACATCAAACAATTTCCTACAGTCAAGACAGACTATGTCATAATATTACACTACAATCATACTAATAGTGTGTCCAATTTCATCTAGGATTGTGAACAATTAGTCATATTATACAAGGATCCGATAATCTGGTCTTCTGTGCATAAGTCGAACTCTACACACCAGATTATCTACAATGTAAAAATAAAACACACATACATATCATATATCAAATATAATGCAAACATTTTGTCCACATAAATTCTTAATAAAATGGAAAGAACAAACTACTATTAATTAATAAAACGAGTTTCACTCCAAAAAATAAACTTTTAGTATATAACTGTATTACTTCTCATCTTAAATTAGGGAGGAGATCTATAAAAGATTTCTCACTCTCTTTGAAGACAGATTTGCATCTCTGAACCTGAGGACATGATTGGTAAGTACAGAAGTATGGCCTATGTTTTGCCTCACCTTTCCTTCATATTTATGCGAAAGAAGTTGGCCCTAGGGTATTAGAACAAAATTTTAGAAGAATAGTTTGGTATCAGGTATGATTTTTCTTTCTCTTTTTGGTTCTATGTGCAATTTATTCACCCGATTTCCAATAGACTTCATTACTTTAATGTATATTTTATATTTGTTCTCCTAAATTTTTCATGTTTATCATTCATTGGTCAAAATGTTGAAATTTAGATGTACTTTTCGAATTTATTTATGATAGTTGACGTTTTTAATCTGCTCCATGCTAGAATTTTTTAGATTCTGCTATTCAAAATTTATCATAGTTCTAATAAAAATTTATTATTTATTACTATTATTGTTCTAAGGTGGAAACTAAGGCATAACATATTTTACAAAATATAAAATTATAAAGTTAGCTTTATAAATGTAAACCTTAAAGTAATACACCATGCTAAAATAAAATAATTACACAATGGCACAATCATGTTTCATTCCACATTTACTATAAAGAGACAAACTAATTTTCTTACAATTTAATATATAATACCTGATGCATAATTCGGTAAATATTTCTACATGTAAATTCTTTATCAGGTAAGTACAAAAAGGGACACAACCATTAAGAATTGCATGCTTAGAGGTAGAGCCACAATATTAATGATATACTCTCTAAATGACTGTCTTACTTTCTACCACTTGTAGAATTGACCACAGTCAAGAAATATGCCAACATTGATTAAAATTAACTCAATTAAATGAAAATAAAATAAAGATAGAAAGGTTGAAAAAAGTGTCCACAAATTAAAGAAATTATTAAACAGATTTAAGTACATATCTTGTGAAGAGGACTTTTTGATTTCAGTTTTCAGCATCATCTTATAATCATTTTCACTGCTTTCCTTTAGTTTAAAATGTCAACAATATAAAATCCTTGAATGTCAACAAATGTAGTTTATTCCACTTGAGCTGTAACATTATGTTTAGAAGTGCCATGAAAAAAATAAGTATTGGTGTTGAATTTAAACCTAAGCTTTCACCTTGGAAATGACACATTGCTAAAATATGATATAAAATGGGTTTCGAATACATCTATGAAACATAAATAAGATAATATATGCTTGTCAACTCTGTAGTTCTTATTTTTATGTATATTTAGTCTATCTTCTTACTAGATTTTAGACTTCAATTTAGTCTATCATTATTTTGAATGTTTTTGGAGAATTTGGTGTGTTTGATGGTATATATGTAGTTACTAGCTTTTGGTTGCAATGAAAATTATAATTGGTTAGTGGAGTCATTTAACGTTGTTATAATGTGAGGACTTCATATTTTGTTCAGAGATGGTATTTTCGATAATTTGTGGATGATGACTAACAATGGTGGTTATGTTGGGTATATAAGAGCAATTATCTCTCAACATACACAAAAGAACATAACACAACAACAAAGAAAACCATTGCTCAAAAAATTTGATCAAAGATCATGCAATCGCAATCCAGAAACATTGCTATTTCATCAAAAATTAAATATGACATCAAGGTAATACAAAGCAGTAACATATCAATGGTTGCCTATTTACATTCACTAAAAGACACTAAATGATCTTATAATAACAGCTAAAGCAGGGAGTAATGTAAATTACATAAAAAAAAGCTTGAAGTAAAATATCAACAATATGCATTGAATTGGGTACATATGGTAATAGGTTAGTCATTAATGTAGGATACAATATATATGCATTGAATTGTGTGTGTGTGTATAATTCAAATATAGAACATAGTTTGACAAAATAAATTTCTCTGCACTAACTCTTGATCATGCTACGAAATAAAAATCCTAATCACTTATCCTATTTGCCAAATTTCCATCTCTAATGTAATTGTACAATACATTAGAATATAACATTATCATTGTGGTCATTGGATTCTAAAATTAACAAGCGAAAAACCATTAGCTGCACAATTTGGAATATGAAAATGATTTTAATTGTTAATTTTAAGCTAATTGATTAATTTATACTGTAATTTAGATTGTTGCACAAAACAAAAATCAAAATCAAAGATTACATATTTGTAACTGTTATAATTCACCAGTTTCTGTAAAGTAATAAGAGTTGAGAGGGGGATACGAGAGGGAGGACCTATTCAGGTTTCCTGACTTATAATATTTAATGATTCACTACAACAAAAAGCATTTTTTGCGACGTTTTTTTTTTGCGACGTTTTTAAATTTGTCGCAAATAGTTTACTATTACCGACGATTTTTTAATTTCGTCGCAAATTTCAGTTTTGGTAAATTTTTTAGCGACGTTTTTAAAAAACATCGCAAATAAACATTTTACTTAAATAAAAAATTTAAAAAATATCAATTAAATTGACTTTTCGCAACGTTTTTAAAAAACGTCGCAAATAAACATTTTACTTTAATAAAAACTTTAAAAAATATCAATTAAATTGACTTTTCGCGACGTTTTTAAAAAACGTCGCAAATAAACATTTTACTTTAATAAAAATTTTAAAAAATATCAATTAAATTGACTTTTAGCGACTTTTTTCAAAAACGTCGCAAATAAAAATTTTACATAAAAAAAATTTAAAAAAAAATCAATTAAATTGACTTTTGGCGACGTTTTTCAAAAACGTCGCAAATAAACATTTTACTTTAATAAAAACTTTAAAAAATATCAATTAAATTGACTTTTAGCGACATTTTTAAAAAACGTTGCAAATAAATATTTTACTTAAAAAAAATTTAAAAAAAAATCAATTAAATTGACTTTTTTCGACGTTTTTCAAAAACGTAGCAAATAAACATTTTACTTTAATAAAAACTTTAAAAAATATCAATTAAATTGACTTTTGGCGACGTTTTTAAAATACGTCGCAAATAAATATTTTACTTTAATAAAAAATTTAAAAAATATCAATTTAATTGACTTTTCGCGACGTTTTTAAAAAACGTTGCAAATAAACATTTTACTTTAATAAAAAACTTTAAAAAATATCAATTAAATTGACTTTTAGCGACATTTTTAAAAAACGTCGCAAATAAAAATTTTACTTAAATAAAAAATTTAAAAAATATCAATTTATTTAACTTTTAGCGACGTTTTTAAAAAAAGTCGCAAATAAAAATTTTACTTAAATAAAAAATTTAAAAAATATAATTTTTAATTGACTTTTAGCGACGGTTTTAAAAAACGTCGCAAATAAACATTTTACTTTAATAAAAATCTTTAAAATAAATATCAATTTAATTCACATGTTAATTTGAATGTTAATTTAAGGAAATTGAAAGTCGATTTGATGAAATTACACGTTAATTTGATGAAATTAAAATGTCAATTTGATAAATTGAATGTTAATTTGATTAATTTGAATGTCAATTTGATAAATCGAATGTTAATTTAATGAAATTGAAAGTCGATTTGATGAAATTACTTGTTAATTTGATGAAATTGAATGTTAATTTGATGAAATTGAATGTCAATTTGATAAATTGAATGTTAATTTAATGAAATTGAAAGTCGATTTGATGAAATTACATGTTAATTTGATGAAATTGAATGTCAATTTGATAAATTGAATGTTAATTTAATGAAATTGAATGTCAATTTGATAAATTGAATGTTAATTTAATGAAATTGAAAGTCGATTTGATGAAATTACTTGTTAATTTGATGAAATTACTTGTTAATTTGATGAAATTGAATGTCAATTTAATAAATTGAATGTCAATTTGATAAATTGAATGTTAATTTCATGAAATTGAATGTCGATTTGATAAATCGAATGTTAATTTAAAAAAATTGAAAGTTGATTTGATGAAATTACATGTTAATTTGATGAAATTGAATGTCAATTTAATAAATTGAATGTTTATTTGATTAAATTGAATGTCAAATTGATAAATTGAATGTTAATTTCATGAAATTGAATGTCAATTTGATAAATTGAATGTTAATTTAATGAAATTGAAAGTCAATTTGATAAATTGAATGTTAATTTAATGAAGTGGAAAGTCGATTTGATGAAATTACATGTTAATTTGATGAAATTGAATGTCAATTTGATAAATTGAATGTTAATTTCATGAAATTGAATGTCAATTTGATAAATTGAATGTTAATTTAATGAAATTGAAAGTCGATTTGATGAAATTACTTGTTAATTTGATGAAATTGAATGTTAATTTGATGAAATTGAATGTTAATTTAATGAAGTGGAAAGTCGATTTGATGAAATTACATGTAAATTTGACGAAATTGAATGTTAATTTGATGAAATTGAATGTCAATTTGATAAATTGAATGTTAATTTAATGAAATTGAATGTCAATTTGATAAATTGAATGTTAATTTAATGAAATTGAAAGTCGATTTGATGAAATTACTTGTTAATTTGATGAAATTGAATGTCAATTTGATAAATTGAATGTTAATTTAATGAAGTGGAAAGTCGATTTGATGAAATTACATGTTAATTTGATGAAATTGAAAGTCAATTTGATAAATTGAATGTTAATTTAATGAAATTGAATGTCAATTTGATAAATTGAATGTGAATTTAATGAAATTGAAAGTCGATTTGATGAAATTACTTGTTAATTTGATGAAATTGAATGTCAATTTGATAAATTGGTGTTAATTTAATGAAATTGAAAGTTTATTGGATTACTTTAAATGTTTAATTGAATGTTAATTTGAATGAAATTGAAAGTTTATTTGATTAATTTACTTGTTAATCTGATGAAATTGAATGTCAATTCGATTAAATTTGGATGTTAATTTGATAATTTGAATGTTAATTTGATGAATTGAGTGTTAATTGAATGAAATTGAAAGTTTATTTAAGAAATTTAATGTTAATTTGATGAATTGAGTGTTTAATTGAATGAAATTACATATTAATTTGGTGTTAATTTGCTAATTTGAATGTAAATGATGAATTGTGTTTTAATTGAATGTTAACTAGTTATTCGCGACGTTTTTATAAATCGTCGCAAAATTCAAATTTTTTTTTTTTTTGGGATAAATAAGTATCATTGATGGAAGGTAAAATATTAATATTATTTGCGACGTTTTTTGAAATCGTCGCAGAATCCAAAATTTTATTTTTGAATTAAGTAAATAACTACCAGTGAAGGGGAGGAGGATGAAATATTTAATATTATTTGCGACGTTTTTAGAAATCGTCGCAGAAGTGATTCCCTCCAAAAATTTTTGTGGAGGGAGAAATGGCTCTGAAATATTTTAAAGGTGAATATTATTTGCGACGTTTTTATAAATCGTCGCAGATTGAAAATTTTATTTTTTTTTGATAAATAAGTATCTGTGAGGGAAGGTAAAATATTAATATTATTTGCGACGTTTTTTTAAATCGTCGTAGAATTCAAAATTTTATTTTTGAATTAAATAACTATCAGTGTAGTGAAAGAGGATGAAATATTTAATATTTTTGGCGACGTTTTTATAAATCGTCGCAGAAGTTTTTATTTTTGCCCTTGCAACTCTTATTCTCAATAAGCTTCGTGCTGGAATCAAGGTTTTGTGCTACTTTGTCAAATACTGTAGTGCTTTGTTTGCTATAATTGTCTCTCTCTCGATATATATATATATATATATATATATATATATATATATATATATATATATATATTTCATCATGTTGATTTTATGCAAGTTGGCAGGTTTGTGCCATAAAAGCTCCTGGCTTTGGAGAAAATAGGAAGGCCTGTCTGCAGGATCTTGCCATTCTTACGGGAGGCGAAGTGGGTCCACTGTTGTGTAGTCTTTATATATAATTAATTTTATTGTATGACACTTCAAATATGAATTTACTTTTTCTATATGACAGCTTATAACTGAGGAACTTGGTATGGACCTGGATAATGTGGATTTGGATATGCTTGGCTCATGTAAAAAGGTAGACTGTAAAGGAATGCATTAAGCTATTTGGCTATTTTTCATGGCTTGGGTGTATTTTTTGTGATAATATCAATAGTTTGTAAGATAAATAGATTTTTGTTCAGAGCCTCCAGTTTCAAATGCTGGGGTGTATGACGCTGCAATGGTACTGGGTCTATGCTAATATGTTGCCTTTGTCTAAAATGCTACTTTTACAATATGACCAGTTTGGGATGCCTACTGCTAGGATGCAAAGTATGGTGATTTGTGATCCAAGGGCCAGAAGTTGAAGAGATGGTGATGTATCAGGATCTGGTCAAGGCATTTTTTGCACAAAATGTAATCAAAAATGGCTTAAGTCCTCTTGAAGGATTAAAGCCTTGTTTTGTATTTTTTAAAACAGGTTGTTCTTTGATTCTTGTAATTCATTCTTTTTGGAAATAAAATTTCTGTTTAAAAAAAAAAAAATATTGAAACACCGAGTACACCAAAGTGCATTCAAGACTTGGCTTGTAAATGGGTATTAATTATTAATTTTTGTATTTTTTATTTATTTAAAAAATTATTTGCGACGATTATTTTACGTCGTTAAAAATTAATTAAATTATTCTTTTTTAAATTTTTTATTTATGAAAAATTTATTTGCGACGATTTTTTTACGTCGCGAAAAATTAATTAAATTATTTTTTAAAAATTTTTTATTTACGAAAAATTTATTTGCGACGATTTTTTTACGTCGCGAATAATTAATTAAATTATTTTTTTAAAATTTTTAATTTACAAAAAATTTATTTGCGACGATTTTTTTACGTCGCGAAAAATTAATTAAATTATTTTTTTAAAATTTTTTATTTATGAAAAATTTATTTGCGACGATTTTTTTACGTCGCGAAAAATTAATTAAATTATTTTTTTAAAATTTTTTATTTACGAAAAATTTATTTGCGACGATTTTTTTACGTCGAGAAAAATTAATTAAATTATTTTTTTAAAATTTTTTATTTATGTAAAAATTTATTTGCGACGATTTTTTTACTTTTAGCGACGTTTTTTTTTCATTGCTAAAAATTTTTTTTGCGATGAAAATAAATTTGCGTCGCAAAATACTTTCTGCGACGAGGCTATTGCGACGAACACGCGACGAAAAAAAAACGTCGCAAAAAATAAATTGCGACGATTTTTTTTAATTTAACGGCGAAAAAAATCGTCGCAAAAAACGATTTTTGTTGTAGTGATTGCATATTATACCATCAAATAAATATTCACCCATCAATGGGTCTTTGGTTCAATGGTACTCCTTACTTTGTGAAATAAATATTCACCCACTTTCCTTTTTAATCTTTGTTTGAATTTTGTATTCCAAAGTCAGTAAAATCCATAGCCTTTTAGCAAAAGAACCTAAAATATAATTATTATCTACCAATAACTTCATTCTAATTTCTTTCTACCAATGATCATATTGTTTGTTATGATTGACACGATCTATAATATTGTTGCATTGAAAAATTATTATATATATATTTTTTACTTTTATATTCTTATTAGCAATGTACCACGTGCGTTGTTCGCGAATAGCTTTCATATACAAAAATTAATAAAACATATTGGGTATGTGTATCTGAATTAAATATCATCTCAAATTTATCAAACTTATTTTTTCATTGATCATATTCTATTATAAGATTATGAAAACTTTGTATGTTCCCAAAGTTCTTTGTTCTCACTATAAATTTTTTTTAAAAAAATAGTTAAAGTTCTATTTGTTTAGAAATTTGTGATTGGGATTGATTACAATAATTTCTTGAACAAAATAACAGTAATTGTCAATATACTAATCATATTGGAATTTTACTGTAATTAAGTTTGGTAAATTGAAATAAGATTTAATTTACTACTCTATAATATACATTATCAAACATATTAAAATTCTAAAAAATTCAAGTTTTACTTAAAAATACACTACAATACATATTTTCACATAAAATCTTAATACAATTTAGAAATTGTATTGTGATTGAAGAATTATATTGATGTAACATAAATTAATTTAAAAAATTATATATACGATTATATTTTATCTTATAAATGAAAGGGTTAAATTTTTCGATGAAATAGAAAATACAAATATGTAGGCATAATGTTATTTTTACATATTAGATGAGTAATATTAGATTGATGGAATTTTTGAAGGTTTTTTGAACACTTTATTGAGAATAGAAGATGCATATTTTTTTAGGGTAATATTGTCAATCAATTTTTTTATGAAAATTGATATTTATACATAGAGAATAAATAATTAAAATGGATGTTAGATAAGAATATGATGATGATAATTTAGATATTTAATTGTGAAAGGATAGGGTGGTCTTTACAATCTTTTATAAGGGTAAAATAGAGATTCAAAAGTTTTTCATCTTAAGATACTTTTATTAGTAGTATAGATATAGATATAGATATAGATTATTAAACAATTTGTATCAAGATTGTGGTAGATAATACTGTAATGATAAAAATTTGTTTCAAGAGTCTATTAAATGACATCTTAGAAAGATATGATGTATCACCGCCTAAATGGAAAACAACAAAGACAAATGGTGGAAGGTATCAAGCAACTTTGACAATTTTACTTGAAGGCGTTGAATATGTACGCTTTCAGGGGCGGAGCCAGAAATTTGGGGTAGTGGGGGCAAAAATTTTAGCAACAACAATACTATATGTATTAAATTAGAAAAGCTAATGTATTATTACCGTTGGTTTAACAAATAAAATGCATTTAATGCTGATACCCTGTGCTAATTCAACAATAACAATACGTTATATTATCAAATTAGGCTTTTCAATTATATGCTAGTAACATTTTTTTAACAAAAGTAAAATTTAAAATTTTGAAGTAATAATAAATTAAACGAGGTGACCCAACGTGTGGCTTCTGCTATTGCAAGGTCTGGAGTAAGATGTACGTATTATTATCCTGCATGTGAGAGAGTATTTTTTTTTTGCAACTTGAATCCTTGACATTCAAATCATAAATGAACAACGTATACCTTATCTTTATCATTTTATTGACTATTTTTTATATTATAAAAAATATTACATAATAATATTATCATTCAATGTGTCAAAATTTACAAAGATGAGAGTAAGGGGGCTTCATATAAGGGAGAGAACGAAAAGTTCCAAAATTTCTTGAACACTTGTTGAGAGATTCAACTAAATAATCAATAATCAAATAAATAAATTTAATCTTAATGTTAGAAATTATTAAGTAAATTAAAATGTATATGAATTTTTGTGGGGGCAAATTTAGAATATATTAAAATTTATATAAAAAAATGTTTGGACAAAAAAATTGAGTTGGGGCAACTGCCCCCACAAAGCTAAGTGTAGCTCTGCCCCTGTACGCTTTGGAACTTTTTCAAGCCAAAGGAAAGATGCACAACAAGACGCAGCCAAAAAAACAATTGAACTTCTACGAGATTATTTTGGATTCGAATTTAATGATATCAATTTTCAAAATATACAACTATATATGTATCATCTTAATAGAGCTGACTAAAGGATTGAAGAACTTCATCAAGAAAATAAAGCCATGAAAGAGCAACTGCGTGAACTCACAAAAAATGATGAAGAATCGGTAACTTCGAATGAAAATTCTGCTTGATGTTTAGCAATTAAGTTAATGAAGCCTTCAAAAAATGAAATACGTGCACCACTACACTATGCTTGTAATAGCCTCCTATATTTGACGGCTCATCTTTTGGATGTACATATAGGTTTATCAGGTTTTGAGGTTTTAACGTTGAAATTTGTTATTTATACTTTAGAGTTTGATTTAGGCTAAATGTTTTTGAACAACTTTGTGCATTTGGTGGTATATATATGTTTGTATAGTCACTAGCTTTTGGCTACAACGAAAGTTGGAGTTGGTTAGTGTGAGATTCCAAATTTTTAGAAGTAGTTTAAGTATAAAATATTAGGAGTTTTGATGTGAAAGTATAAGAAATATTTAAGTTTTGTGGTTGATATATATAATAAGTGAAACAAATGAGAGCAAAGTATAAATATTTAACTTTATGTTGCTTTGGTCTTCACCCACGTGAAGACTTTGAAAAAAAAAAAGAAGAAGAAGCTAGCATTGAATATATTGGTCAAAAAAAGAGGACAATGCAGCCGGCAATTACAAAAAAGTGGTGGGTGTGTGAGAGTTAATGGGAGTTGTGTGTCATGTTTTCCATAAAAGGGTAGAAGCATCCTTGAAAAAAAAAAAAGAGAGAAGAAAGGAAATGCAGACGAGATGGAGACAAAGAGTTGAGGTTTATGATGTAGAGTTTACACGATGCCACTCAAATTTGTGAAATTAGATAATATATTAAGGTACGGGGTGGTATACAATATGCTATCCTTAAATCTCTTTGCAAAGAGTATTTCTTTGATTATCCTCGGATTTGTATTCCAAGTTGTGCTATCGTTATTTTAGAATTTCGATTGAATATCGTTGAATATTTTGATCTCATTGATCGTGTTCTGCGGATATTGAGACGGGATCGTGGCAGCCAATAGCAGATGCATCGCCAGCCAAGACACCCGTGAGATCGGGTTGAGGTGGGATGATTGGTGAGGTGTCAGATCTGTGTTAAGATTTTGCATGACGTGTGATATGCAAATATGATAGTTGTATCTGTTGATTGAGATACTTTGCGATACTCGATTATTTGGTATTTAATGTCCTTGAGCATATTTTTCCTCGTCATATTGTATACTTCACCGCTTTATTTAATATTTTCAGGTTGATTTTAAAGAAAAGATCAGAACGAGATAATCAGAGTATTAAAGACGAGAATATGTTGACATAATTGATGTTTTATTCGTATTGAAAGATTTATTTCTGGTAACAGATTTATTTGTATTGGGATATGATTTTGATAAATGAAATTTTATTCGGACAATTAACGCTCTGTTATTTTTTTTATTTGGGTTTTGTTATATCAATTAACGTTTCCGTAAAGGAAAAAAAAACGGGGCGTTACAAATGGTATCAGAGCTTAGACTTCAAATCTTATATGAGATTTATGGGAAGTGAGTTCATTGTATTTTCGTTGTGTTTTATTTGGTGGTGCAAGTTCTAAACACTTGGAATGTGGAATTGATTTGGTAGTATAGCACAGACTTTCGGTTCAGTGAATTGAGAGAAAGTTAGTTTAATTACACCTTTATTGAAAAAAAATTCAATAACACCCCTTACTTTTGAACAATAAACACTTTATATTCTTTTTCTTTCTCGTGTTGCACTTTGCACCCTAACGACTTTTGGGATTCTTGGTGAACTAAGGAATTTCGGGGACGCAATTCTTTTAAAGAGGGTAGATATTGAGATTCCAAATTTTTAGAAGTAATTTAAGTATAAAATATTCGGAGTTTTGATGTGAAAGCAGGGGCGGATTTACAGTGGGGGCAACTGCCCCCACTGCAATCCAAAACACATTAGGGATTTGTTTAAGATTTTAGAGAATTTACAATGATTTATTTGTTTGCCCCCACTGCTGAAGTCAGGTAAACTCTTGCTAGATGATTTACAGAAGCTTGTCTTCTCATTCATGGAGGTTTATGGGTTTTTTTCTTCAAAACGAAGAAGAGGTTGAAGATACTTGCGGTGGTGACGCGTGTAATATTGTAACAGTAAAGTGTATAATAAAGCTTCCAACTTACCTATTAGTCTATGGGTGTGAACCAGGTGTCCTATACTAACTAATTGCTTTGTGTTCTGAGTTAGCCAAACTACTTGTTGCCTGTTGCGCTGAACGAACAATGTTAATGTAGCTAATTTATTAATTTAATTTGTTTGATCTAATTTATTATGATCTTTAAATTAACTGTAGATCTCATTAAACATTAAAACTTTGGACCAACTTGGTGTCTTGGCCAATGTCTATGGTGGTTGGATGGTGGAATAGAAGTGGTTCGAACCAGTTTGGTTAGTGGTATTATAGACTAGGTGTGCTTATAAGTTGAGAAATCTATTTTCTAAAATTGATTTTTTTTTTTTGTGTCTTTGTAGGGCATGTTTTGAGCTTTGTTGAATATTATTTTTTAGAATAAAATAAATTAACAAAAACGAAATATAAAAGATTTTGGATAATTTTATATTTTAGAGAATAAGTACAATTCTCTCTTAAAGTAAAAAAATTAGACTTAAGAGAGTCATAGAGTCTTAAGAATTAGACTTAAAAATATCTTCAGGGGACTTAATTCACGACTTTCTTTTTAGTTTCTCCTCTATCTTAAATTTATTATTTTTCCTCTGCAATGACACACCAAGTTAGAGATCTAATCATCCTAAAAGAACGACAATAACTCAAACCTACAATTCAATAGAAGATTAGAAGCACTCCGATCATCACTCACTTGTGGCGAGTCGGTAGACCATCAGAGTGTTAATTTCTTATTGACACTTTTCTTACATTGCTTGTGCATGCGGGATAAGTCACCAATTAATGTCCTTTTAATGAAATTGTAATTATTAAAAGGTAGGAAAAACTAATAATTTTTTAAATTATATTAGTGTTACAATTTTTAATTTTTTATTGTGGCATAAGTTGCCCCAACTGAAAAAAGTTTCTAGCTCCGCCCCTGTGTGAAAGTATAAGAAATATTTAAGTTTTGTGATTGATATATATAATAAGTGAAACAAAAGAGAGCAAAGTATAAATATTTAACTTTATGTTGCTTTGGTCTTCACCCACGTGAAGACTTTGAAAAAAAAAAAAAAGAAGCTAGCATTGAATACATTGGTCAAAAAAAGAGGACAATGCAGCCGGCAATTGCAGAAAGTGGTGGGTGAGTGAGAGTTAATGGGAGTTGTGTGTTATGTTTTCCATAAAAGGGTAGAAGCATCCTTGAAAAAAAAAAGAGAGAAGAAAGGAAATGCAGAAGATGGAGACAAAGAGTTGAGATTTATGATGTAGAATTTACACGATGCCGCTCAAATTTGTGAAATTAGATAATATCTTAAGGTACGGGGTGGTATACAATATGCTCTCCTTAAATCTCTTTGCAAAAAATATTTCTTTGATTATTCTCGGATTTGTATTCCAACTTGTGCTATCGTTATTTTAGAATTTCGATTGAATATCGTTGAATATTTTGATCTCATTGATCGTGTTCTTGATCTCATTGATCGTGTTCTGCGGATATTGAGACGGGATTGTGGCAGCCAATAACCGATGCATCGCTAGCCAAGAGACCTGTGAGATTGGGGTTGAGGTGGGATGATTGGTGAGGTGTCAGATCTGTGTTAAGATTCTGCATGACGTGTGATATGCAAATATGATATTTGTATCTGTTGATTGAGATACTTTGCGATACTCGATTATTTGGTATTTAATGTCCTTGAGCATATTTTTCCTCGTCATATTGTATACTTCCCCGCTTTATTTAATATTTTCAGGTTGATTTTAGAGAAAAGACCGGAACGAGATAATTAGAGTATTAAAGACGAGAAGATATCGACATAATTGATGTTTTATTCGTATTGAAAGATTTATTTATGATGACAAATTTATTTGTATTGTGATATGATTTTGATAAATGAAATTTTATTCAGACAATTAGCGCTCTGTTTTTTTTTTTATTTGAGTTTTGTTATATCAATTAACGTCTCCGTAAAGAAAAAAAAAATCGGGGCGTTACAGTTAGTTGAGCCATTTAATGTTTTTACTCTGTGGGGACTTCATATTGGGTGTAGAGTGGCATTTGTGATAATTAATTCACAATTAGGCATTGGTGAAACCATACCTTTTTTTCCTTGGGAGGGAGACAATGATGGTTATATTGGGTATATAAAAACAATTATTTCTCAAAATACACAGAACAAAACACAATAAGAAATAAAACAGTGGCAGAAAAATTTGATGAGACATCACACAATTTCAATCCAAAAACTTATATATTTCCTCACATTACAATATCAAGACATTACAAAGAAGTAACTTATCTCAACCATACTCTAGCAAAATACACACATCAAGAATCTGTTAAAACAAACAAGTTGTTAGTTGCACGATTTGAAATATATAAATAATTAATTTTAAAAAAAATATGCAAAATGATTCTGATTGTTAACTTTAGACTATTTAATTAGTTTGTTTCTAATGTAATTAAGATTACTATACAAAAGAATTCAAATTCAAAGATTACATATTTGTAACTACTAATTTAATGTAGATAGTTTTATAGAACAATTTAATGTTGTTTTAAGATTCAAAATTTTTATAATTGTTACTTCGAATAAGTATGTGCTTGCAATCTTTTTTTTCTAAAAATGGATCCAATTATATAGAAATTTTATATTTGAATTATTATATTCATTAAATTTAAAGTTATAATTACATATTCGTTCTTATTATTTCACAGGCCTACAAAATTAAAGTTTATCATTGTCATTTGATTACAAAATTTCAGGTTCAATCTACTTCATTATTTGATTTTTTTTTCTTCTCATTCTATTTAATTTTAACATATGCTATGAAATATATATATAGTTTGACCCAAAAATCAGTTTAGCCGCCTAACATTTAAAATTATACTCATAACATCCGTATGATTTTGGACCAAATTAGAAAATCTAACGCCATTAATGATTTTTTTTTTTTTTTTCTGACATTCATTTTCTTATGTGTGGATATATATGTACAAAACCAATGAACATTTGGTTTAATGGTACTCTTTATCTTGTGAAGACTTTGTCTTCTTGAGGTTAAGGGTTCAAGTCCCCCTCCCAAAAATATATATATATATATCTGTGTGTGTGTGTGTGTACAAACACATGTATATATTTTTTTAGTCGATTAAAAAATCCCTAAAGATAATGTATTCTCAAATCCTTTATGAACAAAAAATCGATGTGTATAAACAAAAAAAAATATGAAGTCTATAAAGCCTTTAATTCATTTACAATTTGTAAGGTTCAAAAGTCTTCAATTTATTTTCAATCATGAGAAAAGATCAATCCCCATCATTAAATTTATTTGAGATTACATCATTTTGTTGTATGTGCCCTTGTTTAGCTCTTGCATCAAATTATTTAACGAAATTAAACTTTGATATTAAACAATGGAAAATTTTCATTCACACCCCCCCTACAATTAGGTTTAAATTCAATGACATCCCCTCTCGATTTTGAAACTTCATTGCACCACTTTCTAGTTTATACAGTCGAATCATGGACAATAATTGCAACTTCCATCCCTGACAATAGATAAAGTGTAGATTTGACTACCTATCCTTTAAAAATGCCAAAATTACTCTTTGTTATGTAAATAAACTAAAATGCTCTCAACCCTTTGCCCCATTATATATGCCCTAGGCAGTAATAACGGTCTTAAACCTCAAATTTTATCAAATTAATATTCACATTCATGAAAATTGAATTTAATTCATTCAATTAACATTCAATTTAATTAAATCAATACTAAATTAATATTTAATTTCATAAAATTAATACTGTCACGCCCCAATTTTCATTATAGCGTGATTTAATAAAAAAAAAGTTATTTGCCCCAAATTCTCTTGCCGGTTTACAATTATAATTGAATGAAATGAAACATTTGATTTTATCAAAACATTTTCTTTTTCAAAAATTTCGGCAGAGTTTCATTTGAAAATCGGACTTCCAACCAGCTAGTAAGAGCATAACATAATTTAAATAACTAAACATCCACAACATGCCTCCATCAAAAATATAATCCAACTAAATCTAGGGTGGCAATTAGAGGCCCTTGAAGTCCTTCCAAATCCGGATATATCCAATACCAATATATACCACAACTTAGTACACAAAGTCACAAGTTTACATTATAATACCCAAAATAATAATCCCTCTATGGGATGATCAAGTGTACACCACAAATGCCTCAAGACAACCTTTTATAGCACATTGTTTGTGTGCTTACATTTTTACATAAGTTTTAAAGGTAAATACAAAAAGACTCTAAAAGAAATTTTTTCTAGTCCAGGCTCCCACAAGCATTCCATCACATATGCCCCAAGATGCATGCTAGTCTCTGAAAATATTAGTAATGGATGAGCAATCACAGCTCAGTAGGATAATCCTTTTCCGAAGCATTTACAAAGTTTTAAATACCAACATTTCACAAACCATACGAAAAATTAATGAAAGCTTTCTATAATTAAGGATATGAACAAGATAATAAGTAAAACATTTATAAAAATCTCCCAACACCTCATCATTAGAAATATACAAGGTATAAATTAAAGGTTTATATATTTAAAGTCAAACAATCATAGCAAATACCATGCATGCCTCACATATGGACAATATAATCAATCACACCGGTTGATTATAGGGAACCTTTTGGGTCTTGCACCCTAGGGTCTCATCACCCTTCTTGCTTTTCAAGGGGAACGTGTAGGGCACAACTTGTGACGCCACATAAGCCATAACTGAAAACCACTACCATAACCAATTCCCCTTAGGACTAGTAGGTGTCATGACAACCCACTCAATAGCCCCAACCGTCTACTAACCCTCTGTCTGTCAGTATCGAGCATACATTTTCCAAAAATTATTATTTTCTATATCCATAAACCTTTTTGAAAACTCATGTCATAACCTTGACATTTTATGAAACGTGTAGTAGACTCAAATATGTTTGATAAAAAAAAAAAAAGTAGACTCAAATATCAAAATTTGCATTTTCAGAGCAAAACAATCATTTCCAAGAGAATAAGTCATATATATTATGTACGAAATCATAGCATACTTCAAAACCCCCAAATCATAGGTTTAATCAAATACCCATAACTAAAATTAAACTAGGGTTTCAAACCCATAACACTAAAATCATTATTATGCATGTAGGCTCACAATTCATGGCATACTCAACACTAAATCAAGGTTTATAACAAGTATTTTGCCATCAAACACATAGTAAACTTTAGCTAGAAAATACATGAGATGCACAATGTAAATGCCAGAGAGAGAAAAACTCCACCTAAGAATCAAGAATTCCAAACCAAGTTTCTAAGATTTCCAGGCAAAGCCCAAGCTTTAGAGACCTTCTTCTTCCCTTTTCTCTTTCTCTTTATCTTCTCCTAGGGTTCTAAGAAGTATTGGGTGAGAGTGGAATGAAATAATGAGAGAAATCGGGCTGAAATTGGGGTTTTAAACCCAGCAGTCCCGAAATTTACTGTTCATGGGGCAAAAAAATGTATTTTTCTCCGAAATTACGGTTTTCCCACTAAACATCTCAAATTTGATCCCTATGACTACCCTAAGGTTTTTTGACGTTCTAAATTCATTTTTAATGTTATTTTAACCTAAAAACATTTAGTTTTACGATTTATCTCAAAACCAAAGTCAATTTACATCTGAAACACTAAAGTTACTATTTTACCTCTCCTAACCGCTATATGAGCTAAACGTCTATTCTAAGGTTTTCAGACCTCCCGGATTCAATGGTAATGTTATTTTGACATAAAATAACTTAATTAATTTACTTAATTACCCTTATCAACCTTTAACAACTAAAAAATTAAATTTAATTCAAAAGTCAATACGCCTGTGACTCAAATTTATGTAACTATTCCTTTAACAACGATTCAAAATTTCTCTCATCATTTTAATCATTTAAAAAAATACTATCAATTTAATAGCATTTATATTTTTATGAAATATGGGATCTCACAAATACAAAATTAAAATTTAATTTAATTAAAATAACTATCAATTTTATTAATTTAACATTCAGTTTTATTATATCAACATTAAATTCCATCAAATTTTACCAAATTAACATGAAATTTCTCAAATTTAAATATTATTTGATAAAATTTAATGTTAATTGAATAAATTTGGTAAATTTAAATATTAATTTGATAAAATTAAATATTAATTTAGTGTTAATTTGTTAAAATTGAATGTTAATTGAATAAATTTGAATGTAACTTTGATAAAATTGAATGTTAATTTGGTTTTAAATTAAAGAAATAACATTAATTTGATATGGTTAAATATTAAATTAATGGAATTTAATATTCTATTTAATATAATTAAATTTTAATTTGATAAAATTGAATGTCAATTTGGTACTGATTTGATGAAATTAAATAGTAATTTAGTGTTAAATTAGAGAAATAATATTAATTTATACAATAAAATATTAAATTAATGTAACTGAATGTTAATTTGATTAAATTAAATATCAATTTTGTGTTGATTTGATGAGATCGAATGTTAATTTTGTTTAAATTATAGAAATGACATTAATTCAATAAAATTAAATATTAAATTGATGAACTTGAAAGTTAATATAATAGAAATAAAAGAGAGTGCAGTGAAATTTTAGAATTGGGAAGGGGTGTTGTTGAAGTTATATAAGCCAATATTTAGATAATTAAATATGTTATATTGGTAAATTTATAGATTTGGTATGGGTATAAACGTAAAAGTGTTACTTCCGTCACTGCCGTTATGGGACAAATCCTGACAAAGGATATCAGTGAAATTTAAAAAATGGAAAGGGGTGTCATTAAATTTAGGCCTATCTACAAAGGTTGTGGATGAAATTTTTCCTTCAAAAATTAGTTTGTGTCAATAATTTTCTATCTAATTATTGGTTACCCTAGGATCTAGACTCTAGACTTTCTTACATTTTCATGATAACTTATTTTTAGTAATGTATGCAATAGATAATGAACAAAAAGAAGCAAGAAATCTCTTATAGCGAGAAGTGCATGTGCAGGAAAAACTTATTTGAAAAAAAAAAATCCATTTGATGATAAATATTACTGAAGTCATTTTTCATCATTCAAACTAGAAAAATTAAAGGGTAACAATAAAAAGAAATGTACAACATATTTTTAGCTTGATAACACACCTCTTGTCACTTTGACCCAAGAATAGAAAAGATTATGAGTATAATTTTGTACGTTAAGGGGGGAAAATAATTTTAGGCCACACTGCATGAAAGCAATTGGGAATTATATCTTAAATGTTCTCGCTTGTCTATCCCATATAAATATTGCATATTACATTTTTTTATATGTCTTGTGCCTAAACCTCTAAATTGTTTTTACATTACATTTATGTAGTTGTTCAATTTACTTTGTTTCAAATTTTGAAACATATTTTACTTAAGTTCTTTCTTAATATAGATTGATATATATTGACACAGAGAAGTGGTACGATGAAAAAAAGAAACAAAACCAATGAAACTAATAATGCACAACATCCTTCTATTAATACTAACTAAAACTTATTTTTAGGGACAAATTCCACTCCTCTATTTTTCGCTTCCAAACTCATCATCTATTGCATTCTATAAAAATAAAGAAAAATATGCTAACCAAAGTTAATTTTTATATAAATATTCTCCTAACAGACGAACAAAAAAGAAACGAAAGAAATAAGAGGAGATGTGAAGCATATGCCAAAAGGAAACAATCTTCATATCCTGAAGGTGACAATTCTAAAGGTATTAATGAATAAAATTCATCCTCCCAATATTTTTATCATTAACACAAATCTTAGATCTTTAAGCTAAAATTATATTTTACTTTGTTTCAACAGGTTCAACTTCTTCACCGATTATAAAGTCATTCAGCTCCAAAAGTAAGAATATAATCTGTTAATTTCGTCAAACATAAAATTTGTTACACTTCTCGAATAAGAAATTTATGTTTTTTGATGTAGGATCTCGTGTCAAGCGTCCTAGAAGAACTTACAATCTTAGACTAAATGATATTCCTGCACAGGCTTCAATCCTTCCTAGAAGAACCTGTTGGACTAAAAGCAGATTTTAGTAGTTAAACTTTGATTTTTGATCGACTTTGAGCCTAATTAAAGTAGGATCTGGTCGTTGTTTCGAGTAAACTTTCATGGTTTCGTATTCTACTCCGTGAGGAAAATAATGTAGTATATTCATTTGCTCAAATCGAGTAAGAAATGAATGAGAAAATAGGCTCCAACATGACCCTCTTGAAATGTGAAAATAGAGGTTGTGCAATGTGAAATTTGACACCAATCCCATATTAGTTGAGGAAGAAGTTTTACATGGCATATATAGACCAAGTTTGCTCTATGAGATTCGGCCCCAAGGGGTACCACAATTTTATGAGCGGAGCGAGCACCTACATGCATTCGGTTCAGCCACGCCACGACACGACCTAACCCAACGGGGCCGGGCTCAGGTATGGATGCGGGTGTGGTTTAGACCAAGACTTATCTTTTTGGAGAAAATCCATTTAATGAATTGAGCGTGAATTTCTAAACCGGAATTTAATTTCATTACCCGTTGGATTTGAATTCGCACTGGTTCGAATTTTGTCTTCTTTCCAGTCTGAATTTTTGAGTAGTGTTTGTTCATCGAGAATAGTTACACATTGGTGTCTTCTGGATGCATGTAGGTCTTCAGGATTATGTCTTTTCACATGGTGACTATCCAGAACAATCACTAGTTTGTCTATATAAACCCAGACTCATTGCTATTCTGCATCAATCATTTTTCGGAGTTAAGACAGACATTAATATATTACATTTCGGCATTAAGGCAGCCTACATTTGGGGAGTTCTAGTTCGTTGGGCGAGTATATTGGAGTGTTACTTCTATTCGCGTGAAGATCATTGTATCCTAGGAGGCAAACGCTTTGATTTCCATAAACTCCAAGTGTGGGGGCGAAATCTGTTTTAAGTACATAATGTCAAACACTAGTCTTGATCTACTTAAAGTTCAATAACAGTTCATGTTCTGCAAATGAGTCAGTTTATCTATTGTTTAAATTTTAGATTTATTGTGTTACTGTTTTGTTCATATCTGTAATTATTTCATACCTGTAACTTTTTCGTTCTTCACTGTTACTATTTTGTTTTAAATCACATGTTTCAAATCAGAAATTTCAATAAGTAATTTTACTATATTTGGAATATCACAAACAACAGAACCACAATGCAAATAATGTAATTCGAAGCAGTTTCTCTTCAAACCTGATACATTTTGTTGCATGAACAAACAAATCTTACTCTATTGTACCAATAGTCCTCCAGAACTTCAATTGATATTTGATATATACATCAAGCTCCGACGAATCAAACGAATTTAAGACGTATATTCGAACATACAATAGTTCATTTGCTTTCACATCTTTTGGAGTGAAATTACGACAAAGATATGTGCCGAAGAAAAAAAAAGAATTTATACTTTCAAAATACAAGGTCAAATTTATCACTTCATTAACGAGCTCAAGTCAAGTAATGACAGGCCTTCCTATTTACAGCTATACTTCTATGACACTGATCATAAAATTGAGAATAGAATGAAGTGTTCTGAGAAGCTCCAATCTTCCATTGTTGAAATGTTTATCCGAATCTTAGATGCAAATCCATATTCAACTTTTTTTCCAAAACCTAAGAAACATAGTTGATTTAACCATACATCAAATCCTTATCAGAAGCTAGTTTGGTTTAGATCAACGAGTCTATAACAACCCTTCTGCCTCATAAGTTACTGCAATTTGGACTGAAAATGCCAACTCAGTTGAACACAAAGAAAGAGATATTATTGTTCAACAAATCTCTGATCATAGTGAGAGAGTATGCTACTATTTTGGATGTTATGACCCCTTACAATACCTCTTAATATTTCTTCTTGGTGAAACTGGGAGGCATCAAGGAATCAAAGAATTGACAGAAAAAAAGGCGAAACTATTTGTAATGGACAATTTTTTATTTGTCCTGAACAAAATGTCGTCTGCTTCATATTTGCTTGGAAAAGAAATAAAAGGTATTAAAACCATACTTGGTAGCTCTTTTCTAAAAAAAAAACTCACACAAATCTTATTCCCTTCCAGTTTTAGAGAAGACCAAAACAACAGAGTTATGATTTCTTGTTGTGAATATTATTGTTACAAATTGCAAATAAGGCCTAATGATAGATCAATTCTACTATGTTCTGGACGTCTATTACAACAATTTTGTGCAGATATGTATGTAAAGATTGAAACATCTACATTGGACTATTTTCAACACAAGCAAGCCGAAATCAGAGCCGAGTTTTATCAAGGAATCATTGATAGCATTGTCGCAGGAGAAAATAGAGGTTCACAAGTTGGCCATAGGATTATCCTTCCAGCATCTTTCATCGGTGGCCCAAGAGATCTTTAGTGTCATTATGTTGATGCAATGGCTTTAGTGCAACAATTTGAAAAACCAGACATTTTTTTAACCATGACATGCAACCCATCGTGGCAAGAAATCAATACAAAATTGGGCCCAAATGAGGAAGCTCAAAACCGACTTGATATTACTAACAAACAATTTTTTGGAAAAATTGCTTCATTTACATATGTCATTGAATTTCAAAAGAGAAGCCTTCCGCGTGTTCACTTGTTGATTATATTAGAACGCGGATATAAATTTATTTCCCTAGAAAGATATGTCTCCCTTTTATCACCTGAACTTCCAAAAGAACATGATTACTCACATTTATTTCTATGGTTGTACAACACATGATGTATGGACCTTGCAGCGCACTAAATCCAAATAATGTGTGCATGAAAAATGGACAGTGTAAAAACCACTACCCAAGAAGTTTTGTACCAATTACAAGATCCACAAAAGATTCATATCCAATATACAGAAGATGCTATAATAGACAACAAATCAAAGTCTGAAATCAAATGCTTGATAATCGTTGGGTTGTTCCTCATAATCTATATCGACTTGCAAAATATAATTGTCACATTAATGTCGAAATTTGCTCAGCAATCAAAGTCGTGAGATACCTATACAAATACATTTTATAAGGGCCATGACAAAATTGCATTTCACATAACTGAATAAAATCAATCCAATCACATAGATGAAATCCAACACTTTCAATCTACAAGATGGATATCTCCATCGGAAGCAATGTGGAGAATTTACAGATTTCCTTTCAATGACATACATCCATCTGTCATTCATCTACAACTTCATCTTGAACATCAACAAACTGTTAGCTTCAAAAAGACAGATAATATAAACTCCATTATACAGAACAAACTCTCCTAAAAAACAATGCTGACATAATTATTCTCAATAAATAGAACTAATCAAAAAGTTATTATTAGAAAATTTTTATATTGGGAATTCTCAGAGCTTGTCTCAACAAGATAAAATATGGATGGAGAGAAAAAAATGAAAATTAATTGGGCGAACAATAACTTCAAATCCCACTCAAGGAGAAAGATACTTTCCACGTTTACTTTCAAATCACATTAGAGCATTAACATCATTTAATAATTTAAAGGTTGTCAATAGAATTTCAACTAAAACATTTCAAGAAACTACACCAATGCATGATTTATTATAAGCTAATAACAGCCTTGAACAATGTCTCAAAGAAGCCATATCCTACCAAATACCGCATTCCTTGAGAAGATTATTTGCTACCATTCTTGTTCATTGTGCTCCAAATGATCCCAAAAAATTATGAAAAAAATTTGAATTTTTTATGTTCGAAAATTATGCCAATAAAACAAATCTCTCAAAAGAACAAATTTAGAAGAAAGTACAGCAAAACATAAATTATGTGATTCAATTAATGGGAAGAGATATCAAAGATTTTAACATTTGTAGTAATGATAAAATTCTCAGCAATATTGAATCTATATGCAAAGAAATTGAGGATGAAATGAATATTGCTATTTCTGAGAATGATTACCAAGTAATTTCAATACTAAACTCACAACAACATCATGCATTTCAAATAATAATCGATAGAGTTTTATTTGGAAATCAAGGATCATTTTTCATAGATGGATCTGGTGGTACTGACAAAACTTTCCTTTTTCGAGCAATTTTGGCTACAGTTAAATAAAAAAAATGCATTGCTCTTGCAACTGCAACATCTGAAGTTGCAACTTCAATCTTGCCAGGTGGGCGCACACCATATTCGCGTTTTAAAATACCTATAGATATAGCAAAACTCATAATATAGGCAAACAAAGTGCTATAGCTAGGCATCAAGCCATTGAAAACATTGAAAGAAATGCTAAAAGATATTAATGATTTTAAATTACTTTTTGGGGGTAAAGTAGTTGTATTTGGAGGTGACTTTCACCAAATTTCTCCAGTTATTACTAAATGTACCAAATATGATTCTAACAATGCTAGGTTGGTCAAATCTGACGTTTGAAAATCATTGGAAAAAATCATATTAACTACAAATATGCGTACAAGACACAATTCCTCATTTAATGATTACCTCATAATCGAAAACGAAACTACGCAAACAAATGATGATAATAAAATTTGTATCCCTACTTCCTTGATTGTGCCTTATATAGACGATATAAAAAAAATAAAATTCGTCCAAAAATTGATTGATTTCGTCTTTCCAAATCTAAACACCTACTCAACAGATTTAATCTCTATAATAAATTCTGCTATACTCACCCCAAAAAACAATTGCATTGAGGAAATAAACAATTTGTTAATCCAAAACTTCCCTGGTAAAACAAAAAAATACACAAGTATTGACAAGACAATTGATCCAATTGAACAAGGACAATATAAAGACTTCTTCAATTCTTTATCTCCAGCTGGTCTTCCTCCTCATGAGCTAACATTGAAACATACTAGCCCAATCATGCATTTGAGAAACATAGATCCTCCTCGAGGCCTTTGTAATGAAACAAGACTCATATATAGAGATTTTAAGCCACATATCATTTGTGTAGAAATAGCAGTTGGTGATCACAAAGGATAAATTATTTTCTGCCACGAATTCTATTACAACCCTCTATCCAAGATAAATATCATATCTAATTCACTAGGAATCAATTCTCAATAAAACTATGCTTTGCTATGACAATCAATAAAGCACAAGGATAAACTTTAAAAACAATAGGCATATATTTGAGAAAACCAGTATTCTCACATGGATAATTGTACGTTGTCTTATCAAACGTGACAACTACTACTGCTATTAAAGTTTTTATTTAGCCAACATCTGACAATGACTTAGACAGCAACTGTACACAAAATGTTGTGTATTAAGAATTGCTCACACTTGCATAACGTAGCTAATTTTTTTCCACAATATCTCTAGTAAGGTTTCTACAATCTATACCTAACAAATTATATACAACTTATTTGTATAACAAAACAAATTTGTCAATTTTATCTTGGAATTTATTTTGTAGAATGTTTGATGAAGTAATTTCCATGAAGAATATCACCACCTCTACTAAAGATTGGAAAGAAAAAGTTCAAGTACTTAAGAAATGGTATCCTCTAAATGCATAGACGAGGTCCTCCAAATGTCAACGGCTTCTCCTTACTGATTCATAGGTATATTAATCTAATTTTTTTTTTCAATTACACCATCAATTCTCGTTAAGAACTCAGATCTTCATGCACTAACATCTTCCCAGGGTAATCGTGTGCAACCAGCGATCTTTAGTTCTCAAATTGAATTATTTGAGAACACGTTAGAAGTCTTTAGGACACATTACGTTTCAAATGTCACTGTTAAATATATTGAGCAAAAGCATCACATTGTGCCTCACCCTTGGCAATGGACCATCAATGCAAGCACATTGATTCAACATGATGATGACAATAACGCAGATACCAGCTTTCCTTATGTTGACTTTGTGTCATTCTGTGAATTTTGTAGGCATTTTGATACACAATCACAAATTGGCAAAATTCATCACTTTAATATTATTCCTTTAATATCTATAACATACATTTAGATCATTTCTAAATTCTAATTTGCTTCTTACCAGATATTTTGGCAACTGTCATTGAAGTAAAGCCCCCCAAAAAATTAAACGCAAAAAATGGAGAATCTATTGCTCAATAAATCACCATCATTAATTAAAAGTAAGTTTTTAAACTGTTTGATATTAAAAAAAATTAAATAGTGCTCATAAGTTTTACACGTCTTAACAAATCAACACCCATCAATCTAATACTATGGGACCAATTTGTAACAAATGAAAGTGCAACATTCTCAGCAATTTCCGACTCCTTCCCAACTTTTATTGGCATATGATTAAAAGTGACATCTTACAATAATAAAATTTAACATAAAATATTTTTTCAATAAAACACTTATTTTACAAGTTTGTCTTTGTCAAAAAGACCAACAAGCACATTCATTCTAAATCCCTATTCAACAGTTGCACATGATGTACGTACATGGTATCATTCCTCACAAGAACTTGTTATCTTACATACTATTCATAAAATTACATTATACCTAACATTCTTTTCAACAAATACAGGTGCATTTGTGAAACCCCGGAAAATTTGAACTATTCACAAAGGGGCAAAACAATAACTTGCCACTATGAACGGGTTGCGAATCTGAATTTTTCTAGAGCTCGGATGACGAAACGGACTTCGCCGTTGAATTCGTCTCGCGAAATCTAGTGACCATGTAAAATTTCATCAAATTCCGAAATAGTCGGATTTTTCACGTTTTACGAGACAGTCGGGTCTCGAGTGACCCCAAAAACGAATTTTTTATTAAAATTATAAAATTTTCTAATAATTGAATTAAAGTTCAAATAAAATTAATTGAACTAAATCCGAGGTATAATGAATCGTTTCGGGACGAAAAACGGACCCGGAAGTCGAAAATATGCGGTGCGATGTGGACCGCTCATTTGCAACTATAAATATGGACTAAATATCTGATTTTTCAAACATTTTTCTGCTGTGTCTCAGCTGGGTTTAGACGTTAAGAGAGAAAGAGAGAAAAACAAAGTTTTCTTAGGCTTTCTCCGGCGATTTCTCCGGCAACCGTCGCTCGGATTCCGTCGAGCAAGAAGGGAGAGTTGATCTACGCAACGAGGGCTACGCGTGGGTACCAAAAACAACGAATTTCACCGAAGGTGAAATTTCGGGAGTTGAGAAATCAAGCTTCGAGTTGGGTTTTCGGGTCTTGGGAGCTTCCTACGGGATTCTCACGCTACAAGAGGTAGGGATTTTCCTACCTTGGTTCATTTCCTACCTATAGTGTATGTGAAATGTGTAGGTTATTAAAGAGTATATATATGTATCACTCACCTTTGCATGTGAAATAGGTATGTATCACTCACCTATGCATGAGAAGAGTTGAAATGGGTATGGAATTTGAGGCTAGACCAATTCTTAGCAAAGATTGACATAAGAAATTACTTATGTGATATTCTTGGAACTTGATGTTTTGAGGGTATGAGATATATTCTAATGTGCCTTGTGACGTGTGAGCAAGTTGATGTGATAAAAACACGAATTGTTGCTATGGATATATTTTGTTCATTGCCTATGAGGAATGGTTTATAATCAATCCCTAGCTTGGGTTGATGAAATGAAAAAGAGAAAGGGTGTAGAAATGACTTAGGTCAATTTTTAGTTGTATGTGATATGTCGGAATCACTTGTGAAATCCCTTGAAAATTGATTTGTTATTAGCATGAGCTATATATAACATGTGAGTTGTGAATTGGGATTAAATAGCAATTGTTATTTTATGCCTTGAGTAAGTGGGTGTAGAATGGGTGTCATGACTTGAGATAAATTCTCTTGTTTAATGCACCATTAGTGTATGTTAAGTGTGGGAAAAGGGTGCCTAAATGTGCTAAACAAATCTTGTAAGAAAGGATTTGCAATGGATGTAGAAATTGGGTGAAGAAAAGTCGGCACACTTTTCTGCTCCAGACCAGTTGTCGTAGAATTATCATAACTTTTGATTCAACTGTTGGGTTGAGCTGAAATTTTGACACAATACAGAAGACATCTAGATCTACAACTTTTGTGTTTTGAACTTTTCCATATTCTGAATGGATCATGGTCAAAATGGAGAAAAACAGAGGTATTTCCACCAGGGGGTGCTAGTGTTGGTGCCTTTGTTACCAAACACCAATACCACCTTGATATCTTCACTTCTAAGCCTCCAAATCTTCGTGTAACATGTTCATATCTTCACCAACATAGTTGAAATATTTGGGGTGAATACGGAATGAGTTATAAACCCGGTAAATGGGATACTCCTCGTGAGATGTCGAACACATTCAACATAATTGCAAGGTTCTAAAATACATGATTTGTGCAATCTTTTGCACTCATCACTATGTGTTCTTTGGTTTCAAATGATATATATATATATATATATATATATATATATATATATATATATATATATTGAGGTATGTTAGACATGATTAAAGGGTCACAGATTACACGTGTGAGTTAAAATCCCGGATAAAGGGATATTATTGACGTGATGTCGGTTTGTGTGACATTCATGGATCTTTCCATGAGTTGACGGATGGTCAATGGTAGAAATCACTTAATATGATTTCTTGAGTTATACGATGAATATGAGTGAATTATGTGATTACATGATTGGTGCCTTGAAGGTGTTTAATGAAATGCCTTGAGTGATTGAAGTTGTTGTTTGATGAAATAACATACTTGATATTATGATGTGTCGAAATCATGTGCTTATGATGGGTGTTATATGCATAGAATGTGATATAACATGCTTGTAATTTATGATTGATTTGGTAATTCTATGCTTAGGATATAAATTCCCATGACATATGTTGGAATATGTGTTTAATTTAGTCCATATGACATGCATTACATATGTGACATAATGTTATTGCAATGATACATCGCATTGCATATGCACGGGAAATTCACATCATGAGTGGTGTGTGTGTGTGTGCATGGTTGTTGTTAATACCATATGTTGGAATGTGGTAGAGACAGTTCATATGACATTCATTACATATGAACCTTACATGAGAGAAGCAATGGGTCATTACATTGCATATGTACGGGAACATCACATACATGGACATTGTGTCATAAGGATGTTGTGCATGGGTGTTTGTACCACAATCTATGTGGTATTAAATGCATATGGTCATGGAAATTGCTCATTGGCATTATTGCATATAGAGCATGACATTGGTAACTCCATTCATGGACATTAGTCATTAGTGGAGGCATGTGTAGGTGGTGCATGGTTAATCAACACCTTGTTTGGTAGTTGATATGTGGGCTTGGAAATGTGGACCGATGGTCACATGGAGTCACATGATTGCATTGCATAAGGAAAACTTGTGTTGGGTATAGCAAGAAGGGGCATGGCGACTTCCTTGGGTGAAAAGCCCTAAACCACTTGGTTCATACACTTCCCGGGGTGAAATTCCGCAAAAGTGTAATGCTTACGGAGCCAGGGTGAAATTCCAAAATCCGTTGCCCAAAGGAAACACAAGATTTTGATATAAAATATACTCATCCAATGAGTATCATATTTTCCGTCGAAGACGGGTTCATTACACATTGCATTGTGTTGTGGGAGTCGGGAAGGACTCGGGTTGTGTTACATGATTGAGTCTCATCTCACTCATAGCATGTGGTACACATTGGCATTCGCATTGTGTGTGTGGGAGCCGGGAAGGGCTCGGGTCGAGTACATGAGTCTCATCTCATTCATGGGGCTTAGGTAGCCCGGTTTAACATACATGGCATTGTCATGTAAAGAGAGTCGGGGTGGACTCGGGTTGGATGTACATGAGTGGATTTCATCTCATTCACGGCATGGCTTAATGGCATTCCATCATTGAATTGCATTCTTGATTGGAATGGTTATGGAAATTATGGATGTTGCATGTGAATATTTCATGTGCATATAGGTTGAGGAGTAGCCTCTGTAGGAATTTCTCTACTGGGCGTTGGCTCACCCTATACGGGAACAATTTCAGGTGTGGGAGGTTCACCGACGCACGGCTCAAGTTTGGGCCCTCATGGTTGAAGAAAGGCCGACATGTGGTCTTAGCCTTATTTCATGTGAAAACATTTGAAATATTATGTCTTTGACATGTAAATTAAGCAAATTAATTGTAATAGAACATATGTAAATAATTGTTAATCTAACCTTGTATGTTATATAAGTATGGTTAATTGGACCTAGTGTGGCCAATGTTTACTTATACATGGACCCGGTGCGGCCATTGCTTTATATTTGACCTCGGATGGGTCTGGTAATTGTGTATTGCACAGGTTGGGTATTGGGTAGAGCTCCCCATACAAAGGAGACTCTGCCCAAATTTCGTAAGTTATGGACCCCGGTAAATGGGGCATAACATTGTGATATCGAGATACTAGGTATCTATAGGTATTCCGCGGGTTGATGGGTAATCAACGGACCCCCGGATTTTGGGGCGTCACAGCATTGAAAACGAAGAAAGCATTAGATCAACCCCCCAACAAAATCAAATTTAGTTTGACAAATATCAAGTACCCATTCCTTCGACTGAAAAAATTCTATAAATAAAAGAACTCTTATTTTCACCAACAATGGTAAGGCACAAAATCACATTCATTCAACTATATATCCATGTGTTTTCTGCCAAAAAAAAAACTATATATTCATGCCAAATTTCTTATAGTAGTATTTATATTAGGAATCCAACCAAAAAATCTTTTGGGTTAAAGCAACACGTTCCATTGTCTCCATCGATCAACAATTCCAGTACATAGCATGCAATAAATGCTTCAAGACAATACATAACCAAGGTAAAAATAATAATTAAAAAAAATAAAAATAACCATTACTATATCTTATATTACAACTAACAAGAACGATGATAACAAATCTACTTATAGTTTGAAGTCTGAGGTTGAGCTCAATGATGCATCGGGATCAATAGATGCCATAACATTTGAAGATAATGCAGAGAAAATTTTCTCAATTAATGACACTAAACTGATGGAACATACATTGAAGGTAACATTCGCTTAAATATTTTCAGTTGCAATTCATTTTACAACTTTTTAGCCTTTCTAATCGAATTATAAAAATTTTAAAGGATTGTAAAGTATCACTGCAAGCATTTCCCAAATTTACAACTGAGAAATAATACATCATCCAAATCAAAGCGCGTCAGTTTCAACAGCGTGAATCAACTTCAGTTCGTTTCAATGTTCAGTCTGTTAATAACTGTGATGCAGAAATCCTGTCGGTCATTGATCTACAAAGCAAAATCCCTTAACTATGTTTGTTAATTAAATACTGATGCAAAATATTTATTACTATTATTAACTAAAGATGTTATATTTTGTATTGTTAAGCTTTTGGAATATTTGATTATTAACTTGATGTAAAAATATATGTTTATTTAGACATAAGTCGTTCTGTTTGCTAAGCATTATATTTTTTTCTTTACTATTTGTTCTTTCTAGGCCATTATATAGGCATATGTAATTTTCCCTTGTTAATATTCTTACGTTAATTTTATGGTCTTCTTACATTGTACGCGCGTGCGCGCGTGTGTGTGTACACTTATGTATATGAAGTAAGGTTATAAGTTCTAAATGGATAGAAGCATATTATCTTTTCAAGGTATACCAAGAAAAATAAGGAAAAAATAAACACTATACAAATTCTATTATTATTGAATGTCATTTAATTTATTTAATTAATAAGCAAGATTATTAAGGAATTGAACAAGAAACTCAAAATTAATTTTAAAAATATAATATAACAAATATGAGCTTTAACTAGCGTGCCTTGCACGCAGGATTCTCACTAGTACTTAGTAATGAGTCTACCACCTTTGAACAATATTGGCCAAATAATATTGCTATGGATAAAGATAGGTAGTTAACCAAAGTAGGAGAGAAACTCGGATTGGTTGATGGATTGAGACGTTAAAGGGGTTGTTTGGTAACGCCACTTAATGCTTAAAATTAAATATATTAAACAGTTAATGAATTATACTCATTTGGTAACCTAAAATGCATACCACTTAATATTTTAAGTATTTATTAAAAATAGGCTAAAATTTTCAGTTACAAGCCGCTTACTTATCACTTATTGTTGAAAATGTTAATTAGTAAAGATTTTATAAATTCTTCATAATAGATAAATATACCTTCAATATATTTTACACTCTTAACTTTTCAATACCCACCACCACCACCATTGTGTCGCCGTCACCCCACCACTACCACCACCACCACCGCCACCATTGTGATGGTAGTGATAGGAATAAGGTAGTTGCGGTGAGATGGTTAAAAAGAATGGTAAAATTAGAATATAATAATTTTTAAACTTCATGTCTTTATATTTGTCAAACAATTTAATTCAATTTAAAACTTAAATTTCAATGGATACTAAATAGTCTGCGAATTATATTCAGCATTCAGCACTTAAAATTTAGCATTTAGTTTTTTCAAACACTACCTTAGACATTACCCATAATATAAAACCCTCATTCGAAAATCAATTTGAATTTTTTAAAGCTTTAATCAATTTGAATTTTTTAAGTAACTAGGTGGTGCACACGTGCGTTGCACATGAATTATTTTGATTTATTATAATTTTTATTTACTACTTTTATAATAAAATATTACTTGGTCAAATTATAGTTAAATGACTATAATGAAATTTTTAAGAATGCAATGCTCATGTGTGTTGTATATGAACTTTTTTAAATTAGCATAATAATTTGTAGTTTTTTTAGGCATCTTACAAATATCAAAACCTATATTTTAATGTAGATCTGTAAACTGATGACTCAGTTGCATAGTGGAGGTCAGATCAAATACAAGCAATTAATTAATTATCACAATACAAATTAAAACAATCAAGTATAACAATTCATATGTATGACAAATAAATAATGATGCGTAGATCTAAAATTCTTGGAAATTTTGGATAGGCTCAGACCAATAGTTCAACTTACAAATTGGTTGATGAAGAGTGAAGTCCCCTTCTTCAAATTAAAAAGCAGCACACATACATAACTTTAAGGAAACTGTTTAAGTCCCCTTCTTCAAATTATGTACCACAACCATACTGGTGAAAGTCAACCAAAGCTAATTAAAATGTCCAACAAACATCTCCGCTAAAATGTTTGGTTGTAATTCATATTCGTTATAATTATAACACCATTTTATTATTATTACTCTAAACAAGCAATTTATTAGACTTTTTAACAGTAACCAAATTCTAATTATTCTTCTAGATGCTAATACACATGGTATGTTTGTGTCTGATTTCTCCATGAAAGTTCAATTTTGTTGGTATCATAAAATCTGAATGAATTCGCAAAAAAATAAATAAATTATAATAAATATCAGTGGAAGAACAATACCACAAAAAATATAGATGCACCAAACGTTGAGATGTAGATAGAATTGAATGCGCGGAGTAACACATGCTGAGAGGAGCAGAGAAAGACAGGGAGAAAGATGGGAACATCAAGGATTTCTGCAAGAGGTAAAAAAGAGAGAGAAAGAGGTTTATTTGGAGTTGGGGAAGATGAAGATGAAACGACAGGAGAGAGAGAGAAGATTGGGAGGCGTAGGTTTTTTTTTTTTGGAACATGAGGAGACTTAGGTTTATTTTGGCTTTAATGTTGAGGGATAAGAATGAGATAGTTGTGATTTTGGAGTATAAAAGTGGAAAAAAAAAATATTTTTCAAATATGCTCACTTTTTAAAGTAGTATAGATATATTCGCTTAAGCTTAATATTTCAAACTTAGGTTCAATTTGGATTGAAAACCCATATTCCAATAAGATTTTGGGCTTGATTTTTCGTGGTTATCAAACTAACATTCAGGTGGAACTCCAAGTTCATTAATTCGAGTTATATCCTCAAAGTTTCAAACTCTAATTATAATACTTTTCAAATTTCAATCCAATTAAAAAATTTTAATCTAAAATTTGGACTTCTTTTCCCTTACTACATATTTTGGATTAAGTCTGAATCGATATGCATAAAAGCACACATGAAACAAAGCAGTTTTGAGAATAGTTATGGACTTGTATATTTTGTCAGATTTACCGATAAAAATTAGTAAGAGAAGCAAATAAATAGATAGATAAGAAACATAATCTATATAATAAAGAACAATACAATTCAAATCTCAAATCATAAACAAAATAACTTTTACTTTTCGCGGTTGAGATCTCTTTAAATTTTATTTTAAAGTTAATCCGACGACTAATATTAATAGTGCAAATTTAATAGGGAAAATATACTTTTAAAGGTGTGTTTGAGATGATATTTTAAAAATGTTTCTACAACTTATAACTTCTCATCAGTACTTTAAAAAAAGTACTGTTTGGAACAGCTCCACCACCCCCACCCCCACCACCATCACCATTACCACCATCACCGCCACCCCACCACCACAACTACCATTACCGCCTGATGAGTGCGCGAAAGTGCATTCTAAATACCTTATTATTGGATTAAAATGCTAAAATATGAATAGAAATAATTAGATATAATTTATATTATTGAATTTAATATCTATTCACACTGAGATATATTTGAGTATGATTTTATAATATTTTACATCTTAAATATTACATTATTGGTTGGTGAGAGATAATTTATAATTGGGCTTTACATTTAGTATTTTTTTGGGACTTTATTATTCGGGTTTTATATTTGTTTTTATTTTGATGGCAGCCCATGGAGTAAAAAGACTGAGACTGATATAGCTTTCACGTGGGCTCAGCACTCATAATTTTTAGTGGGCTTTATCTTCCTCAAATTACACAAGATTTGGACTTTAGAGGCTGAAGTAGAAAGGTTAGAATCAAGAGAGGATAAAAAAGCTTTTCTCAAGAAAAGGGGGGAGGCTATTGAAACTTCCTACTTTTTATTATTGGGCTTGGACGGCTGGGAGAAAAGGAGGAAAGGGTTTGACTTTTAATTTGTGGGGCTGAATTCTTTTGGTGTGGGGGCGGCTGGAAGAAAACAGAGGGAGTAGGCGGCTGTTCTACGGAAAAACGACAGACGACGAAACAGAGGAAAAAAATTGGTAATGGCCGCTGGTTTGTTCTATTTTTCGGGGGGATTTTTGTTGTCCATTATATTTATTGGTAACTAAATTCTCAAGTAGGGCGAGGGATGAACTTGTACAATAGATGGTATTTTATTTATTTTTAATTTATATATTTGATCTCTAATTAGTAAAACTTTTTTGTTTTATCATTCTCAATTTATTGTTGAGCTTTTCTTCTCCGAATAGTCATAGAATTTATTCTATTTATGGATTTAGTCATACTTTTTCTATTGAATGGATTAGTTCTTTGATTATGTTTGGATCAATTATTTATCTATATTGATTTAATTCTTTGCTGCAATATCGCTTCTTGAGTATATTGTCGCCGTTGGATTTTTTCAATAGTGATAAGAATTTACGTATTTTCAAAGTGGTAAATGATTTTTCAAAAGGGTTACATGTGGTTTGGTCTTGGTTTATAAATCTATACCTTCCGGTTGGGAATTTTGGGAATTGAATTCCTAATTGAGTTATTCAATGAATTAAGAATAATTAAAATATCAGATGTGTGCGAGGGATTCCCGACGCTTTACCGTTTGTCAAATTTGAGTATTTTTTCCGTTAGTCACTTTGCTTCACTTTAATTTGCATTTAAAATTAATCTTTGTTCTCCAGTAATCATCTAATATTTTTCTTTAGTTTTTTTGTTCCTGTCTACTATTCTTTTAGTTTGTCTTTCTGTGGAATCGACACCCCAAAGATGTGTTACAATTACCGCATTATTCTTTGGGCGTAATCACCGCCACAACCACTACCACCGCCCCACCCCCATGACCATCACCACTATCACCACAATTGCCACCCCACCGCCGCAGTCGCCACCTCCACCACCACCGCCACTACCCCACCGTTACCGCTCCACCACCATCGCCACCCCGCCACCACCTTTGCCACAACCACCACCACCACTACTATCTCCACACACTACTGATTACTATCACTGTCGTCCACTGCCACCACCAACCACCATCGTCATCTCATTCTTATATTTATTACCACTACCACCATTATCCTACTACCACTATCACCCACCGTCAGCACCCACCACCGCCATTGTTGTCCACCACCACCCACCGCCACCCACTACCACAACCCACCGCCACCACTCGTTGTCCACTATCACCGCCGACCACTGTCACCCACCCCCACCACACCTACCACCACCGTCATTCGCCACCACCGATCACACTGTTGCCCAGAAGCACCCATCGTCGCCCACCACCATCATTGTTACCGCCCACCACCAACACCCACCATTGTTGTCGCCCCACCATCACCACTGCCAACCACTATCACCCTCGTCCACCACCACCCATACCCACCACCACCAGCAGTGTCACTCATGGCTGCCACTACCGCCATCGTCACCCAAAAACCATCACCAATATCATCGTTGTCACCACCACCACGATCCTCGCCACCCACCACAACCATTACCGTCTCCTACTATTACCACTGCCGCCCACCACAACTTCCACTGTTCACCACCACAATAAGCGGTGCTTAAATTTCTTTTTCTCTCCTCTATATTTGTGATTTGATTTTGGATGTGAATATAAATATATTTGTTGCTAATCATTTTTTTTATTACTACGTACCTTCAGGCACAAGCAATAACTAGTAACAAAATAAATGAAATGTGTAGCACTACATAGTGAAAGAAAAAGAGTTTATAAAAAATAGTAAAAATTGGGTCTGAGTCCTCCTGGATGGACTTATAATGACTTAAGTCCTCCTGGATGGACTTATAATGACTTGAGTCCGTCAATGAAGCTTATTTGGTGATAAGTCCATTTTTTTATCTTACTAATAAATACTTAAGTCCACTATTTTTTTAAATCCTAAAAATACTCTTAACAGTGTTATTCTGTTCAATTATAGAAACCTTAAAGACCTTGAAAGTAGCTTTAAATTAATTTCTTAAATTAGAAATTATTATCCCTTAATTCACTCCTAAATTGAAATTCAAATTTATATTCTCTCTCTCTCTCTCGTTAGAAGAAGATCATCACTCTTGTACAAGAAATCTTTTTCCTTAGATATCATTTCTTCCTCTATAGCATCAAAATCAGTAAGGTTTGGAACATCATCAACAACTACCATATTTTCTACTTCGTTCTGGTCATCATGAACTTCTATGTGGTAGGTTTTTGGAAAAAAATGCTGAAAAACTTGCTCAATGTGTTATTAGTTTGATCTCTAATTTTATTTTTATTTTTTTGATAAATAATCCCCAAATTTTTTCAATATTTCATGTTACTACGGTTTTTGTTGACCGTGTTACTATTTTTTCGAATTGACTATGTTACTATTTTTTTTTCATGTTACTATTTTTTATTGAGCATGTTATTACTATGTTATTACTATTTTTATTTTCAATTTTGTTCAATGTTCCATATTGCTATTTTTTTTTTGTTGAGCATGTTACTGTTTTTGTTAGGCATGTTACTATGTTTGTTGAACATGTTACTATTATTATTTTTTTAAATATTAATATTGAATGTTTATATTTTTTTATGTTTAAATATTTCTATTTTTTTGTGTTTAAATGATATTATTTTTTGTGTTTAAAATGATAATTTTTTTTTTTTGTATTTGAATGTTACTATTTTTTATTTTTAATGTTACTATATCTATATAATAAAGTAGAACGATTTTGAATTCAAGAGACAAAGAGCGGTTCAGATCGTTTCGAGATCAAAAAAAGCATCATCTAACGGCCGATGATATTTCAAACTGTCTCAAGCTAATGACGTCTCAGATCGTTGCGATCCGACGTACCATATTAGCTCTTGAAATTTTTTTGCCGCTCAAAACTTTTAGTTTCCAAAACTAACATCCCTAAATTTAATTCTCCAACCCAATCAAATCCGGCAGTTAAGCGATCTCTCATTCCTCAACTCTGTTTGTTTCTCCATAAAATACAGATTACAACTCTTATCATTATTTCCCTGATTTTATTTCCTATGTTAAGAGATCACTTTTTATACTGAGACATTGACTGTCTCTCACACTCTCATCTTTCATGATTTTCTTTCCAAACTGAGACACATGTCACCCCAAAATTCTATCCTAATGCAGCTGCTCTCCATCTTTACTGTTCATATTACACACACATCTTTACTGTACATATATATAGTACAAAAATCGAAAACATACTATATACAAAAACATATCTAGGAAAAGTTTCATCTAAACACCATGTAGTTGAAATAATGATTTAACTAAATATTTTGCGAAAATACTAAAATTACCCTTTATTATGTAAATAGACTAAAATGTCATCAATTCTTTCCCCATTATATATGCGCTAGCCAGTCAACAAACGTAATTTCAATCATTATATTATCTCAATAAATTTTTTATTTTAAAACATTGTATTATAACTTTGTTATAATATTAGTCATCATATTATCACTCATTTGGTTAAATAATCAAGTTTTTATAATTTTTATATTTTTTTATTATAATAATTTTTATAGTTAAAAATGATTTTTCTATATTAAAAATTACAATTGATAAAGTCAATGTCAAAATCTAATCAATTTCTAATTCTTCTGATATCATATGTCCTCTACAACGTTGCCCGACCGCTCCTCACACATCATATATAAAATTTAAAATTATTTGATAAAATTTAATATTAATTGAATAAATTTGATTTTAATTTTGATAAATTTAAATATTAATTTAGTTTTAATTTGATAAAATTAAATATTAATTTAGTATTAATTTGATTGAATTTAATGTTAATTGAATAAATTTGCATGTTGTTTTAATAAAGTTGAATGTTCATTTGGTGTTAAATTAAAGAAATGACATTAATTTGATAATGTTAAATTTTAAATTAATGGAATTTAATACTCTATTTAATAAATTAAATAGTTTAATTTAATAAAATTGAATGTCAATTTGATATTGATTTGATAAAAATAAATAAAGAAATAATATTAATTTAATGAAATAAAATATTAAATTAATATAACTAAATGCTAATTTGATAAAATTAAATATCAATTTTTTGTTGAGTTGATTAGATGAAATGTTAATTTAGTTTAAATTAAATAAAGAAAATTAATTTGATAAAATTGAATATTAAATTGATTAAAATAAAGGCTAATATAATAGAACTAAAAAGGAGTGCATTGAAATTTCAGAATCAAGAGAGGGTGTTGTTAAAGTTAGGTATATTTACAGGGGGTGTTGTTAAAGTTAGGTTTATTTATAAGAGTTGTGAATAAAATTTATCCTATAAAATACTCGGGGATATTTCTATAAATCAACCATCGCCATTAACGGTGTAATTCGACAATCACTAATAGGGAGTGACAGTGAAATTTCAAAATCGGAAGGAGGTGTCATTGAATTTAGACCTAACTACAGGGGATTTGGATGAAATTTTTCCTTATATCTATACAAATCTATATAATAAAGTAGAGCGAAGTTTGATTCCAAAAGATAAAGAGAGGTCCAGATCGTTTTGAGACAAAATATAAACAAATCTAACGAACAACGTAATCCCAATATAAAAAACGGTTCAGATCATCTCAAAGTTTTTGATCTAACGGTTTAGAGTGAATACCGAATTTTATTTTCCCGCCTAACAATATTTGCTGACTCACGTCTCTCTCTCTCCCAATCTCTCACGCCTCATATCTCCCAATCTCTCACGCCTCATCTCTCCCCCAATTTCATCTCATTACAACTCTAGACTCCTGTTGCTCATGAACCTCTCTCTCTCACTCATACGATATCTCTCTCTCCCTCCCTCAGTCTCCATTCTGAGTCACATCTCTTCTTTTCTTTCTCTCTCTCTCCCTCACATTCCGATCACATTTCAATCCCGATCACCACCATCAACCCAAATTATAGCCAGAAGAACAACAAACCTCTCATTTTCTGGAGGTTTCAAGTCAGTCAAACTCCCAAAAATCACCGTCACGGTCAGTCGGAAGAGCCCGCCGTCACGGTGCCAGAATGGCCGACTCTGCCGCAGGAAGCTACGCCAACGCCCTTGCTGAGGTGGCGAATTCCAATGGAACACTAGAAGCCACCTCGGCCGACATCGAAAAGGTGGCGAAATTCTTCTCCGACCCTGAAGTCTTCTACTTCTTCTCAAATCCCACTGTCGACATCGCCAAAAAACGTGAGGTCCTCGATGAATTGAGACATGCTATTTGCTATTAGCATTAGTTATCAATTTCAAGCTTCTTGGATTGTTTTAATTTCAAGCTTCTTGGATTTTCCTTTTTTTTTCCCCAATTTGATGTTAGCAATTATACAATTTTGTCCTGACAATTTCTATATTATATTGTATTGAACCTTCACGCCAGTAATGTCTTTTTTTTTTGTCCGGTAAGTAATTGAATTTCACTTTTGGGAAATTAATTGGATTGTTATTGCCCTCTGTGTTCAATTATAATTCCCCACCCCCCCTGGAGTTGATCTCCTTCGGATGCTAGGGGATGGGTGTGATGGTCCTCAAATAGCTTGCTATTGAGCACTAATTCCATCAGGTTAGTATTAGCATTAGTTATTAATTATTTGCTATTGAGCACAATTCACAGTTCAAATTGAGACATGCTATTTGCTATTAACATTAGTTATCAATTTCTATTTTCATATTATGTGTTATTACTATTTGTTGTCATGTGTTACAGTTTTTTTTCTTTTGCTTGGACTTGGTGTTTCAAGTTTGTTTAATTTTATGTTGTTTGATGTTGAGGGTGAGTTAAGATGGCTGGGTTTTGTATATGATCACAAAGTGTTTGTTGTTTTGCATCAAAGAAAAAAAGTTTCCCTAAATGACTATCTCTATAATTTTCTTTTCTGGAATGGGTTGAATTCTTGAATGTTTGAATAGGGTGGAACTTAGTAGCCTGATTAGACATAGTTCCATTTTGGTTAGATACGTTATGTGAGTTTCTTTGTCCTTATAGCCAACTATTGGTTGCTTATCAATTATTCATTTGTCTTAAATGTCTAATATATTTATGTTATCTTTCTTACATGTGTTCGTGGATTTTGCAACTTCATGGTGTTGACCGTGCCCCTCCATGTCTCCAATTCTAGCTGGGTTTGCTCACACTATGCCTGATGTAATTTTCCTCAAGATGGATGTGGATGTGGATGTGGATGTGGCTGAAATGAAGGTAAGTAAAATGTAGCTCTTTTTCAATGTTAATTTAAAGCCAATATGATACATATAGCATATTGGTTGAGAGTTTGCAATAGAGTGTTAATTATAATGTTTGGTATGTTATTGGTTGAGAGTTTGCAATAGAGAGTTTGCAATAGAGTGTTAATTATACTTAGTAGCCTTAGTATTCTTGAATGTTTATTATAATGTTGAATGGAAACTTAGTATAATGTTGAAAATAAATTTATTATAATGTAGAAAATAAATTTATTATAAAACTTAGTATAGTGTTTATTAATGTTGAAAATAAATTTCTCTCTTTTTGAATGGAACTTAGTATTCTTGAATGTTTGAATAGGGTGGAACAAAAGTTAATATGATCACCATGTTTGACTAGGGTGTATCTAAGAGACAAATTTGAACTTGGAGTCCTTTTTACACTTTGCCCTTCATATGATTTTCTTTTGCTCTCTCTACATTCTTGCTTCATTTATACTAATTTTTAGTATAATTTTTTGGTGATGCATTGAGCACTGTTTGCTTTAAAAGTATAATTTTTTGGTGATGCATTGAGCACTGTTTCCAGGGGTGGTCCTGCACTCGGTGGTCCTGGTTTTGGCCCTCAGTTCCAAGCACCAGGATCTTGGTAATCCTCATCTTATTTCCCTTGGCCACGAACTGTTTTTATTCGTTAATGTTATCCACATGAATATTTGCCATGTTACTCTTGCAGGCCAACTCAAAATCTTGGAGAGGTTGTGCATGGCCATATTCCGCTTAATGCGTGGCAACTAGTTAGTCCTCAGAATATGGGACCACCTTCTAATGCTGGCATACATGGGTTTGGGATTCAATCGCTTCCTCGGTCGGGTGATATGGCAATACCTTCAACTCTGGTGAGAAAAAAATTGATGATTTGTAAACCGGACCATTGGCTCACATCGTTATTCTTAAAGATTATTAATCTAGGTAGTTACCTCACATCATTGTAACTATGTCTCTTAAAGGTAGTTCATTGTGATGCACGCCTTGAGTTTGTCACATCTTTAGTTTTTGTGTTTTTTGTTGGTATTTTTGTCTCATCATGAATGTGTGCTACTGTTTTCTAGATTGAAGAGGATTATAAAGCGAATGCAATTTGATAAGCACATATACTCTGCTTCGAGTCAAATTAGTGGTGTAGTTTTTCCTGGTAAGATTTTCTTATTTGAAACAAAATATGCTCTTTGCTTAGTGACTGCCTAACTTTGATGAACTGACGGGATTCAAAATGCACACACTTATACCTAGGATTTCTGCTTTATTGAGTTTTCCAAATGTTAATACGATCATAATGGGAATATGATACATGATTGAATTATAAAATAAACCCATGGCAATTAAATATCCTCTTAATAGCATGTATATGAGACTCCATGATTATGTCTATATTTCATTGCAGCAGCTGAGGCTTTTCGAAACTTTGTGTGTCCATTTTTAATTGAAGTTTTTATGTCTAATCTGCATAAAATATGGGTTTTAGACTACATGCTTTATTATCATGAAATTACATTTTAACTACATTTTGTCGGAGACATAGATGATGATTTTTAATTGTCAGTACCTCTGAAACCAACATTATTCTGAATATTTGTCTTGATGTTTTTGGTTTTCATTGATTACACTGTAGCTACGCAAATTGTTCGGTGCTTGATTATTTCAAGTTTAGTACTTGGTTATTTCACGTTCAAATTCATTCGATATTTTTAGTTGCACCGTGCCTTCAGGCACGAGTTATCCCTAGTCTATATAATAAAACACATAGGAAGTTGAATTTTATCCCCTATACATTTCCCTCCCCCCAAAACCATCACATCACTCATTTCTATCACATGCACAACCATTTAATATTTGATTAATTTGTAATTTAACATAATTTTTATTTCAGATATTTTTCATACACGATAGTATACATCTGTTAAAAAAAATTATCGAATTACATATTTTGAGAAAATTGTCAATATCTTTAAGAAAATAATGGGTAAAAATAAATTTTGAATGATTTAATCAAATAAATGAAGGAAAGAAAAATTATTATTTAATATAGTGATATCGATTTTTTAGGACTCGAATTTTTTGTTCTATCATGCCTTCAGGCACGGGTTATGACTAATATATATATATGATAGATATAATCCTAACCTATATATGGATATAGATAGATATTTTATAAAAAAATTTAATATTAGTTAAACTCCTAAATTTATGAATTTTTAATTTTTAGTTTACTTCACTTCTAAAAAAAGAAGGGATAATCTGATAAAATTGACAAAATACGAATTTCATAACAAATAAATTTTCTTGGCGGACTTAAGTCCAAATAAATCCATATAGGAACCAGCTTCTAAAATTCCCTAAAAAATATCTTTAGTCTACCACAACATTCCGTTCCATGGGTGACAAGTCCAATGGCCCAAAATATTGGAGCCCAATAAGAGTAGCTAGCCTATGGGCCTTATTCTAGCCTTTGGGCCTTACTTGTAAATCATAAACCCTTCCTTCGGTCAACCGCTAAACCTTTGTCTCTCTCAATGGCTTTGATCGCCCCTCCGGCGCTTCTCCTCCCTCTCAGCCTTCCTAACACCCTTCCGTCTCCGCACGAATTATTCCCCGCCACCATTACCACCGCCACTCGCCGCCATTCAACCATTCGCCTCTCCGCCATCGTCAAATTTAACTGCGTCTCTCTCAAGCTCACTACCTCTCTTTCCTCCCGGCACAAACTATCCCCCATCATCGTCAACACCGCCACCCGCCGCTATTCCACCACTCGCCTCTCCGCCCCCGTCAAACCCCACCGCGTCCCTCTCAACCTCACTAAATACCATCCCTTCCGGCAAAAATTATCCCTCACCACCCCCACTCCCCTCTCCTCCCCCATCAAATCCCTTTTTCTCTCCTCTCTCTCCTCACTGGACCATAATAAACTTCCCAAAAGTCTACCCTTCCCCAAACCCCTCCTCTCCCTTATTGAAAGCCTAGCTCTCTCCGCCGCATCCGCCCTCATCATCCACTTAGCTTTCTCCTCTCCATCCCGCATCAACCGTATTGGAGGTGGAAATGGCGGTTCCGGCGGTGGAGGTGGCGGCAGTGGCGGAGGCGGTGGAGGAAACGGGAATTTCTGGTCTCGGATTTTTTCTGCAGCGGCAATCGCAAAAGATGACGACCCTTCTCAAGAATGGGACTCTCATGGCCTACCTGCCTCTATTGTTGTCCAGCTCAACAAGCTCAGTGGATTCAAGAAATACAAAGTCTCCGACATTCTCTTCTTCGATCGGCGACGCCGGGAAACCGTGGGCACCGAGGACTCATTCTTCGAAATGGTAACGCTTCGGCCCGGTGGTGTATATACCAAAGCTCAGCTACAAAAAGAGCTTGAAACTCTAGCCACTAGTGGGATGTTCGAAAAAGTCGATCTAGAGGGTAAAACAAACCCGGATGGTACAATTGGGATAACGATATCCTTCTTGGAGAGTACTTGGCAATCTGCAGATAGGTTTAGGTGTATTAATGTAGGTTTGATGCCACAATCCAAGCCAGTTGAAATGGATTCGGATATGACTGATAAGGAGATGTTGGAATATTTCAGGAGTCAAGAGAAGGATTATAAGCGTAGAATGGAGAGAGCAAGAGCGTGTTTATTGCCAATGCCAGTGCATAGGGAGGTTGTGCAAATGTTGAGAGAGGAAGGGAAGCTGAGTGCTCGGTTGTTGCAGAAGATAAGGGACATGGTCCAGAAGGCATACCATGATTTGGGGTATGTCTGCGCTAATGTTGTGAATTTTGGGAATTTGAATACCAAGGAGGTGGTCTGTGAGGTGGTGGAAGGGGATATTACCCAATTATTGATTCAGTTTCAGGATAAGCTTGGGAACGTGTGTGAAGGGAATACTCAGCTTTCTGTGATCAAGAGAGAATTGCCCAAGCAGGTATTTCATTTTTGTTTTTGCATATAGGTTTCTGTTTAATGGAAATAGTCTTTGAAAATTATCTGTAAAGGTTCAATTGTTGCATATCTAGATATTACCATGTGTGGTTGGTTTTCTAGGTGTCACTAATTTTCTACAATTGGATAAAAATGAAATCTATTATGTATGTTATTCAATTGTGAGGTTTGTTTTGAATTTATGCTCTATGTTACCATTTTTTGGAATATTCCAATTCACTTTTTGGTAGTGATTGATTGAAATCTTGCTGATGCCGCCCATTCACTCCTGTATGGTTTGCTTTAACAGTCCTTAGAAGGAATTCATATGCGGGTTCCCTATAAAGTGAAACTTTCTAAGATTTTAGCTGCATTTGATCCTACACAAATAAATCTTATTTTGGGCTTTCGTTATGCTATCGGGAATTGTGAGCAATCTTTCTATCCAAAATGTCCATATTTAATGCATGACAAGGTGATGATACAATTTTCCTGATCGCCTACATGGTTACATAGAGTTAAACATGAGCTTATTTGAAATTGCCTCCCATAAATCCATACATACCATATAATTTTTGGGTTTAAAGTTTCAGATTTTTTCGTGAGTATTTTGCTCTTATTCACGTGATTGTGAGGGTATCTTGCCCCTATTAATGCTGTAAATATTTATGTAGAACCAACTAAACCAATGGGATTAGTATAGAAGCTATAGCATTTGCGTCGTTATTTACAGGTGCCAGTTTTGTTTTGTTTCTTTGCCAAAAAATGTTTTCCTTCCTAATGCTTAATTTTGGTTTCACAGTCTCTGCTTTGTGAATTTTCTTTTGTGCTTTGATCCTTTGATTGACTCTCAAATTTCTGTGTAGATCTTATAGGTTTTTGTTATTATCTTATTATGTATGAACAGTGTTATTTGATTTGATCTCTGACTGTGTTTATTGGCTTCACAGCTTCGGCCAGGGAATGTTTTCAACATTGAAGCAGGGAAACAAGCATTGAGAAACATTAACTCGCTTGCCCTGTTTTCAAATATCGAAGTCAATCCACGACCAGACGAGAAGAATGAAGGGGGAATCATTGTAGAAATTAAACTTAAAGAGCTGGAACAGAAGTCAGCTGAAGTTAGTACGGAGTGGAGTATTGTTCCTGGACGTGGTGGTCGCCCTTCATTGGTATTTAAGTTTATAATTATTGACTTTATATTTCATCATTCCAATGTGAGTTTGAGGGTCTGATACTAAATGCCAATGTTGTTCAGGCTTCAATCCAGCCTGGTGGAACTGTTTCCTTTGAGCATCGGAATATCAAAGGCCTCAATAGGTCCGTTCTTGGTTCAGTGACCTCTAGCAACTTACTCAATCCTCAGGTGATGTTATCTTGGCCTTAATTTAGCATACTCTTTTAGAAATGATCCTTTTTTCCATTCCTAAGTTTTGTTTCAGAACGATGTTTACGGGAAATATTTCTACAGGATGATCTCGCTTTTAAACTTGAGTATGTGCATCCATATTTTGATGGTGTATATAATCCTCGCAACCGGACTTTCCGTGCAAGCTGCTTTAATAGCAGAAAATTGAGTGCAGTCTTCACGGGTGGGCCAGGATTAGACGAAGTCCCCCCTATATGGGTTGATCGAGCTGGCTTGAAAGCCAGTCTAACAGAGGTAGACTACATTGCCCTTTTTGTAATGCTTTTAGCCCAAGGAGTTGTTTCTTTATATGGTTCATGTCAGTTTTTTCTTTTGTACATACTGTTTCTGATTGTTATATGCCTTGCAGAATTTCACTCGTCAGAGCAAATTCACTTATGGACTAGTGATGGAAGAGATAACAACACGTGATGAAAGCAGTCACATATCTGCTACTGGTCAACGGGTGTTGCCAAGCGGAGGAATCAGCGCAGATGGACCTCCAACAACACTCAGTGGCACTGGCATTGATCGAATGGTTTTTGCACAAGCAAATATCACACGAGATAACACCAAGTTTGTAAATGGAGCATTAGTTGGTGATAGGAATGTATTCCAGGTGAATCATAATATCTCTTTTTTGATGATTTGAGCTGGATGTCCTAGATTTTTTTTTTTAAATGCCTGAGTAGTGATTTGAATCCTTTAGTGAAAGCGTTGACAAATCTGTTTTGGACTATGCCCGCATTAAACATGAATTAACGTGTTAGCTGCTTGGTGTTTTTATCTACGTTGGTTCTCTTGCTCTTGTGCTTTCTGACTTTGGGATAACTTCCATGTGCATAGTGTTCTTTCCCTCGAAACAAAATTACGGCAATCTGCAGAACAGATTGATTGCTTAATACCATGGACCTGATAGTCTCAGTTTCTGTTGATTTCTAGAGGAGTTCTGTCAGTGTGTTTTAGTTGCACTGGTAGTGTGTGGATGATATGTGTATATATTTAAATATTGTAAAGTTGTATAAAATTGCTGGTTTAAGGGGGCAGTAGATTTTTGTCTCCGTTAGAGAAGATTCTTTGGATTTTCGTCCAAGTTTTAGAAAGATTTTTTTCCCCATTCTTTTGGGCTTTTTATTGTTGACATATTTATAATGTCTTTAACTCTAACTGACCTTCATATGTAACTAGTAGCTTGATTACTTTCTAACATGCATCTGTTGTATATGAATTGCAGCTTGACCAAGGACTTGGCATCGGGAGTAAGATTCCGTTCTTTAACCGCCATCAGCTAACGTTGACCAGATTCATCCAGTTAAAACAAGTGGAGGAAGGTGCCAGTAAACCACCACCGCCTGTGCTAGTCCTTCATGGACATTATGGTGGTTGTGTGGGAGATCTTCCTAGTTATGACGCATTTACACTAGGTGGACCATATTCAGTGAGGGGTTACAACATGGGAGAAATAGGTGCAGCCAGAAATATCCTCGAGGTACTAGGGATCGCTGGAATCTATTCTTGCCTCTTATCATTTTCATGTTATTTCATTCTAAATGGGAGAAAAAAAATCATATAGGTGAGGCTATTATAAGAGCTAATAAATGGTAGTTTAGGATGGTTCGTGGGGTAAAACATCTGAGTATGATGAAATTCGTGGATTTAGGCCATTGCCTCGGGATAACCTATATGCATTTTTGCTAATCATTATTGTCAGATGGAAGTTTGGAATCTGAGTGATGTCTGGTTCTAATTCGATCTGCAGGTTGCTGCTGAGTTACGGATTCCTGTTAGAAGCACACATGTGTATGCATTTGCAGAGCACGGGAATGATTTGGGGAGTTCAAAGGATGTCAAGGGAAATCCAACCAGCGTCTACAGGCGAATGGGTCATGGTTCCTCGTATGGTGCTGGGATCAAGCTAGGTCTAGTACGAGCCGAGTATGCAATGGATCATAATTCTGGGACGGGTGCCATCTTCTTCCGGTTTGGAGAGAGATTCTGAGGTGTCTTTAAAGTTTCGTGATTTTGCCTAATACATTCACTCGTTTGGTGACTGAAAAGATGTCCTGGAGCCAACATGGATGTCAAGTCATAAGAGTTGTTGTATAGATGATCTAAGCAGGTAGATGGTTTTGGTGAGATTCATGTTTTATGTGGTTTATTCCATTCTTTTATTCATTGCTGTATAAAAGTCCTAGGAAGATTTGAGGAGTTGGATGAATCAAGGGTGATGATATTCCTTTTTTCCTGTGGGGTTTCTACCATATTGTTTCCCCGTTGCTAAATGGGAGGTTTCATATAATTTTTTTTGCTCAATTATGAAAGTTTTGTTATGAAATATTATGTGCGTGTTGTTTTCTTTCTTTCTTTCGTTTTTTCTTTATTTGTTGAGTGGACTAGTAGTGCTTGTCGCCTGCTTCTTGAAATTTAAGACCCAGCTGAAATTGGTTTTCTCTAGGAGTTTGTTTTTCCTATGTTCTTTCAGATGGTCTTGTTATGTTTGCCCACTGCAGAGCAAGGATCAAAATATTGTTTCGAAATGGTTGAAACATTTTCGTTTCCAAGGAGATAAAAACGAATTAGCAGTGGAATCAAAATTCTAATATTTCGAGGTGTTCTATAATATTTTGAAATGTTTTGTTATATTTCAATACATTTGCACAATTATTTCGGAATGTTTCAAAATATTTCAAGATATTTTGGTATATTTCAACCAATATTTTAAAAAAATAATATTTATATTTTTTATATTTTTTATTTTGTTTTCGAAAAGGTTCGAAATATTTTTGAAACATGTTGAAACGTTTCTGTTCTATAGGTGACTGAAATAATGTACCGAAACAAAATTTTGATCCTTTTTGTGACTCCCGTGAGCAGGTCTATTAGCTATTATTACAACTTTTGACTTTTTTAATTCGACAGGATAACAACTCCAATGAAATTACTATAAGTGTCATCTAGTTGCACGTATCATCTGTCATCGTTCCCCGAACAAGCAAGAAGATTGGGAAGAAGACAATCAGGATCTCATGTGGGGTAACTTTTGGAATAAACTCTGAATCCCCTCTATGGGGTCTTCCCTTGCCTATCAAAAAGAAAAAATTATAGAAAAGACGTCAAAGAAGCCTTGAGAACTACTAATAAGTTAAACAAGTGAAGCAACTTACCTTTTGGGCTGAACAGGTGAGTCTTTTATTTAGTTATTTAGCCACAAAAAAGCTATATAAAGTTGTAAATTTAAATAATAAAGTTGAAATAGGGAGTAAAAATATCACTTTTATTTATCAAAAATGGACAATTACACCATACTTATAACTAATTTTTTTCAGATAAAGTATCAGTTGTCTAACCAAAACTAATTGATTTTTTTTCCAAATAGTTTTAAATATTTAAGGCAGTACTTTAAGAGAGACTAAATGATTAGGAGTGTGAGGGTTTTTTTCTGGTGAATAAAAATAAATAAATTTTACAACTTATTTGAAAATTTTCTTGAATGATAATTTAATAAATATTTGAAAATTATAACATAATAAATTTTTTTTTTTTTTTTTTGAATATCCAGACCTTAGTTACTTCCAAATATCCCAAGGTATACAAACACATGCACTAGAAATTGTGGCATACATTGTGTGTGTGTGCAAAATAAATTTCATTAAGAATAAGATACTTACAAATTTCTAAAAGTTTACATGATAACCTGACAATAATTCACATGATATTTTCACATATATTACAGTAATCTGATGTAATATCAAATCATCTGCTCTATATATTTCCAACAAAATCAATATAAATGAACACATTGAGCAAATGTAATAGTATTTTACTGCTTGAATAAATTGTTTCCAAGTTACAAATACATCAATGCTAAAGGTGGCAACATATTCACAAGCTAAAACTTTCAATTCAAAGCAATACATTAATGGCTTCCAACTTCAGAAACCTGTTGGGTTGGAAAATACTCGGTGTGTGTGACGCTTGTGTCCTCAGATAAGTCTTCTCCAAGAACAAGCTGAAGTGGAAGGTGTACTCAGAATAAGGAAATCTCCTCTAAACATGTCCAATCCTAGACTATGAAAAACCTAGAGTGTTACCGAACCACAAAAGCTCAATCATCCTCCAGCTCCAAACTTGAATGAACTAAGAAAATAGCTTTAACAGAGTACTCCTCAATAACTGAGATTATCATCTCATAGGCAAATTAGGTCCACCATTTCGCCTATGCAAGAAAGATGCTTTGAAGACCTTAGAGTGAGTTGAGACTCCAATTTCCAATCATTTAAAATGATAAAGAATCTTGCTTTCAGCATAATCTGTAACATGACATTTGTCCTTACAGACCTAGTTCCCTTTTCAACTGAGCAAGGGCAGCTTCAATCTCATCAATGTTGTCTTCAATGCTGCTTTCCTTTTTAGATTCATTTGGACTACCACTTCCTGCTCTATTTGATCCGTAAGATGCACTTTCCTTTGCAGGCCCTTCATCACTGTTTTCTACTTCGACTCCTGCATCAGTGATGTTAAGCTCTTTCTCTAGAAACTCAACAAATTCTTCTCCAATCTCCTGCCAAGCACAAGTTTTCATCATAACGTATATTTTCACACCTATCATTCTTTTTTCACCCAAACAAAAAATAAAAATAAAAAATAAAACCATACATAAACAATTTTGGCAGTTAATTTATTAGTTCTCCATTCAAAACTTTGTCAAATGCACTATTATCTCACCGCCACTTCCTCCCACAGGCTCTTTGGTTTTCCTTGCGAAGTAGCACTTGCCTCCCAGTTCTGGAATTCTTCTTGGAGATCCCTAAACAAATCCTCTGCACCACGAAATCCAACTTCAACAGCACAATATAGTATGCTTTACTTTAAAAAGTCAAAGATAAAAATGACTGACAAGGTTCGAAAACGATGCAATGTAGATTTATGGCCTTTGTGATGTCCCATGAAGAGGATATATCTACCTATTGTTATTTGGACATCTCTCATAAAATTACCTGCAGCATAAACGGTTGAAGCATAAGAACTTACCGAAGACAAAAAAAATTCCTGCAGCAATAGGGGTTGGGTCTTGTTTTGGAGAATGCAAAGACGATTTAGTCTGAACATCGTGCATATAATAATTTGAAACGAAAGATATTGTCTCAGTTAAATGCTAGGAGCATTAGTTTGCCAACTACTAGTCTGAAAAAACAAAAAACTCCTGCGAAGATGAATATTTCACATGGAGGAGTGCTCATCTGTATGTTGGGTATACAAAGAATTTGTTTAAGTATGTCTTGTGAAAGAAGTCTCCCCCTCCAATTAAGTGTTTATTTTATTTCTTTCCCTCCTCCTTTCGAGGGTGGGGAGTGAGTATATACATCAATTTGCTTTATATATACAGAAGAGCTCCCACCTACAAGATCTAGATAACAAGCTTTTGAATGCTGTATTTTTAAATTATTAATGTAAACAGATAATGAATGATGTTGATGATGATAGCCAGCAAAATTAAAATGCATAAATCCAGTAGTAACAAAATGATCTTCAGGAGCATATATGTTGTACCAAATCCATAAAATTCTTCGTCTTCAGAAGTGCTACTTTTGTTTCCTCCAGCTGTCGGATAGGAATAATCAGATGAACGAGTTCCAGAATCAAATTTCCGTCGAGATTCAGCATTCAACAATGTATTATAAGCATGTTTTATCCTCATAAATTTCTCTTCAGCATTGGCCTGCATCATAAGACATAATCTGGTCAAACTAGTAATATAAGGCCATAATGTAAATTTTTTGTCCAAATGGTTTTAGGTAGGCATAATGTAAATTCAAATCGACTTCCATAATAGACAAGACATATTCCATTCCATGCGTATAAGAAAGGGATTAATTAAACTCATGTCGTGTCGGCTTGATATTGAGCACTACTCAATCCTAAACTAGTCGTGTCAGATGACCTGTAATTAACCCAATCTATATTTTAATCGTGTTGTGTTTGAGTTGAAACGGATAGCTCAGGAACTAAAAATGTTCTCTTAACTAAACTCACCACCCATAATCCCATAAAATGAAAATTCATTTGATCCAAATGCTAGCAAAACAGAGTGAAAAACTAACACTCAAAGGATTCATACAATACTAGATTAAGAAACCAAAAATAAAAACGTTTTCTTCATATAATGAATACCAGTAAACACGTTTATTGAGTTACAATCGGGTTACTATTGTTTGAGACTAACCCGAACCATGTATTATTTCTGTTAGCGGGTTATATTATTTACAGACTCATGTCAAGTAATAGTGAATTCTAATTTGCTAATTTTGTGTTGCTTTCATGCCATGTCGAAAATTGTCAGCCCAGTACAATATCAGTGATATGCCTAAACCTGTTTAAAATAACCACACAAGAAGAAAACAAGCTGCAGCATCCTAGCGAATCCCATTTTGAGGATTGATATATAGGTTTCAGATATACTATTAAGGACAAGGGGATAATCTCAGTTTATGGCTTCATGATGGAGGATCTACACCTGAATTTGCCTCCTATAAATTCTACTTTTCAGTCCACATGAATTTCAGTAGCTAGAATTAGTTGATTGGCCTCACATGTTGTACAAGGGAGGGGGAAAATGTTCTGCAATTTAAAACTCCATCTGATTCCTGTAAAAATTAGAGAAAAAGGAACCTGAAAATTCAAGCATACTTTTGAAAATCTCTGAGTGAAAAGAAATGATAACTTATTTTGTGGAATTTAAAATATTAGTTTGAGATATCAGTCTTTTGACAGAGTTTATCTTGGCCGCACTGTCAGACGAGACAGAGACAGAAACTTTCCAAAATTTGCTGTTGGGGTTAATGGTTACAAGAAAAAAAGCTAAAACCTAGGTGGAAGAAATGAGTTTGACTCAACAATTAAAGAATATGAGAACTTAAAAACTGTTCAGACTTCACAAAAACTAAATTTAGTTAGGTTATCATCATCTCCATGTGGTAATGGATCCACTGCAAAGGCATCGAACAATAGTAATATTGATTACATTAAATGTTGCTTCACTATTCTCCCTGGCTTTAAAAAAGGCCATAATTGACAGCAGAGCTGTCTCAGCAAGCACAGTCAATAGCTTTGAGAGTTTCTCTGGCAAGCAACAGCATACCATTGATTCTAAGTTACAGAATTCTGCATAAACATAGTTTAGTTAAACTTAATTAATCTTGGTAGAAGTGAATTACCAACTTCAAGCCTTTAGTTTCTATATTATACAGACATATGAAGTGGAATATTCAGTGAAACAAGTGTAATGTATACGCAAAACAGAGAGAAAACAAAATCCTCACCATTAAGGAATAACAAACAAATCTAACAGACTTGGGTTCTACTTTTACCATTTTGTTGAAAATTATTTATGCCCTAACATGCTAACAAAACCAAATTTTTTACACATAATTACAATCAAAATTCGAACATATTACTAAAAACAAATTAATTAATCAAAATTAGTTCAAAAAACCGCAAAATACCTCTTTATTGACATCAGGATGATACTTCAAAGCAAGTTTTCGATAAGCCCTCTTGATTTCATTAGGAGTTGCAGAGGGAGATACGCCTAACACTTCATAAGGAGACTCTCTCCTACTCGCTCTCACCAGGGTGCTATTGTAATTGGATCTTCTCTTCTTCTTCTTCTGGTTTCTGTAACTAGGTGAAAAAGCCATGGGAGCCCACAGAAAAAGGTTGGAATTGGCTCCATAGCCGATTCTGCAGATGGGTATTAAAGATTGTGATTGGTTTTGGGTATTTAGAAAGCAGCGGTGAGTTATGGATCTTGAAGAAAGAAGATGAGAGACAGAGAAGAGCTTGATTGGCGTTAGAACCGCAGCAAATCCATGCATATTCGTGAAGTCATAAGCCGTGTTTTTCACCAGACATTTTTGGATGGTGGCAATCTATAATCCACATTTATCGTGATGTAAATCAACGGTCGGAGGTCATTGGTCATGACCCATCGAATTTACCAAAATACCCATCTCGTCTTTTCATGTCCCTACATGTATATTACGTTCATTACGGATAAGAAGCTAGTGCGAACCTGTTTGTATTTGGAAGTCGGTTAGGCCGTTCATGGCGGTGCATTTGGGGTCTCGTTTCATTGATTCAAACGTTTGTTACTTTCCTCAGAGAGCCAAAGGGCGCATTGAGCTGCAAAAGCTCAGCAACGTAGTGATCTCTTCAGATAATGTTGTTGAATCACAGAGGCTGAGCAATGCATGTAATGTGCTTGATAGAATGCCCGAACGAATTAGCTTTTCAACTTTGGAGTTCGATTGCAGTGAATGCATGGAAGAAGTTGAATTGGGTATTGGAGAAAGAAGACATTTTGCAGATATTAATACTCCTGATGATTGTCTGGGAGGATGCTGTGTGGATGGCGTGCCAGATTTGTGTTCTTCTGCAAGCAAAGTGATCGATAGGCACCATGTGATCATTTTTCTGAGTTTCTGTAGTGGGGAAGGATGTCTTGAACTTGGCAAGATATGCCATGGCTTAGTCATAAAGAATGGACTGTGCGGCGACAAGTTTGTGTGTACCAGCCTTGTTAATATGTATGCAAAATGCAGTGTCATGGATGATGCTGTGATGGTCTACCAACAGATGCCCTATTCAGATATTGCCTCACGTAATTGCTTGATATCAGGTTATGCAAGCAATGGGTTGTTCAATAAAGCTTTTGGTTTCTTCATTGAATCGGGGAATTTGGGTATCTGGCCAAACCACTACTCGTATTCAATCATGTTAACTGCTTGCGGAAATCTCCTAGCAATCCAAGAAGGGAAACAGTTCCATGCCCAACTAGTGAAAACACAATATTTATCTAAAACAGCAGTAGCTAATGCGCTTCTGACAATGTATAGCAAGTGTGGGATGATGGAACAGGCTGAAATTTTGTTTCAGAGAATTTCCCAAAAAAGTCTTGTATCTTGGTCTGCAATAATGTCTGGACTTTTCCAGCACAAGTCTTCAGAGAATGCCTTGAGCCAATTCTACTTAATGAGGGACAATGGGATAGAACCAAATGAGCATACTTTTACTATTGCTCTGGCATCATGTGGCAGTATGAAGCATCTTGATTGTGGCCGTGCTCTTCATTGTCAAGTGATTAAAAGTGGAATGGTTTCAAGTGTGTTTGTGGGCACTACAGTGATAGACATGTATGCAGAACTTGGAGAAATGGGTGATGCAGAAACACAGCTTCAAGAAATGGGAGGAATGGCATCTAACGTATCATGGAATGCACTAGTAGCAGGGTTTGTTCGCAACAAGAAGACCAAGGCAGCCCTAGAAGCTTTCCATAACATGGTTAAGGATGATACTGCATGTGATGAGTTCACCTATTCAGTTACTTTAACAGCTTGTTCTTTATTGCCGTCCTTGGCAACTTGCAAGCAGATCCATTCTCGGATAGTAAAAGCCAACTTTGGAGCAAACTTGCATGTCGGAAGTTCACTAGTAGAAGCTTATGCCAAGTGTGGTAATTTAAAGGATGCCAAGCAGGTTTTCCATAAGTTATCGATGCCTGATGTGGTTTTGTGGAATTCAATGATTAAAGCTCATGCACAATATGGTCATCCAAAGAAAGCTATGTCCTTGTTCACAGAGATGATAAAAGAAAAGATAAAGCCAAATAGTTCTACTTTCCTTGCAATTCTTTCTGCTTGTAGTCATGCCGGATTAGTTCAAGAAGGCCAAGAGTTATTTGAATATATGGTGAAAGACTATAATATCCCGCCAGAAGAAACTCACTATAGCTGCATGGTTGACTTACTGGGTAGATCAGGGCAACTGGAGAAAGCTTTGGATTTCGTAAACAATTTGCCAATCAAACCTACTGCTCCAGTTTGGAGACCATTACTTGCAGCTTGCAGATGTCATGGTAATCTTCAATTAGCAGAGTTGGTAGGCAAGCATATATTAGCATTAGACCCAAAAGACGCAACAGTTTATGTCACCCTTTCAAACATGTATGCTGAAGTAGGAAGACATTCTGATGCAGAAAGACAAAGAGAGTTAATGGAGCTGGAGGAGGTTACAAAGGAACCGGGATGCAGCTGGATTGAGGTTAAGAACAGAACATACAAATTCTTTTCAGGCGACAGAACACACTCTGAAATGCCAATGGTGTATGAGAAATTGAAGCAATTGATGAGACAGATTAGAGATGTCGAGTATGCTTCCAACTCAACACCTGCATTCAATGAAGGAAAGATTTTATACCACAGCGAAAAACTGGCAGTTTGCTTCGGCCTTATAAGCCTACCAGATGGAATTCCAATTCGAGTAGTCAAGAATCTTCGAGTGTGCGTGGATTGTCATTCAACAATGAAACATATATCAAAAATTACAAAACGCGACATAATTCTGAGGGATAACTACAGGTTTCATCACTTCCAGCAGGGTAGATGTTCTTGTGGGGATTTTTGGTGATATTAATGTAATGGGTTGCTCCAAGACAGAATACTTGCTTTAGATGAGCTCATGCTAGTTATTTAGTAAAATGCTAACATAATGTACAGTCAGTTGGCTCTCATAAGCCAAATAAATATGGGTCTCACCAGAGAGAGCTTTTAGTTGAAAGTGAACCAGATTAGACAAAGAACTTCCTTATTAAATGTGAAATAAGGATCTTTTCCACTGTTCAATCGATTGAATTGTAATCCAAATCTAATTCGAGTTTGAATCCTATTCGTTGGCTGTATATTAACATTTTTTACCATTAGCCCAAATTTTCATCAACGGTTTTTGCACCGGTTTTTGCGCTGAAAAAAAAAATCCAACAATCAATAAAGACTGTTATGATGCACTCCTAATTTTCGAATATCGACCCGCACCAACACTCCCGTCCTCGGAATTCTCACGTTTGTCATATAGTCGGACCATCGTAAAATGTCACTTCAATTTTTAATATATGCCTATACATTTACATGGGTAGGTAGGTTCATAATTCATACATGTAACGATAGACTCTCCTATTGAAATGTTGTCTGTCTTTGTTGGACGTTTTTGCCATGCGATCCTTTCTCATTCGAACAACTATATCTAGAAACCAGAATGGAGTCCTCGTCAATTACCGTTCTTTTCAATCATCATCCGATGCTTACACACAACTCATAGAATCGTATGCTCGTGATCGAGCCTTACAATCAGGCAGAGTCCTACATGCGCACCTGATCACCAGTGGATTAGCTCGTTTGACCCATTTTGCCTCCAAGCTTATAGCTTTCTACACCGGGTGTAGGCGGTTGTCTGATGCTCGAAAACTGTTCGACAAAATTCCCCAAACAAATGTCCGCCGTTGGATCGTACTGATCAGGGCCTATGCCAGAAATGGCCTTCATGAGGAGGCAATGGCTGTTTTCTGTGAAATGCAACAAGAAGGTTTCAAACCCAACAAGTTTGTTCTTCCCAGTGTTCTCAAAGCCTGTGGACACCTCTCTGATTTGCAAACTGGAGAGAAGATACATACTGTTGTTCTGAAATATGAATTTGAATCTGATGCTTTTATCATTAGCGCGTTGATAGATATGTACTCAAAATGCAGGCAAATTGATCAGGCAAGGAGGGTTTTTGATGGGATGGTTGAAAAAGATTTGGTGGCATTGAATGCCATGGTTGCAGGGTATGTTCAACATGAGTTTGTCAAAACAGCATTGGGTCTGGTTGAGAAAATGCGATTAATCGGAGTGAAGCCTAATGTAGTGACATGGAATACATTAATCGCAGGTTTTTCGCAAGCAGGTGATGAAGTGATGGTTTCTGAAATTATCAAATTGATGCGCATTGATGGAGTTGAACCTGATGTGGTATCATGGACTTCTGTTATATCTGGGTATGTGCAGAACTTCCATGGTGATGAAGCTTTTCGTACTTTTAAAGAAATGCTGGATCTTGGATTCTATCCAAGTTCAGCAACAATTAGTAGTCTTTTGCCTGCTTGTGCAAGTGTAGCAGATTTGAAGCATGGGAAGGAGGTTCATGGCTATGCAATGGCGATTGGAGTTGAGGAGGATATTTTTGTAAGGAGTGCTCTTATTGACATGTATGCAAAATGTGGTTATATATACGAAGCGAAGACACTATTTCAGAAGATGTCTGAGAAGAACACGGTCACTTGGAACTCCATGATATTTGGATATGCAAATCATGGATACTGCAATGAGGCGATTGAACTTTTTAATCAAATGGTAACAAAAGAGGAAAAGAAATTGGACCACTTGACTTTCACCGCGGCACTCACTGCTTGTAGCCATGCTGGGAAGATCGAACTTGGACAGGATTTGTTCCACTTGATGCAGGAAAACTATGGAATCAAGCCAAGATTAGAGCATTATGCGTGCATGGTGGATCTTCTTGGTAAAGCAAACAAACTTGTTGAGGCATATGATTTGATTCAAGCGATGCCGATGGAGCCTGATTTATTTGTATGGGGAGCATTATTAGGGGCATGCAGGCATCATGACAATATTGACCTTGCAGAAATAGCAACTAAGCAACTGTCTAAGCTTGAGCCTGAGAGTGCTGGAAGCAGTTTGTTGATGTCAAGTTTATATGCTGATGCTGGTAGTTGGAGAAATGTTGTGAGGGTGAAAAACATGATGAAGAAAAGGAGGTTGAGAAAATTTCCTGGCTGTAGTTGGATAGAGACCCCCTGAAACGTGATAATGCTATTAGAGAAGTACGTTGTGATTTTTGGGTTGCAACAAAGAAGGCATCTTGGCACCTTATGGTTGATCTTCTTGACTCATGCTCTTCTCCAGTTTTTCAGCAGAGCTGCCATTCCATAGTTGCATTCCTTTGGATCTCTTGTCATCTGTCACTCAATTCTCCAATGCACCATTACAGACCTTGAACTTAGAGCAATCCCAAATACGTGATGTTGTAGTTGATGTTTGGAACGGCTGGACATTTCTGCTGTGGAAGATTATATGCACTTAAGATATGTAATGAGTTGCAGGATCGGACATATCTGTTGTGGAAGATTATATGCACCCAAGAAATGTAATGAGTTGAAGGATCCTCGTAGATGGTTTTGGCTGTACATGCCTGACTGCCACTTTCTTAGTAGAAAGGGTCCGGATCACTGGGAATCATTTTACACGGCAAAGAAAACGCACTGCCAATTATGGAAAATGCTAGAGCAACCCAATTCAAGATATGGGACTGATATTATGAGTAGCAAGGCAGTGATGCAAAGATGGTACTAGAAAGACTCTTCACAGAGGATTTATGATCAGAAATATGGAAGACTAAAGAAACTCTGAATTGAACCAGGAAAAAGTCTGAAGGAGGGAATCAATGAAGGGTTACCAATGGCTCACTTAGTGCAAGATAGCAGATACATTTTCTCTCTCATTCCCTCGTTGATGGAGAAAAGTTTTCAGATGGGTTATCAACACCCAACAGTTCCCTCTGCAGTAAGATTTATAGGCTATAGGGATATCAGTTTAAATAAAAAATACATTCTGCAGTGGTCGTCATTCAGATTGCAGGTACTACTTGGCAGCCGAAAGTTTCTTTGGCGGCCGGAAGTTTATGGAAGAGGAGAAAGAATCCGATTAGTGTTTCTGACAAGAACATGGCCGATCTTCTTGTGACTTAGATCACTGTGGTCCAAAGAAATGTTTACAGCTTAAATTTCAGCATAGTTTTTTTAGCTGACCAAGGTTCGTTGTTTCTGTGTATTCATTATCATCTCGGTCAATAAGATTAGTGGGTCGTTCATGGTTTTGATTAAGGACCCATTCCATTTGGTTTAATTTGCCCCTAGGATCAACATGAACCTTTTTCACAATAGGGTCGCCCACGGGTCTCGTCTTTGGCAAACGTTTTTTACTCGTTTGATAATCTTGAATATGAATCATGACAGAAGGCTTTCAACATTTTTTTTTTGCATCCATGAATGCTAGTTCTTTGTACCAATCTTTGAAAAAAAGTTCCCAGGGACTCACTGGGAATCGTTATCCTGATCCTCATCGTTACCTTCCACCAAGGGATAGTTTTTAAATTCTGACACCAGTCAGATTCCTTTACTTGCATTCGAAAATAACCCTTAAAAATGGCACGTACTTCTATCACTGGGGAGAACAACTTCCAACCCACAAACCAAAGAAAACAGCATAGCCCCAGTAGAAGTCCTCACCGAAGTTCTATACCCCCCTTATGGAAATGGTAGTTTCTCATTCCAATCCTCATGTGTCTGCCATCTTATGCAAAACTTGCTTTGTTGCTGAAAGAGTAACAAACGAGTTAGGAATATACTTAACAGCTTGCTTTCCTATATACAAATTATCGATAATATTTCACTAACCACCCCCACGGCCCCACTATTATGTAATTGGGGAACAGACCTTAAGGGAGGATGGAAATGAATAAAACCAAAATGTAAAATCATTTATTTTAAATGCTTAGGTCACAAATGATAACGTCACTAAACACCAGAATTCAAGAACTGCTGACAACCTTTTTGCTAACTTCAATTTTGAACTATAGATTTGTTGCTAAAAAAAGGTTCAATTCAGTCATAACTACACCAGAACACACAATCTTAAACAATAAAAGAACGGGTCAGGCATATACTTAACAAGTTGCAGTTGACAAGCCTGAATTCTTTCAACATAAACTTCCTTCCACTTCAATGCATCCCCGGAAAAATCTTGAACAGAAAGAAGTTTCATCTTTGTCTCTTTCTTAACTAATCCCAAATCGTACTGATATACACATCAAAGTGTCTGCAACGATTTCTTTAAAACTTCTCCCATGTCTGGCAGATCCAGAATTATCAATCAAGCTATACATTGGAAGTGGAGTCCTATGGTTAAAAGGTTTGCGAAATTCTCAAGCTCCTGAATCCATGGTAAAGCGGTAAAGCATAAAAATATGCAATCTGGAATTTTGATTCAATACTTCAAACAAGAAAAGCATAAAGTACTAAATCAGCGAAAAGCAAGTAGGAAAATTACATTTTGTAATTAGAAGATCCCACGGTTAGAAAAATCAATATGAAAAAAATCTATACTAGTTTTTTTTCACTACAAATATGCTGCATGATCTACATTTCATCCTCACTTTTTATACATGCAAACATGTTTCATATGATTGCTTGAGGGCATGTCTAGATGCCCCAAATTTTTACATGGCTCCATTGGGTTTACATAGCAATTGATCATCTTTAAGATGTGGCCATCAAGAAATTTGAAGCCATAACCATACAGATTGTACAAAATCAGCCATACCATTCATGAAATGCCACCATCTCATATACTTGCCTTCGTTAGAGATGATGCATCCCATTCTCTCTAGTGCGCCAATGAAGAATTTCTCATAATTAGATATGAACCATAATGGGGCAATTTAGTTTTGCCAATCCAAGCCTATCCTAAATTCTAGCTGGTACCATTCTTACAATCACGAGAATGAGCATAAAAATAAGAAACTCCCACAAGAGAAATAGATGCAATGTTCCATGGAATGACAATTAGCAACAATAACCACTTCAAGTTCAAACATGCAAAGCCCGTGGATGTCTAACAAAAAGAGAGGCAATTTGGAATTATATAAATAAAGTAACCATGTATCTGAGAGCATGAAGAAACACTGCAGCAGAAGCATGTTATTGTCAATACAAGAAAGATGGTTATAGAAAGCAACAGAGTATAATTACTTCCCACTTGATAACAGTTAATGCTCTATGATATCACAAGAAACTACGAGGAAACTCACTATGTTGAAAACCACTTACATGTAAAAGAGAGCAGTAACAGGTCAGTGAACCAAAATTCACCCCTCTGGGATGATGATTCGTGGTGAGCAGATACTAGGTCTGAAATATGAGAAATCTGATCCAAATTTGTATTGCATAGTGCAATGACAAAAGTGTCGGACTAAGTTAACAATTATGTGATTGTGAATTCGAATCTACGGGCAGTCATTTTTGGGCCAGTAATGGCAAGTGTTAGACATGTACCCAATCCACTCCTCTCAATATTCGCAATTAACAGGGAACAACCTGGGTAACGAACCAATAGTCGGGTAGATAACACATAGGTTTAATGTTTAACAACCCTAAGAAATCAAAAGCTCAACTACCTACTTGAAGAAATGTACAAATCCAACTCTTTACTCATTATCCTATGAAATCGAATGTTTATCACAATAAGAGGAATTTGAACTTCAGCAATTTTTTATCACTAACCCTTAAACCATCGGTTCTCAGAGCCCCAATGAGGTGTTTCCCTTAATTCTATGCCTCATCACAATATCCTGGTGCATTACATTTTATAAGAAGCCAACCTTTCTCTCTACCAGTTGACTTTAAGCAATCAAAGGCAAATCTTTTAACCAAGTCGAACCAGGACATTCAATAAAAATGAGCTGCATGTGATATTTTGCAATCAAAACTAGTTATTGATCTACATCAAGCAAACAAAAACATGTAATTCGTTTAGAGAAGGTCCTAGTTGTGTTCAACCGAGTCATAGTTTTGAAGCAATAAGTCCAACATCAGTCTTGTATCATTAAATGTAAGCTCCTTTATTCACAAGAAGGAAAATAAAATACAGCAGCATATACTAGATCGCAATAGAAATTAGCTATACGTTTGACAACCAAACAGAGTGAATTGTCTAAAGAAATCCTAGCTATAATTCACCGAGTCACAAACCCGAAGCATAGAATCCAGTACCAACCTTGTATAACCATTAATAATCTGCAAAATTATCCCCGCAGATATAAAATGACATAGAATCGCAAAAGAAACCTCCAGTACATTACTCACCTCTCTGTTCGCTATCAACCTATCTCCGACAATCATTGATCATCATGAGTAACTCGGTGAAGCGACGGAACAAACCCAAAATTATTGCCAGACCAATCCCTCTGCTGCAACATATTATACGGATTATGATGCGACTCGAAACCCCCAGGCGCACCCGGAGTCCCCATGGGCATTCCCATATGCCCGTGACCTTGATGACTCATCCCAAGCATAGGCATAGGCATAGGCATAGGCATCATCTGCGGTGGATACGGCATCGGAATCGGCATCCCCATATGCCCATTACCATTGCTATTACTGTTATGTTGTCCATGCTCACTCCCACCGGATTCATTTAAACTCTGCGGCACCGGCGTGGACGCGAACAAATGATCCGATGACGACGGCCCCTCATTGGACAGCCCCTGCATCCTTTTCAGGTATAGCCTATACTTCTGCAAATGACTAGCAACGTTCTCGCGAGTCAATCCCTCTACGTTCATCAACTGCATAATCGTTTTCGGCACCGCGGTTTTTATTCCTAAATGAGCCACCACGTCGACAAACCTTTTGTGTAGCTGCGGAGTCCAAACCAAACGAGGTCGTTTTAGAGTTCTGGCCGATGGGTCATCGGTGTAGTTCTCCGTCCGTAAAGCCGAGTCGGCTTCTTCTGCCCCTACACCGCCTTCGATTTTGCGAAATTTTCTCGAATCCGAACCTTCTCGAGTCAGATCCGTCTCGTCTCCTTCCACAACCATCGGGTCTCTGGCTTTGTTTTCGTCGAAAGACTTGAAATTGAAGTTGTTCGATGAAGATAAAGCTTGAGATTGTCCTCGAATTCTAGAGAGAGTGTTCTGCGAGGCTCGATTGACTTCGAGCACGCTCCGGCGAGGCTCCGGTGAAATACTAAACGCCGAGGCCAGCTCAGGCGGAATCAACGTCTGAGATAAAGGCGTTAGATCATCGGCGGTAGGAAGACCCACCTCCCACTCTGCCACTCGGTCCTCGTCTCCGCCACCGTCCTCGCCTCCATTGTCGGTGATTCTCACTTCTTCGCTCATATCAACAACTTCAGTTGATGAACAGATCAATCACACAATTTTAGGGCCTTTGGTTTCAAATTTAATGAAAAAAGTCAGAGAGAATTGAGGAGAGAGAGTGGGGGAGGGAGAAGACTGTTGGAAGATATTTCGGAAAGCTTCGAGACAGAGAGAGAGAGAGAGGAGTAGTTTGGGCTTGGATTTGGGCCGAAAAGGGCAACGAAGAGGGAATTAATGAGTAGAAAAAAGTAGAAAAGGTAAGAAAAAGTGCAAAGATCTGATTCCAGATGGGTCCTAATCCAGTCCTGGTGCCAACGTGGACGCCTTAGCTAGATATTTTTGATCCTCTAAATATCTCTCTCCTCCTCCCACACTCGCTTCATGGAAGCTTATTCTTTTAAACATTTTATTATTTAATATTTTTCTTTATTTTATTATTCTTATAACAAATATTAAAAATAACTTAAAACAATATTTAAGATCTATAATTAATTTTTAAATTTTGATATCTTTGTCTTGCCTTAATGGTCTCATACATTCAATCTTTTAAGGGAAGAATTATTCTCTCCTTCCCTTGTGTTTGGTAAAAAGGATGAATTGAATTTTATTTTAGTAAAATAAAAAAATATTTTTTTTATTTTTTTATTTTTAAAAAAAAAATATATAAATATATATGTTACCATTAAATTTATATATAAAATTGAAATACACATAATATATAATTGATAAATATGATATATATATCAAAAGATATAAGAAAAATTTCAACCACACCCTTCCTAGTTTACTATATCTTCAAGGACACCCCCTCTATTATCAAAAACATCACTGACACCCTTTCTAGTTTATATTTAAACATCACTAACACCCCCTACCACTAAACTACCATTTCTAACAAAAAAAAAATCATCTAAAATACCAAAAATGTCCCTACATAAACCTCAAGTAATTTTTCTACATAAAATTTTATTAAAATTCGAGCCGATTAAAATTTATTTTTCTACATATTAAAATTTGAACCAATTAAATTTCGATTGAAGCTGATTAAATTTTATTTTTTTAAAGTATTAAAATTCGAGCTTATTAAAATTTATTTTTTATGGGTTAAAATTTGAGCCGATTTGAACTCTACCCGAGTTATTAGCGCTGATTAAAATTCGTTTTCGAGTCGATTAAAATTTATATTATTTTACTTATTAAAATTCGTGTCAATTAAAATTCGATTTATTAAAATTTGAGTCAATTAAAATTTATATTTTTTTATATATTAAAATTTGGGCCGATTAAAATTCAATGTGAGTTGATTAAAATTGGATTTGAGTCGATTAAAAATAAATTTTAATTGGCTCAAGTAGAATTTTAATTAGCCAAAATTTTAATACGTAAAAAATATAATTTTTAATTGGCTCAAATAGAATTTTAATTAGCCCAAATTTTAATACATAAAAAATATAATTTTTAATCGGGTCAAATTTTAATATGTAGAAAAATAAATTTTAATTAGCTTGAATCGAATTTTAATCGGCCCGAATTTTAATACGTAAAAAAAATTAGAAAATAGAGAGGGTCTCATTGAAGATATACTTATCTAGAGGGGGTGTGAATGAAGTTTGTCCCCAAATATGTCATGGGCAATTTAGCAAAATTGCATTCTAATTAATATTTTTAATCTGACAGGCGGTGTCAGTGAAGTTTCAGAAAATAGAGGGAGCGTCCTTGAAGATATGGTAAACTAGAGAGGGTGTAGTTGAAATTTTCTCAAAGATATATAGACAAATAACATATATTTCAACGTACATAATTATTCTTCAAGGAACATGTTCTTAAACTACCTCGAGTTACGGTGGCCAACTCATAGCTAGAGAAAGTAGTCCGTGCAAACCTAGACCCCCGGTAACTAAAACACACACACACACACATACACACACAAAATTAATTTTTCATCCACTTTTTCTCTCAATTTTGGAGAAATTAATTTTGGTGAGTTAGCAAGAAAGTTCATCTATCTACTTTTTTATCCTTCCTATTTTCATTCTTCACCAAACATGATATTTTATTTATCCTTCCAACTTTCCATCATTTTCTATTTCCATTTTACTAAACGAAACATAAAAGCCATTGAAAAAAATAGTTGATAATATTTTTTATTCTTACTAAAAAAGATAAGCTTGACAATGACATAATCTTTTGATCAATAATAATCCGAGATTTGTAAGTTAAAGTATTTAAAAAATTTGATGGTGTGACATGGTGGTAATTATACCTGAGAATTAGTACTAGGACTTAAATCTAAAAGACAAGTTGCATTATGATAATGTAGGTATTATAAGTTCGAAACTTAAAACCATATTTTTTTGGAGATAAGATCGTTTAAATGGTGATCTTTTTGTTATCAAAATTAGGCTCATTGTTCATAAAAAAGAAAAAAAAATTTGACATCTATATGGAGACTTCAAACGTTCAATTCACTTATTGGTACTAATTTGTACCTTGGACTCAAATGATGTAGCATTCTTTTTGGGGGGGTGTTCGTGTGATTCTCTTTTCAATCATTCTAATTCTTCAATTATTAAGATTAGTATGGAAGTAATGCTTAAATCGATGAAATATGATATAAAGAAAAAAAGGAAACAAATAAAGAGAAATTGATATGATAGATAAATAATATTTTAATATAAAAAAAAATTACTACAATATCATCCTTATGCAAATATCATATCATCTAATCTATTTATTATAATTATTTAACACCGCCTTTCGCCCTTTTGACTATTGTCAAGGTAGGAGACCATGGCTGTTTAATTTGGTGGGAAAGGGTCCACATGGACCAATGTAAGGTATAGGGATGACAATTATGTCGTGTCAGTTTATGTCGAATATTAATCAATTTTAATTCAATCTGTTTAATTAATCGTGTCAAGTTGACTTATTTATTTTTGTGTTGTATTCGTGTTGACATATATAACCTATAAATAAAAATTTTAATGTTCATATTTAAGTCTAAAATTTAATTGTCACTTAATCGAACATATGCTCACTTTTTTCTATAAAATAAAAATTAACTTAATAAATATAATAATAAAAATGAGTAAAAATATTTGTTTTTGTATAATAATTATGTCACTACTTGATAAAATATAATTAAAAAGGATAAATTATATTGACACCCCCTATAGATTGGCCTAATTACAAACACTCTCTCGATTTTTTGAAATTACACTGACATCCCCTTCCAGGTCTTGCCCCTTAACAAATATAACAAAAAATACGATTTTTCATAATTACCCTTACCCTCCATTATTTTTTACTTAGGGAGAATTACATCTAGACCTCCTGAAGTTTGTCAGTTAATCATTTAAATCTCCTGATATTTAAAATATTACACACAGACCCCCTGAAATTTGTAAGTCCATAACACTTAGACCATTGTCCTCAATGTGAATATTCATTACTAAATTACACTCAGACTCCCTAAAGTTTGTATACATATAATATTTAGATCTCCCAAGTTTAAAATATTATATTTAGACAAAAAATATTTGAATCAAATATAGAATATCAAATATTTTAAATTTTACAACTAAAATTCATGTTCTAATATGTTATTTATTGATATAAAATCATAATAAAAATTTAATTTTTCTTTAAAAAATCATAATTAGTATACAATTATACTAAAAAAATAAAAAAGGGATCAAACTGTAATGAATACAATATCTTTTATCTTTAATTGGAGTAATTTGGTCATTTAATATATATATTTAGACCCTTCGAATTTAAAATGTTATACTTAGACAAAAAATACTCTAATCAAAGATAGAATATCAAATATTTTAAATTTTATAATAAAAATTTATGTTCTATTATATGATTTATTGATATAAATTTAAAAATAAAAATCTATTTTTTTCTTAAAAAAATCATAATTAGTATACAATTATTATATCTGTTGAAATAAAATTTAAAAAATAAACACTGGGTCAAACTGTAATTGACACAATATCTTCTATCTTTAATTAGAGTAATTTGGTCGTTTAATAGATAGTATAATTGTATACTAATTATAATTTTTTAAAGAAAAATTTAGATTTTTATATTTAATTTTATATCAATAAATAAAATAATAGAATATGAATTTTGGCTATAAAATTTAAAACATTTGATATTCTATCTTTAATTGAACTATTTTTTATGTAAATATAACATTTTAAACTTGAGGGGTCTAAGTATTACACACTTATAAACTTTAGGGGATTTGAGTGTAATTTATTAACGGATATTCTAACAAACATTGACATCAAGGGTCCTTACGCGCATATAAATCTTAGGAGGTCTGTGTGTAATATTTCAAATGTCAGTGTATCTAAGGGATTAAGTGACAAACTTCAGATGGTCTAGGTGTAATTCTCTCTTTTACTTATCATCTATTCTTATATTTAAATACTAATAAATTTGTCATTTTCGGGTTCAACCAGTCAAACCCGAAATTGACACGATCAACCCGTTTATTTAATTGTGTCGAACTTTCTCTATCTTCTCGTTTGTATGTTAACACGAAAAATACGAAATTGACACGATCAACATGTTTAACTGGTATTATAAAAATAAAATATTAATTATTTGTTACTATTTATTAAGTATTGACATAATTATTGTATCAAAAATATATTTTTACTCATTATTATTGTTGTGTTTATTAAATTAATTTGTAGTTTATAAAAAAAAATTATGAGCATGGATTTAATTAAGTGATAATAGAATCTTAAACTTAAATCTTTGTGCTAAATTTTTTTATTCAAAGTTTATATGGGTTAACTTGAATACGAACACACTCGCATGGGTAGCCCAGTAGTGTAGAGTTGAACCCAGACGAACTGTAGACCCGGACATCAGGGGGTTGACTCTTGTTGTTGTCTCTCAGATTTAACCAATACTTGTGGTTTGCAGGTGATTGCAGGTACCCGGGGTTTACTCTCGCAAAAATGGGTCCAAAGTAACCTTGCCTTGGAGAGGTTCCACGTTATCAAAAAAAAAAAAAACGAACACGACACAAAAATGAACAGGTTAGTCTAAATTTGTTCAGGGGTAATATGAGTATTTAAGTGTAAAAAGTTGATGATGTAATCATTTTTTTGACATTGTCAATAATAATGCTAATCATTTAGATACTTTGTGAAATGGGTAAATTACACCAAAACTCCCTGTAGATTGATCTAATTACAGAGACATCACCTCAATTTTTTAAAATTACACTGACACCCCTACTACAAATATGACATTAGCTCAGCTTGGAATTACTGTAGCCCCCAAAGTGTGCATCTGACCCCAAGGTGATAAGTATCCTATAAGAGTTGTCAAGATAGATGGGAATAAAACAATGGATTTGCAAATTCAAACAAGGGCATTCCATAATCTGGATATCAACATAATTAAAAACCAAATAAAAAAAAATCAGTAAGGATATATCACTAACAAACAAAAACAGTTATCATTTTAATGACGTAAAGGTATGAAATGTGTAACAACAGAAACATATATTGCTGACAAAATGGAGATTTTACCCATCAATACACTTTACAACATGTAAAATTATTGTATTACTAATAACTTAATCAATTAGCTCTTAACACCACAAGAAACGTCAAAAATTAATCTAAAAGAATACATGTCAATGGACAATTGAAGAAATCATAAATTCTACTCATCCAACCTATATAAACTGAACAATCAGACAGAGTACCAGTTTTCAACCTCATGTAGTACCCACAATTAAAAGGTGGAATCAAACACATAAATAATAGCATAAACCTTCAAAACATTCACCTGAAATATTTCAGCAAGACTCTTTCCGCCACCCCATTCAGCTGAAACCTGCACTCTCTCCGACTCATTCTCATTCTCTTGTTTTTTAGGACTAAACCCTGGTGGCATCGAAAAAAGTGATCTCCCACCACCACCAGAGTCATTCCTAGGGTTCAGGATCACAGTCGAATAATAGTATGATAAATAAGCAGGATTAGACCTAAGCTTCTCATCAGACATAAACTCATGACCACTATTAGTCCGAGCAAATTCCAAAAAGGCAGCAGCACCCCCCACCATCACCACCGCCGCCACTGTGATTAAACAACCCACCGACTGCACTCAAAGAACCCTCAACAGTAGGTGGAGCTGACCGGCTTCTATACAAATTAAGCTCCTTTTCACGATCATCGACCTCTTGTCGCCGTTGTTCGTGAAGCAACAACCCTATCTCTTTCTCAAATTCATCTCCAAACGAATGTTCATTACTTCCAAGCATCGGCCTCCTACCCAACACTACAAGAAATTGTACTTTTAGCCGCTAGATACATATCTTTAATGACAAAAAATTATTAGCGCCACTAAAAATATGATATTCAAATTATTTAGTGGTCATAATTATTTATCGCCACTAAAAATATATAACTAGTGGTGAAAAATTATTGTTGTCATTGAAGATATGATAGTGAATCTAGTTAGTGACAATTTGAATGTTGCGGCAAAAAACTAATCACTAATTCACCACTAATTCTAAATATTTAGTGACAACAATTTAAATTTAGTCACTAATTAAAATTAATTTTTTAGTGAAAAAACAATTATTGTCACTATATATGATATAATAAATTTAATGAGTGACAGCTTTATTGTCATGGCAAAAAAGCTAACCATTTGTCATTAATTTTTGATGGAAAAATAATTTAGTGGCAACAATTATTTTTGTCACTAATAATCTAGCTAAAAAATTATTTTTAGTCACTACATTTTTTTTACTGTGGCTGATTCTCAGCACTCCCAGGTTGTTGCCTGTAATCGTATATGACTACTCAATTGACTCAAAGCAATTTGCCCCACACACGAGCTCAGCTCACATATACTTTCCCCCTCTCTTTTACACACAATTGCCCCTCTCGCTCTCTTGACCTCTATCTCACACGCGAGCTCAATGATCGGCTAGGGCATGAAGTCTTATCTCTCTTAACCTCTCGGTGATTGCAAAGCAAATCTTAATAAGACGAAGCTATTTAGCAACTGATTTTCTTTGATTGCAATTTTTAGCTGATGTGTGTAGTAACGGAGTTTTACGAATAGCCTTAGTCCTCTCTCTACTTTCTGTCTTGCTTCTCTATTCTCCATCAAGCATTGATTTGTGTTTGGCAAATAATTCAAAAGTTGCCTTTTATTCAAATTAAGTTTCTGCAACCAGATCCCTAAATTGCAGATATGTTTTTTGTGTTTGTTATTGTATCTAGCTAGAGAACAATCTCAGCAATTTCAGAGATGGATTCTTCGTTAACTATGTTGTTCAACCAGCTCAAGGTTTGAGTGTGCTGCGTCAACCACCTCATGCAGGATTCTACGTCAACCAGCTCAACTAGAGAACAATTTCACGCAGGTTTTACGTTGTTTTTTTTTTTTTTTGGTTTCTTTTCCCCTCTTTTTAGTCTTTGGTGTATTCGACCCCTTAACAAAATTTTGTAAACTGAAAGTTTTGTTTAATTAAGAAGATAGTAACAGAGAGTTTCCTGGTTTGGTCAGGTTGAGTCCTTAAATAGTTCGGTTCTTTCAGACTGAAGGATTGCCTTCCAATCCAGTCCATAGGCTACATTGAGGTGGTAGCTGTGATTAGAATACGATACTAGAAACTTTGTATTCCCATTTGAAAAGCATGGAGCACACCAAGAATAACATTGCAATAGGAAATAATAATTGTAGAAGCTCTTGGACATTAGGCAAATAATGCTCTAACCCCCTTATCATTGTCTTAGATTATGATCCTAACTGTAGTTAGTTTTAGATTTCAGTTAGATGTGTCGTTCTTTATTTCCTTGTAATTATAATTTTTACAATTTCGATGAAATTTTGTCCAAATTTGGCTTAAACTTTGAAAGGACATGCTGCGAGTGTGTATGTTGATGACGTTAACTTTCAAAGATTAAGGTAGTCAATATAGTCCAAAGGTAGATATATGCTTAATTGTCCCTCTAACAACAACCAAATTCTTTTACCATTTGCCTAATTGTTTTGGGTAAATTAGCTAAACAGACGACTTTTTTGATGAAATCAGTTGAGAAGTCTGCTTTCAATCTGTGAGAATGCTGCTACTTTTTGGGAGTCTTGAATTTTTGTCCAAACATTTGAAAACTTTGCAGAAATGGGACAAAATATGTTTAAACTATTTTGATGTCATTGAAATATGAACTGCTGATTGGGATTAGTGTCGTTCTGTCCCAGAATGTATGCATAACTTTTTTGGCCTAATATGTATGCAAATTTGACAGGAAGTTTACCAGTTGCCGAACAAAAAGGCCAGTTCATACTAGAACCTTAGAAGTTAGAACATAAGGTATGAAATTGTTTTTTAATTATAGTTTTGGTCTTTTATATGTGTTAACAAGTCGAATTGATTTTTTTGACTTGCCTTCTACTCTCAGTGATACATGCTTAATTACAATTAAAAACTTCAAATAAGAACAACATATTACAATGCCATAGTGAGGAGCCCCTTATATGCTAGTATAAGCTCCTCTATGATAGCATCTTTTACTTGCAACAAATATGCCATATTTTCAGTGACTGATTTTTATTTTGCCACTGTATATCATTTTAGTGAATAAGCGTGTCAATAGGTAGATGCGAGTACATGTGTTAACAAATCTATGTTCCTAGCAATACTTTTTTATGCCTTATTACTCTTAACTGAATTGTACTTTTTTCATTATTTTTGAATGTTTAGTTCTCATGGCTTCTCATATATTTTATAGTCTGAGTATTTTCATCAGTTGCTAAAACCTGTTACATTGTCTAGTACCCTACGAGACTTGGGACATTAGGAGTAGTTGCCTTCTTGTTGTGGTTTTGTTAAGAAGGCACTGTTTAGTGACGAAGCTTTAGTTATGATGACTTGCTGCAAAAAAAATTTAGTTCACTTCTGGTTTTGTTAAGAGTAGAATATACTACTATAGCATATAAAATACATTTGGAAGCTCTTTGTGCTTATTTTCTTTATTGGTAAACAGGCTGTTGCGACTCACCCACAGAGTCTTTATGTTTTCTTTAATTGTGTGTTTGTTTGATAAACATTTTTGAAAGCCAATGAAGATTGGCCGGACATGTTTGGTTATTCTTATGTATTGGTGTCCACTGGTTTTCCTTTCCGTTCAATTAATTCTTTCATTCCTTATGCCTGAAATCTAAGGGCTGCAGTGCTAGCACAGATCCAGATTACCAGACTTTACAAAGCTGCAACCTCTTGATTTCTGATGCTATGCCTTGTGAAATATCTTTTTTTTAGAACAGTCCTTGTGAATTACCTGAATAAGGTACATCCAACAACAATTGTGTATACAGGAGTTCATTGGTACAGCCTGGTAGATTAGAATTTCTACTGAGCCGGAATTATATCTTTACATTGAGCAAACTAGTTATGCAGTCTCGATATATATTTGAATCATCTCCAATATGTCTTCTTTTGATTTTCTTCAATGAATATCATACAACTTATTTTATGAAAGTGGGTCTCTTGTCATTCTATAGTGGGCCGGGTTGATGATCTATTGTTAAAAAAGTCGAAAAAAAATTTGTATTGAATGAAATCAAGATCCTCTTCATATATTGTATCAGTAAGAAATCTAGAATTTCTACTGCTTATCACTATACTCTTTGTGCTTCCTATTAATGTTGGGTAATTTTTATTAGGTACAAACTAGTGAAAGCTTTGAAAACAGCTTTGGAAGTCTTGCCTCCGAAGACTAAAGACGAAAGATTCAATAATCTGCCAAAAAACGAATATGTAGTTGAGATTTAATTGTTATACAATTACTTTATTTTGAGTGGGTATAATTGTCTAGTTGCTAGGATACAATTTGAAATCATGATCATAACCTTTTTTGTTCATTCCTATTTTTTTATGATGACGCGTTATACACGTACAATTTAATGATACTAATATCATAATATTATTTTCACGTGATTTAATTTGGGAATTATATCTTTGAAAATTTAACGATATTAATATTAGAATATTATTTTCACGTGATTTAATTTGGGAATTATATCTTTGAAAGTGAGTTTATTGTGTTGTTTGTTTCCTCATTAGGTATATATATTGCTTCATTAAACTATAACAAGTATGTGAAATTGAAAAATATTAAAAAATAAATTCTTTCAAATATGCGATAGGTTTTTATTTTTGTTCATTTTAATGTATTAATTAGTCGTGACAATAAGTTGTCACTAAAAGCATGTTTCAAATTTTAGTGGCAATTTTAATTGTGGATAAAATGTATATTTTTAGCTGCAATTAATTGTTGTCACTAAAAGTCAGGTTTTAATTGGATTTTTAGTGGTGATAAGGTATATTTTAGTGGCAACATTACGTTAACTCGCTACAATAATTATTGCAGCTAAAAATTTCACATTTAGTGACATTTTTTTAATTGCAACTAAAAAATTTAGTTTTAGTGGCAACAATTAAATGTCATAACTAAATAGTTTAGCCACACACATATTGCCGCGGCCAGTGGTAATAAAAAAGTTGTCACTAAAGTATATAGTGACAATTTTTATACATTTAGCCGCAATAATTTCTACGGCTAAAAATCCAATTTCTTGTAGTGCAATTCAGATGACATTTTCACAAAGTACACTTATTCACTCATTCCACAAACACTAAAACCCAACCAAAACCTTTTCTTCTAAAAGCCATTCGCTCTAAAACCCATATCCACAACCTAAAAACCCCTTCTTTGAACTCATAAAAATCCAATCTTTGATCATCGAACTTTCGAAAATTCATCTCTTTACACGAAACTAAAAAAAACCCAATGATCAAAACACGAAACACCGATAAAAAAAGGCTCACTTATTTCATCATAAATTGAAGGACTACAAATAGAGAAAACAATTCTTGGCAACATTATTTCACATTGTTTTTGCAAAAAACCCGCAACAAAGAAAGTGTTGTCAGAGAACAAGAAAAACAGTGAGCTAAAGAGTGGTGGGTTTGTAAGAATGTGATATATGAGAGATCAATCCGGTGGCAAATTGTTCTTACAAGGAACCCCTTTTTTAGATTTTTTTTTGTCAACTTCAACTACTACTCTCATCAGAGGATTAAATATAGTAGTAACTGATTTTAATATCATATTTTGTCAATAATATTTTTAATTCTAACTAAAGAAAGGAGCTAAATTTATTAGAATAAACAATTTTCCTTTATAATAGGGGCATAATTGACTCAGTCCTAACCGACTGATATAATCATAGAATCTATTATCAAAACACAACAGATTTAAAACATAAATACCAAAGTATAGCAGTTTTGAACTTAACTACTAATATACGACATTTTTTAAAAGCGGAATCAACAAATCCGACTTCATCTGAAAGCGGAATCAAAAAATATGAATTCATTTGAAAGCGGAATTAAAAATTACGAATTCATCGTTTAAAGCGGAATCGAGAAATACGTTTTTATTATTAAAAGCGTATTTATGAAACCCGCTTTTACTCCAATAATCGTATTATACAAATACATTTTCAAATATAAAGCGTATTCTATAAGTCCGTTTTATCAAATGAAGCGGATATAACAAATCCACTTTCATTCGAATATTTCTACTCCGACCAGGCACCCTTTTGTTATTTCACAAGTTTCCCCTCTCTCTCCTCTCTTATCTCTTCTCTCTGTGGAAGGCGAATACCTCCTTTGTATCTCTTCTCTCTGATGTGATTTTTTTTCTCTCTTCTATTATTATCTTTGCTTTGGCCATCCCCTAAGCTTAGCCCTTATAATGCACACACCCTAACTGAGGAAATCCAAGCGTAGCCCTAAGGTTGTTCGAAGAAGCCAACTGAGGTTTTCTACAAGATTCAGCTGTGAGATTCGCCTGAGGTTCTTTCTGAGCCCTAATTTCAGCTATGAGATTCTTAATAGGCCCTAGCTTACTCATTGTTTTGTCAAATGGTGCAGTGGACTGGTACACACCCGTGGGCTAGGTCTAAAGCAAGGAGAAGACAGGGCTTCACGTGTTGAACAAAAAGCCTTCTCATTTAACCAAGTACGCTTCAATTGACCATGTAATTCTGGAAATTCCCAAGTTTAAAAAAATATCCCCATTGCCCAATCCCCATCCCAAGTTCAGAAATCCCCCAACTGTAACTCAAAATTTCAATCCTCATTGTCCAAATCTCATTACTGTGTGATTCTAAATATTCTCAATTTTATTAAATTTTCAATCCCCATTACTGCTTCGAGTAATTTGAACTGCATCCTTACTTCAGAAAATTACAATGTGAAGGTAAATTAAATTTTTTGAATTTTATTCAGAATATCCTAGTGTATACTGAATGTTATTTTTTGGATTAAATTATGTTTTTTGTGCATTAGAAATATTGGTCTGTGCTTATATTCCATGTTACAGTTGAAGGTGTTAGGAATATTGGTCTGTGCATTAGGAATATTGGTATGTGTTTTGATTAAATTGTGTTTCGTGGGCATTTGAAAGATATATGCTTGTCTTGCACCATATTCATGTACAGTGGATAATACTGTGCTCCAGTGTGTGTATTCTACCTTGTTCAATTATAGTTCTATTTGAGCAAAAAAAGAGATATTATAACTTCAAAAATATGATAGGAGCATAATTGTCCAAGCCAAATGGGGTAACTTATACAATTTTGAACCAACTGCTGATAAAAGATTTTATGCTTTTACCACTATTAGTAATGTCCATTTTTTTTTTAAAAAAACAGTAATTTTATTGAATGAATCTTAGATTTTACAAGAATCAAAAAATAGAAAAATATGTTTACAAGAAAAAATCAGAAAATCTGTTAGAAGAAAAACAGAAAATTTTGTTACATAACAAAAATTCTGTTACAAGAAAACAGAATTTATGTTTGCAAGAATTACAAAAAAATCTATTACAATGAATAACAAACAACCAAAAAGCCATTTATGACTGTAATCCTTCAAAATTTTCAATTGTTATCAACACTTCTCCATCAAAAATGCTCAGCACTCCCCCAGCATGCATACGCTAAACCAACTCAACTGACATTTCCCGTATCCCACCTCTCATCCATGATCATCAAAAACCAAAATACTTTTGGTTCTTAACACAGGCAAACATATCTGGTCTTGGACAAGCCTCTGGAACACTGCAGCAGGCAGCTGACTGGACACAGAAAAATAAGTAGAAAAGCTATTCAGATTAGCCAAGGCATCAGCAACATAGTTAGCCTCCCTGTAAACATGTTTCAGCTGAAAAACCATCTCACTAAGCAACTATCTAATTTGGTTTAAAATAACCAAATAAGGCCAAGCACATTCATCCCTACCTTTCACAGTATTGACCAACACCATAGAATCAGACTCAATCTCAACACTGTACACCATCAATCCATACCTCTCAATCAATCTCAAAACATCCAGTAATTTTTTGAATTCAACACCCATATTAGAACACACACAATAATAAAAAGATGCAGCTTGCACCATACCCCCCCCCCCCCCCAACTCATTTCTCACCACAGCTCCACCTCCAACAGCTCCAGGATTGCCCTTACTTGCACCATCAACATTGGGCTTTATTACTCCAGCAGCTGGACAATTCCAACACACCCATACAGCTCTAGTGGAAACCACATATGGCATATCAATTCCTAACAGACTCAAAATCATTTTACCACTTACATTATCCATAACCTTAGACCTGTTATTTCTCACCTGGAGCCTTTCCTCATGAGAGAACAACACACAGTCTTTCTTTTAAACACTTTAAAACCTCAAAATGCGTATAAGTACGAGAGAAACACATGTCATTAACGGATCCGAAAACACAACAAAAATTATGTACTAAGCCTATTCGACTTAGTCACTGGTTTAGCTTGCCTATAGCTTATGTTGGTTTTTCCATGCTTGCCCCTTCAGTGTAATTCAAAAAGGTATTCAAAATGGCAAGGTAAAATAGAGATGAAGGGAAAACAGATTGAATATATGTGTTAAATAGTAGTGAATGAAGCGGAATATGGAAAATGAAATGGTTTGCGAACTGATATATTTATTGCATCGAATGAGTACCCAATATTAGTTTTCCCATTATATGTTTTCACTTATTAATGATGTTAATAGGTTTAAAAGTACAAAATGTCATGCAACCCAATCCAGTAATTAAAATATGAAAATTACTTGATATCATATTTTATATTGAAGGTATAAAATGTCAAGGAGACGTGCCACAATAATGTGCTATTGGGGAGGTAATATTATATACAATGAAGGTTGTTTATCTTACAATGGAAAGCCTCAACATTGTATAAAGTTAAAACACGGAACAACATATAAGGAATTGTTGAGAAATATGTACATGATAATACATATGGACAGTTTAACATCACGACTACAACTAATATGTCAGTTTCCATCATTTTTGGGGGATCGCATGCAACAGTACGTAAAATTTGAAATTAAAAATGATGATGGTGTGGCGGCGATGTTGGATGTTGTATTTGATAATCAAGCACTGAATAATATTGACTTGTACATATAGGCCGAACACATCTAACAGTTTCCTCAGCCAATGGTGAATGATTATGACCCATATATCCAATTGCTTACACAAGAGAGCATCAATTCGTGTCCTAGTGACCCTGCGCTTGTTAACTCTTACTGTGGTGAAGGGAGTAGTCAATATGCGCATGTCTTTATGACAGATGCTACTTTTGCAACAGAGTTTAATTCAAGGCATAGAATTCCGGAGGCTGAGCCTTATGTGCCAAAATTGCATATATGGCCTAGTATGCAGACATCGATGTTTTTTGGATACACCACATCTTCTTCAAATGTTGGTATCCAATCTCATACTGAAACGAGGACCGATGTCATTCGAAATCTGGTTCAGTTAGACGGTGATGTGTTAGCGAGCAATGGAAAGCGTGCAATTGATCGTGCAGAAGACACAGACGATGAGGACGAGGAGATTACATTGTTGGACGATATGGAAAACATTAATGATGATGGTGACGTAAATAGCCCATCAGTTATAGTGCAAGACACTATTCGTATGCATGAGTCATCGTCCGACTTCTTCACCAATGATGAACTTCCCCAACTGTCTGTCCTTAACAATCAAACAAGAGCTTTGTTGTGGATCCTGATCGGCTTGAATTATCTATCGGCCTAATCTTCAAGGGCAAAGCATAATTGCAAGATGCAGTGAAGATTTATTCAATCAATGTCCAATTCGAGGTTGTTCAGAGCGAAAAAAAGTTACTGGCTATGCGGTGTAAAAAATACCATTTCGGGTGCAAGTGGAGGCTTCGTGCTTGTCAAAAAAAAAAAACGCACGGGCTGTTTCAAATTACCAAATATGAAGGTCCGCACACTTATCTGCATGTGTCAGTCACCCAAGACAATGAGCAATTAGATTCCCAATTCGTTGCACGCCAAATAAAAGACCTCGTGAGGGCAGATCTATCTCTGAAGGTTGTTGTGATAATAAAACACATTGCCAATGTGTATAAGTACGAGATTTCGTATCGGAAAGCATGGAAAGCAAAACAAAGTGCGTTAGCAATGATTTTTGGTGACTGGGATGAGTCATATTCTATTTTGCCAAAATTCCTTGTTACACTGCAAAAGTATAATCAGGGCACAATAGTTAGATGGCAGTTGACCGACTTTAAAAATGGGACAGTTGTATTTGACAGAGTCTTTTGGGTATTTAAACCGTGTATTGACGATTTTCGACACTGTTGTCCACTTATAAGTATCGATGTCATATTCCTGACGATTGCAAGATTTATCCTCTCGCCTTTGCAATCGTCAATGAGAAAATTATAAATACATGGGGTTGGTTTCTTTGGAGACTTAGACATGATGTTGTCGGTGACCGTCCAAACATATGCCTGCTATTTGATCGCCATCAAGGTATAATTCAATCAGTAGCTACTCATGGTTCTGGATGGAAAACACCATATACATACCATCGATATTACTTACGACATGTCCGCAGTAACTTCAATAGTAAGTTTCATAACTCTCATCTTAAACTTCTAGTATGTGATGCTGGTACTACACATCAAATCTGCAAATATGACAAGATTATAGCAATAATCAAAGAACTCAACCCATTCGCAATTTGTTTGCTTGATCAGATACCAACAGAGCAGTAGACACTTGCACATGACGGTGGAAGACGTTATAGAGTCATGACAACCAACATTTCTGAGGTGTTCAACTTTGTCTTAAAAAAACAAGACATTTATCGATCACATCATGCGTTGAAATAATATTTTACAAGGTTGTTCAGTATTTCAATGACAGACGCGGTTCGACGTCAGATAGCGGGTGCGCGTTCACACCTCACGCTGTGGAGAAGATGTCGTATGTTTCAATCAAAAAAGCCGGACAAAATGTTACCACATTCAGCCGAACCACCGAGCAGACATATGTGATCACTAAAAAAGGTAAATGCACATGTACTAAACATTTTATACCGCACATGTTCATGTGAAAGTGGAACACATAGAAAATGTCATGCTCTCATGCGATGACACTTTTTTCAAAGAGGCATTTAGACCCGTGGCAGTATGTTGATGAGATATACACTGTTGCTACCCATGATGCCGTTTGGGCCACTGAATTTCATCCATTGCATCATGGTGACTATTGTGATACATGCACTGGTCCAAAAGTTTGTCCTAATCCGAATCTACTACGCATGAAGGGTCGTCCCCAATCTACTCGCATCTGAAGTGAAATGGACATATGATAGGGACGTAGTACGTATCAATGTAGATTGTGTGGTTAACTAGGCCATGATCGACGCACATGCCCATCAAGAACTGCACAAGATGTGCGTAGTGGTCAGTGAATGTAGATGTTAATGTAATGTGTGGCTGTAATAAATGAACTCTGTTCATCTGAATAACTATGTTCACATTTTGTAATGATGAAAATGTAGCAGTTGTGTTTATGTAATTACATCGTTGTTCGTTATATTCTTCCTATATTCACATTTTGTACTTGTTGCAGATACTTAATTCAATTGAACTATATCTACATCCCGAGGACCAATAGTTGTGAAAAATCGCAGACAGCAAAAGGTTTGGCTTTTGACAGAGTGAAACGATGATTACAAAAGAGAGAAATTGACTGACCCAAAAGAGTATTATGCTGGAGTAAGACAAGAATGAGCGTTTCGTGCTAATGAATCAAACAATTTATGCACTGAGTTAAGAGTACTTGGTATACCGATGTCATGCCGAAGATTTCTAATTATGCAAAGGAGGAACATACAAGATTACGAATCAACAGTTACTCAAGTTCGCAAGGAGAATAATAAAATGTTGGTTCGTAGGCGACAATATTATATGGTTCAACTTGCAACGGACATGGAACAAAATACATATGGACGAGACTTATCAGATGTAGAGCGTAGTAATGTATTAAATAATGAACAATACATATCAGATGATTATATGTCTAATAAAGAATAAAAAATGTAAACTTCATTTGCAGAAGTATGTGTGGTTGTTTGATGTATTGAAATGTATTAAATAATGAACAATACATATCAGATTATTATATTCTCTTATGTAGTGACATGTAATTTTATGTATATGTAACGAGTCTATGTAATTTTGGTTCTTGGTGTAGTGACAATCTATTACTGAAATGTAATTTAATGCACTTAAGGTATGGAGCGTTAGGAGGCCCGTGACTTAGTACACCCAGGACCTGTTGACCCAGCAGTATTATACTTGCAGGCACGACATCGGTCCATACAGATATGGGATGGACCGACACGTAATTTATTGCCTACAAAACATATATTCTAAGCTTAACTCACAAATTGTTTTTTTATGACTTTATGTAATTATTAAAGGAATTAGCACCATTGAAGTGCTGTCGGGCTAAGGCGACTATGCGACGCTTGCAACGTCCCGATGATAGGGTATTGCGTCGTATTATGACAACCGACTTTTATGGGATACACAGTATTGAGTTTATACAGCTCGACCACCATTTGGTCACTGCGCTGGTGGAGCGGTGGAGGGTGGAGACGCATACATTCCATTTGCCCATTGGCGAGGCGACGATTACATTGCAGGACATGACACTACTTTTCGGACCCCCCATTGACGGTGATGCAGTGACTGGTGTTGACACACATCGTACCGTGCATGAGGGCATGATTACTGTGACTAGCATCTAGGCATTAGACCACTAAACACTGCTTTCTCTGGATCTCGACTTAAGATGACCGCTCTGGCTGCTATATTTGTTGAACCGCTACGAGATGATGCTGATATGATCACCATTGATCGATATGTCTATGCCTACATTTTGCTTCTCGTTGGGGCTTACATTTTTTCAGACAAGTCCCAGAACAAGGTTAGATTTATGTACTTACAGCATCTTGAGGACCTAGATGCTTTTGGGAGACCGATTTGGGGTAGTGTTGTGCTAGCGTGCTTGTACCGTGAGATGTGTCGCACCACTGCCCTAGACACATCCGACATTGGAGGACTACTAGTTATATTACATGTATTGTTACATTTACATGTAATTATAAGTACCGTTATGTTGGAGGACCGCTAAAAATTATGTTACATTTAATTGAATAGTTGTGGGCATGGGAGCGGCTTACAGATATCCGTCCTGACTGAGTACTACCTCATCAGGCAGCAAGGGTAGATATACTTGATGCGTTTCACGTTCTGGAGGGGCATGATGCTAGGATTGCTGCAGATGTACCCGCTATTGCGAAGGAGATTCCTAAGCAGCATGATCCATTACCTTGGGGTCCGTTGGGTTGCAGGTGTGTAACGAGGAATTACTAGTTGAGTGCACTAATGTATTTTTTTCACCATTGATCGAAATAAATTGTTTTGTGTTTCAGGTGGAATCTGCGTATAACATCATATGTACACAGCCCCAGACACGTCCTCAGACATTATAGAGATTAGTTAGACCAGATGCGCGATGAGCAGGTTCGAATTGTACACCAACGTAGAGTAGATTATAATGGCAAACATGTTTGTACAAAAATTTATATTACATATTTATTTTTTTGTAGATGGTGTGGATGTCATATACTGCAGAGGTCATATCAGACTTACCAGCATATTGCACTATTGGGAGTGACGCATGAATAACGCGTGTACCACTGATATGCTTTGTTATAGTAGAGTGGCATTTCCCTGATCGTGTCATGCGCTAGTTCGGATTGAGACAGGTCATACCTAGGCCATGCGACACTGGGTCTGCTCTTCATGCTACTGATCGACGCGGCAGGGGTGATTATGACTGGAGTCTTGTACATCAGTCTTGTGTAGATGTCTGGATCCATCGGCGAGAGCATCTCATTGTGAGGGAGGCACATACATCTGTGACCGATATGATTTTTTGCACGTACATGGATTGGTACGGCCATATCACTCGACGATTGATCGTCCCTCCATTAGATAGGCCACTTATAGGATTCCAGCCTATGGGTAGAATAGTCGAGATATTAGTAAGATAATAGCTAAGTGCATTTTTCATTATAAGCATGATTTACAAATACATAATTGATATTATCCTAATGTTACTGCTTTTTAAATTTACAAGAGCGTACACTTATACAGATTCACTAGATCGCACAAGATGTCCTTGAGGATGGTACAGACGCAGCACATGCATATGCACTGCAGGTTGTCCGATCTCTTAGCTCCACTTATCTCGAGACGGTTCGAGAAGACCATCATCTCCATAGTACCGTCAAGGTCAAGCTTCCACCTATACCACATACTGCACCGCGTGCACCGCCCGATGTACCTATGCGACTTCATGGTGTTGTTATACGACGACATAGACTTGCACGTCACCAACCAGATATCCGGGTAGATGCCGGTGTCGACACAGTACCAGACACGAGTGTACCAGAGTCTACAGCAGGACCTAGTGTACCTCACCATCTGCAGACACTGTCCGTAGTACGTGTAGAGTCACCATCCACGTCGAGTCCCCCACATACATCAGCACATACTGCACCCCATTCACCATCATTGACCGAGACATCCACACCACATGACTATACCGCAGGGCATGCTTCCCCTATGGCAGGACCAGACACATACACATCAGATGTTTCAGGAGTTACATTGCCCAACCAACCTATCTATCACAATGCATTGATGACATCACCTCCAACAGATGTTCAAATTTCATACCATCAGATGATGTCACGCAAGGTCATGTTACAGGCGTTGCTACGACTCCCGCAGTTGTACATAGGTCACAACAACGAGCTACAACTCCACTTTTTCATCTTATTTCACTAGTTCGAGGTCAAAGTGACATATTTCGAGGTGTTAGAGGACGCGGTGGTAGAGGACGAGGCAGAGGTAGAGATACTATTCTAGTCGGAGATTTGGTGTCACAGGTGATCGATGGGGATCCATCACAGTTAGAGGAACGGCGACCGAAACGGCTCAGGAAGAAGCCGTTTTGTGGCACTTAGTATTATCAAGTTTTATCATTTTTTGAAATACATTTTCACATGTATGTTGTAGACTAGTTTCTATGTATTGTTGTTGGTTGTGTGGTGGAGTGTTTGTGGTTGTATGGTGGGCTGTTTGTGGTGTTGTGGTTGAGTGTTGGTGGTGGTGGTTGTGGTGCGTATGGCATTGTGGTTGTGATTGTTGTTGTTTTGATATTGTGCATACAGGGCAATTTTATTTTGGTATGATAGAGATTTAAGGAAAACTCTGCCGAAATTTTTTAAAATACAATATGTTTAAATTCAGTATTTACAATACATACTTAATTCTAACCTGTAGTTTCTATTGTTTTCAAATGTATATGTATTTTTAATATATTGTATGCATTGTTATGTTTAACGTTGTTCTCCACTTCAATGAGTATGATAACATAAGACAACAAACGGTATATTATATTTTAGCACTGCACAATGGCAGTACAGATAAACTACAACAACATAATAGTACAAACATATAAGCATGATTATAACAAACGACACACATTATTATAACCCGTTGAGGATAAACCAACATATGCGTAAATGGTTATTGATGAAGGAATCTTTATCATGAGAAACTTTCTTCGTCCGACATTTTAACGTCAGAAAGACATCCTGCTTCCGTTGACAACTGTAACCACAAACGTGCTTCGTCAACCAAACCTTCTGTAGCACAGTCGCCTACAATTCGGTGGAGGTTGTACTAAGATTGTTGTATTGCCATACGATTGTTTTCACCTCGAATACGCCACAATGCACCTTCCAACTGCTGTGGTGTGTCAATAGACATATTAATGGCAATTTGTCACAGTCTGCTTATGTTGGAAATGCGTAAATCTTCACTTAGAACTTTCCTCTCATTCAAACGATATTGTCATTCCTCCCTCATTCTAGTCACTGACATTTGTGAGAAACGTAAATGATGATTTACAAGATAGAAGAATTCTTCCTCTAACGCCCAATGATAATCCATACTTTCAAACACCGTGCATGGACTGTAACTCATGTTTGCAGTTGGTAAGTATGAGAAGAGGGCAACACACATGATGAATTTGTAGTGATATTGTGATGGTAGTCGTGGTCACAGTTTTGCCAACTGTGGATAATTTTTTTTTAAAATATGATGATTTGACTAAACGTGCAATAGTTTTGATTTGTCTCATCACTGAACGATGCACATCACTATCATTGTTTAGTCGTTAGTGGTAATTTAACACAACATTGTCAGTACGTTGGTATTAGTATTATGTCATCAGCGTCTGATTTAACACAATACTGTATCAGTATTTAGTCGCTATCATTGTTTACTCCTCACTGTATGTTCACTGCAATATGTTCTTACTCAGTTCAATGACTCTAATATTAAAATAAGTTACGTTTCTGTTTACATACAGCTACTTAACTGCAGTGTAAACCCTACATACCCACACCCATGTCAACAACATCAACAATTGGGTCTCCAAGCCAAACAAACGATGACTCATTCTCAATCAACCACTGCCATCATGAAAAATGTTCTTCATTCAATTCACCAGAACCCGGTAATTACACAGATCCGAATGGAGTAACATGGTATGAAAAATTGTGTTTTTCTAAGAATGAGTCAATCAATATTCATAACCCTTTCACCGAAGTCGGTCATGTGATGATTGGACCTGCAAACTTTGTTCTGCCTCTAGAGTTTTATTATCACCTCGGGACCAAGTTTGTTGAAATCTTATTTCAAGCGCTGTGAGCTTGAAGTATATTGTCGTTGGCATAGATTACGAGTGTCACAGACACGTTCAACTGAAAATGCATGTGGAATGGTGCACAACTAACTACCATGATATCATTGCAACACTGGCTCTTAAGAATGATTAGATGGAACGACGTCTAAATCGATTCCACCTTATTACAAAGGCAAAGATTGAACATTCACACTCTAAAGAGGCTATTAATGCAATACTGTCCGATCTATCCTTGGCTTCTGACAATGAACTTTCTGATTTTGAAGAATCAGCTGATGATGATCAGTATAAAAAATTTCTCCATGCTACTCTTTGCTTACATGGCACACCATTATGCTGTTGGAAATATGATCGTCATTAGAAATATTATGACTAATATGTCGGTATTATGTCGTTTAAAATAAAATCTTATAGTTCTATTTCAGCAAAAGACATAAAGTCTCTTCACTTTGAATGCTTTTTTGTAATGTTTTTATCGCAAAAGAAAAAAAACCTCTTTCCCCCGAGTTTAGGGTTTGTTGCTTGGGTTTGGGGGGTACGATTGATATTCTCTTTTTGGATAATAATAGTTTCACCGGGTATGATTTTTTATTGTTTAAGATTTAAGGTTTTGTTTCGCTGGGGTGGGGAGGGGTACGATGCATACTCTTTTTGGAAATTAAAAAAAGTGAACTAAATAGTTTTATTATTTTTGTTTAATAGGGGGTGGGAATGAAATTTTCATTTGTGGGGCTACGTAGAAATAGTCTCACTCGAGTTATTATTTTTTTTATTATTATCATCTTGTGTAGAAATAGTCCCAAGCGGGGGTATTTATTACTTTTTTTAATGTTTGTTTTGGGATTGGGAGGGGATGGATGGGCAGGCATTTGAAAGCGAATGTGTTAAATACGCTTGCACTCGAAGTCGGATTTGAAGAAAACGCTTTCATTAAAAAGCGGATGTGTTGAGTCCGCTTTTTAATAAAAGCGGATGTGTTGAATCCACTTTCAGTGGACACTACAAAACACATTTTTGTTTTAAAAGTGCCTGCGATGATTACGACTTCATGTGAAAGCGGATTCTACAAATCCGATATAACGATGAATTCGTAATTTTTAATTCCGCTTTCAAATAAATTTGTATTTGCTGATTTTTAATTCCACTCTTTTCTTGTAATAGTGTCCGGCTAAAAATAAAAAATTACAAGAAAACTTTTGTGAATAGTGTTACAAGAAAACTTTAGGGGTTTAAATATAATATCAAAAAATAATTTTTATATTATATTGTTTCTAATTTTATTGAATATTTGTACTAATTTTTTTTGGTTGAGTTTATTAATTTTGAAGTGCACTCACTTTTTCAATGAAACTTAACACTTTTTAGCGTAAATATTGAATGCAAATAAAACCCCAAATAGATAAGGTGAACTCCACTTGGACTTACATGGAATGAGAGTGGAGAGTTATTTGTTTTAATATTATTGGGTAGTGATACCACATCACTTTATTATATAGTATCGCCATTGTAATGAATATTTTCTCCACTTTTTAGAGTGAAATTTACCACTTTTAATTTATTTTTAATATGATATCAAAAAGTAAAAAAAAAATGGTACCTTAGTATTCTCCTCCTTTTGGAGTTACAAAGAATAGATAAAATGTAACATAATTAAGTGACTCGCTTGGGGGTTATTTGATAACACTATTTAATACTTAAAATTGAATATTTTATGTACTTAATGAATTAAACTCATTTAAAAATATAAAACTCATACCATTTAATATTTTCAGCATTTCTTAAAAATAAGATAAAATTTTAAATAGCAAGTCACATAATTATCACTTAATACTGAAAATATTAGTAAGGATTTTATAAATTCCTCATAATTGACTAATATAACTCCAATGTATTTTACACTCTTAACTTTTCAATACTCACCATCCATCACCACCATTGTATTGTTGTCGTCGCCACCTCCACCATTGTGTCGCCGCCACTATTGTGCCACTGCCACCCCTATTGTATCGCCGCCACCACAACCACCGCTGTCCACCATTGTAATGGTAGTAGTTGGAATAAGGTAATTGCGGTAAGATAGTTAAAAAAAGAAGGGTAAAATTAGAATTATAATAATTTTTAAACTTCAACTCCTTATATTTGTCAAAAAATTTGATTCAATTCAATATTTAAATTTTAGTGGATACCAACACAGTCTGCGAATTAAAAAACTCAGCATTTAGTTTTTAGTATTCAGCTTTCAATTTTATCAAATACCACCTTATTTATGTTTTAGAACAAATAAAGCACGAACACACATCAGGAATTTATAATATTTTTGAAAACTTAATACTTGCCAAATTTAACTAAGGATGGATATTTTAGTTACAACATATACAAAACTTGGTAATTTTATGACATTATTGTAATGTCGGGAATCTTTGTACTCTTAAAAGAGGGTATTTCTAGATTTCAGAAGTGCTCAAGTTATATTTGAAATATAGGGGAAATTTTATACGAAATGGGTGAAAAATAGACATGATTAGTGGCACACATAATGCATGTGTGATATCTTTTAAAATTTTCAATTTTGGCAATTTTAATATAGGAGTAGGTCTGTCAATGGATCGGCTGACAAATTCGAATCCGAATCCGAATCTGATTTCTAAAGTTCGATCTAAATTCGAATTCGATATTTCGGCGAATTTTATTTTTGTTGTTCATATCTGAATCGCTTAATAATTCAAAATTCGATTCGAATAAGTTAATTAACTAAATTTTAACAAATTATATTTAAATTTCAATTAAATTTCTTTAAATAATCACTTAATTTCTTTAATATTTATATAAAAATATTTAAATAATTCAAATCAAAATATACCCGAATCGGATATAGGTATATCCAAATTTGAATCTGTGAAATATAAGATATCGGATTCGAATTTAGGTTCGGATTATCGGCGGCTAATTAAATACGGATTTGAATTGAATTCAGATCAGAATCCAATCCATTGACCGGCCTATAATAAGAGCGATATTTTTTGTTACAATACACAAAACTTTTTAACGTTTTTTTATTTTTTTTTTGGAAGGTATGTTTATTTCATTATCCCGATATGGGGAGTCTCCCTAATACTAATAGGGAGGGATAATTTTGGATCTCATGAATTTCTCTATATTAAATACGAGGAGATGTTTGGTATAATTAGAAGAGACAAGACTACATTATCGAGTTTAATATACTGAACAACATTATTGTTTAGACTAAAGTTATTGATCAAACTAACTATCACTTTTGAATTGTTAGAGAATCCTATTTAATAATTAAAATTCTTTGTTAATTAAATGATGGTGTTAAATTTGATCAACATATTTAGTCAAAAGTAATAAGCTTTTTCGGTACAATATTAACAGTGGCACACACATGACAAGATGGCCCAATCTATCTGTGTTTTTTTAAATTTAAAAGGGGAATTGATAGCAGTGAAGGTGTAACGGCATAACAAAGATAGTTTTGTTGAGTCAAAAGTAACATGTTAATGTATTAATATCCCCTTCATAAATGGATAAGTTTCTAATTTGAACACGTTGAAGTAGATTGTAGAGTTGGTACTACATAGATTTTTCCTTTAAGTAGAATTTACTAAATTTGAGTTTCAACCTATTGTAAGAGTTGTGACTCGTTAGATTTTTCTTTAATTGGAATTCATTAATAGTGGATTTTTCAATAAGATTGTGTCTGAAATATTTTATTTTTGTCAATGTCTGAAAGAAACAAAGCACAAGCTATTCACTTTACTTCATACCAACCATCCACTTGGAATTCATCCTCGCTTCGATTGCAGGTTGATCGATGGGAGATGAAGGATTTTCTTCAATTAAGATGTGACATTGACTTACTAAATAAAGAAAACTATCGAAATAAGAGGTATCTTATGTGTCATAATCTTATTTCCTCATTTGTTTACGATGAGTTTCATCACACATAGGAAAATATAATGATACGATGACGAGCTCTCCATTTCTAAAGATAACAATCCGACTTTGGCCCACTTGAACCATTTTAATGCTTAACAAAAAAATATGTTGTATGCTTAACGGGAGGAAAAAATCTCCCCTCTCTCATCGGGAGAAAAAAACCTGCCCTCTCTCTTACAAGAGAGGGAAGGAAGGTGGGGTTCTCTTAAGGTGGACCACGTGGATTGAAAGGGCACTCGTAATTTGATCTGGATAAACTAATATCAGAATCAATCATGCCTTATTGGTCATAATACCCACATCTTAATAGAATGAGATTAGGCATCATAGTGAATAGAAGCCCATATATGAAAGGGACCAAGAAAGAATGAAATAGAAACAAAATTGCTAGATTTAGCTTACTTTTCAAGTAGCCAACCACATGAAAGTGACTTCCTCTTGATCCATTTAGGTTGGTGATAAGTACGGAATTCTATGTATGGGCTGCCATAATCAAAGAGCCCAAGGGGAAAGGCCCAGCGATGCCAGTAGACCTAAAAGCCCCAGTCCAGCTCAGCCATGTGTCATCCCAAGAAGGAAGTTCAGTCCAATGCTTGCCTTAAAGCCTCTTCGCCATGCCACGTGCCCCAAGGACAAGGGGACCACTTCTGACACCCATAACAAACACGCACTCCCTGATACTGGGCTTGTTGGTGCGCGTAATCGGTCAGAGACAGCGGGGGTAGTGGCATCGCCTGGCAAGGACGACTACAAGACAGAAGAGGGTCCACAGAATCAACAAAAAATAGAAAAGAGTCGCAGGAAACCCTAGGGGTCACCACCTATATAAATAGAGCATTGTTCCGTCTAAGGGAGGGATCATCTCTTTCCTTTGCTCTATCAGGCACTCAACACACTCGAACACTGAAAAGACCCCGAGCCTATTATACCATTGTAACCACCATAAGCTTGGATAATATACCTCTAAGGAGCAAAGAACTCCCTTCCAGTGGATGTAGCTTTAGTCTCTCGACTGAGGTAAACCACTTACATTGCGTCATTGTCTTCCTCGCACTGTCTTATTCATTTTCCTGTCCCACATATTCACTTTGAGGTAAAGGGTTCACACAGTGGACTTGGGCCCTTATTTCCGGAACCCATCAGTTGGTATCACATAATTAGCAGAAGCCTTCATTATCCTTCAACATTTTTGTGCTAGCAGAACAGTATTTGTAATTATCAGAACAAAGAAAGTGACTCATTTTGCTTACCACACCCTTCTTATGGAATTTTTATATATGAGATTCAACCTTTTTTTTTTTTTTTTTTTACAGATTGGATTTGGACATGCCATACCCGATCCGGCTGTGATCTGACCCAAATAGCTGAGTGATTATTTAGTGCAACTGACTTTAAAACCAGATATAATTTGCTGAAATTTAGCCCCAATTCAGCTACCCAATTGGAATGGATTTTCGATTTTTAAAAAATTCGAATATGAATTGTGAAAATATTATTCGTCGGAAATAAGATTGAATTTTGATCCGTGTTTTCAAAACAAATTTATATTCAAATCAGAGTTCGGTTTGTTGCCAAGTTCGAATCAACATTTGTCCACTAGTATTGTTAACATTACTAATATAGAAGTTAATGATAAAAATGTTTTAAGGCTCGGACTTTAAACCTTATAAGTCTCGTATATAAGATTGACCCCCAATTGATCTAAATAAATTTGTTTGCTATCTGACTCCCCTTTTTTGTGACCATCTGCCCACCGGTCCTAAAATTTCAAGCTCATGCCCTACAGGCCAAGCGAATGGGTTACTAAGGGCTCGTTTGGTTCTGCCGCATAATGGACTGGGCTCTGTCCATTAACCTTGTGGGCTGTCGAGCTTTTGGTCCTACTTGCTTAAAAATAAGTGAAAATTAAGGGTATCCTCCTAGATGGACTTAAAATGACTTGAGTCCGTGAATGAAATTTATTTGAGGGTAAGTCCGTTTTTAATCTTATTAGTAAAGAGTTAAGTCCACTTTTTTTTTTAATATCAAAAATATCCTTAACAGTGTTAGTTTGGTCAGTTATGGAAAGTTGAAGAAATTATCTACATAAAGCTATATATGGAGGTCAATGATTGAATATAGGAATGCTTGATTTACGATGATAATTATTGATTACAAGCTTTTCATAATATTTCAAATTCAAAGTCTTAGTCATTATTGATAACAGTAAAGGTGTAACGGCATAACACAGATAGTTTTGTTGAGTCAAAAATAACATGTTAATGTATTAATATCCCCTTCATAAATGGATAAGTTTCTAATTTGAACACATTGAAGTAGATTGTAGAGTTGGTACTACTTAGATTTTTCTTTTAAGTGGAATTTACTAAATTTGAGTGTCAAGTTATTGTAAGAGTTGTGACTCGTTAAATTTTTCTTTAAATGGAATTCATTAATAGTGTATTTTTCAATATGATTGTGTCTGAAATATTTTATTTTTGTCAATGTTTGAAAGAAACAAAGCACAAGCTATTCACTTTACTTCATACCAACCATCCATTTGGAATTCATCCTCGCTTCGATTGCAGGTTGATCGACGACAGATGAAGGGTTTTCTTCAACTAAGATATGACATTGACTTACTAAATAAAGAAAATTATCGAAATAAGAGATATCTCATGTGTCATAATCTTATTTCCTCATTTGTTTACGATGAGTTTCATCACACATAGGAAAATATAATGATATGATGACGAGCTCTCCATTTCTAAAGATAACAATCCGACTTTGGCCCACTTGAACCATTTTAATGCTTAACAAAAAAATATGTTGTATGTTTAAAGGGAGGAAAAAATCTCCCCTCTCTCGTCGGGAGAAAAAAACCTCCCCTCTCTCTTACAAGAGAGGGAAGGAAGGTGTAAGAGAGAGGGGAGGAAGGTGGGGGTTCTCTTAAGGTGGACCATGTGGATTGAAAGGACACTCGTAATTTGATCTGGATAAACTAATATCAGAATCAATCATGCCTTGTTGGTCATAATACCCACATCTTAATAGAATGAGATTAGGCATCATAGTGAATAGAAGCCCATATATGAAAGGGACCAAGAAAGAATGAAATAGATACAAGCTCATGCTCTACAGGCCAAGCGAAAGGGATACTAACTAGGGGTTTTTGGAAGCCGGTACACCTAATTAGAGTTATTTGGCAAAAAATACACATTAAAAAATGTCTTGGAAAAAAGTACACTACATAGATACAAAGACCTAAATACCCCCTTTATGGTCATTTAATTCAAAATCTCTTATCTTTAATGCACCTTGATTCATGTGTATTAACAATTCAAAATCTCTTATCTTTAATGCACCTTGATTTATATATATATATATAAATTCAAAATTCAAACAAGTATATATATATACACGAATTTATATATATATACGTATAAATTCGTGTATATATATATAAATACATATATATATATATGTATACTTGTTTGAATTTATATATATATATAATTTATATATGTATATATACGTAATATAATTCGTATATAAATTCGTATATATATAAATGTATATATATATATACTTGTTTGAATTTATATATATATATATATATGAGAACTTTAATATTCTATATTTGTATATCCTCCCTTGATTCATGCGAATTTTTTTTGGAACTTTAATATTCTATATTTGTATGTCCTCCCTTGATTCATGCGAATTTTTTTTTGAAAGTGATTTTGTTTTCAAATTATATTTAATGCACCTTGATTCATGCGTTTTTTTTTTTGGAAAGTGATTTTATTTTCAAATTAATTTAATATCCGAAATAGTGTAATAGTGTAACAATAACAGTGTAACAATAAAAATGTAACAGTGTAACAATGTAACAATAACAGTGTAACAAGCTATATACACAAAATATTGTACTATTACATTTTGTTAAACATATATTTTCACATAATTTCATTCAAAACAGTCCATTTCCGTTTAGAATTTATTACCACATGCACAAAGTGTAACAATAAAAGTGTAATAGTGTAACAATAACTGTTACACTGTTATTATTACACTGTTACATTTTTATTGTTACACTGTTATTATTACACTATTATACTATTTCGGATATTAAATTAATTTAAAAATAAAATAACTTTCCAAAAAAAAAAAACGCATGAATAAAGGTGTATTAAATATAATTTGAAAACAAAATCACTTTCCAAAAAAAATTCGCATGAATCAAGGGAGGACATACAAATATAGAATATTAAAGTTCCAAAAAAAAATTCGCATGAATCAAGGGAGGATATACAAATATAGAATATTAAAGTTCTCATATATATATATATATATATATATATATATATATATGTGTGTGTGTGTGTGTGTGTGTATATATATATATATACGAATTTATATACATATATATACATATTTATATATATATATATATATATAAATTATATATATGTGTATATATATATAAAAATTCGTGTATATATATATATATATGTGTGTGTGTGTGTGTGTGTGTGTATATATATATATATATATATATATACTTGTTTGAATTTGTATATATATTCAAACAAGTATATACACGAATTTAATGCACCACTTTCCCAAAAAACTATGAGATGTTTAATGCACCACTTTCCAAAGAAAATACACATGGATCAATGGAGGACAAAAATGTCACAAAAAAATCAATAAAATTCAAATAATGTACTTAGATACAAATAAGTATCAAAATTAAAGACTTAATTATCCAACATTTTTTTCTGTGTATTTTTTTACAATTAAGTCTAATTTGGTGTACTCCCTTCCAATTTCCCCTACTAACTATCCTGGCGCATGGTGGACTGGGCTCGTTCCATTAACCTTGTGGGCTGTCGAGCCTTTGGTCCTTATTGCTTAAAATAACATTATTTTACTGGTTTATATGTGGCTCATGATACCGTGCTTATCTACACTTCTTGCTTTGTGTCCTTTTCAAAAAAAAAAACGAAGGATTAATTGTACTGGTGGTCTCTAAAGTATGGAGTTTGTCTTATTTTGATCCTCAATATTTCAATTATATCATTTTGATCCTTGAAGTATTGAATATGTTTCTATATGGTCCTTCAAGCAGACAGTGTCCAGATTGCTAATGATTTTTTATCATAAAATTGTCACATGATACTTAAATATGGACAAAAAAATAATTTAAATAACTCTTAACCAAATTTCTACTCAAATTTTGGTTAAATACTTACCTAAATTACACAATTTTGATCATGAGCTATCTAAATTTTGGTCAAAAGCTACTCATATTACACATTTTTTTGTCAAGAGCTACCCAAATTTTGTTTAAAAGCTATCAAAATTATTTTTTGTCCATATTTAGTTATTACGTGACAGGTTTATGATAAAAAATCGTTAGCAATTTGGACGTTATCTACTTGAAGGACCATATAGAAACATATTCAATATTTCAGGGACTAAAATGATGCAATTAAAATATTGAGGACCAAAATAAGACAAATCTCATACTTTAGGGACCTCTAGTACAATTAACCCAGAAAAAGGCCGACATGGGATTTTTTAGGGATTTTTACAGCTCAATTTATTCCATTAAAAAGTACTTTCACAGCTAAAAGCCAGGAGAAAACGGACTCATAGAAAGGCAATAATATTGTATTGGGAAAGCTTTAAGATTCCATTCAGCCTTGCTTTTAAGCTTCTGTAAATGTAGTTCTCTTTTCTTTACTCTCTTTATCAATTATCACTCATAACCTAGTGCCTCCAGTGACTAGCACAGCCTTTAAAAAGAGCTTGAAGATGGTAGTAGTAAAATGTGAAGAAGTAATGAGTACGGCCATGGTTGAGTTGTTTTGCTGCAGAGTTTGAAAGCCCTGTCCATCAATCAAGCATATTATGGGCCAACCAAGAAAGAAAAAAAGAAGGATATATTCTTTCCTTTTGCAGAAAAGATGATGCCTTAAATTGTTGCACTTGTATGGTCATAGATAGAAAGACTGAAAATGCCAAAAGAGAAAATAGAGGTTAAGGGTATTGGTTATATTCATCATTCCATATCCTCAAATAGTATTTGCGTCCAAATGTAGTGAGTCACACTCCTGTAGTTCTGTTCTTTTTCCGAAGACTTTTTGACAACAAGAAGGGAAAAAGAGAAAGGTGAAAGAGTCCGGAAACTACGGTGAAGACGGTTGTAGAGGAGTAAAGCAACACCATTAGCTCCATGCACATTGCGAAGAAGCTGCCTCGTTAGGAATCTTCTTGCGTAAAAATCGGCGTCTATATGGTTTTTTTGACAGTCAAACTCGGTGGTCCAATATTGAATACTCATTTCCTCGCTGAGTCAACGCGCTCCTGTAAACCAAACCCAGCCGGCTACTCCCCACGCGCTTTTCGGCTTCATTTTTGTCTTTCCTTCGGGTAACTTCAATTAACCAACTAATCATCCACATTAAAAGACAAAATATTCATTATAATAGTTAGGTCACATTAATGTTGTCACTTAGTATAACCATTTATTTAATTATAAATAAATAAGTTAAATTATACTTTTATTCATTAGATGATTACTATCTTATATACAGTATAGTTATATGAAAAAAAAAATAGAATTTTCTCTTGATATCAAAACATTTTCCATCATTTTAAACATAGTTGCAAAAACTACTTCACCAACTTTCACTATCTTTCCCTCCATTTTAAACATAAACTTCACCATGTCCTTAGCATTTTTCTCTCTCAATAAAGCTTGAGACTATTGCTTTGCCACTGAAAAGATCTGTTCGGCACATTACACGTAGACGCTTCCATGCATCGTTGCACTCCAAAGCCCACATTAGTAATAATGGTTGAATTTTGGACTTTTGGCTGGTTCAACATAAGGAATATATTGCGCATAAAAGTTACGATCATGAGTCTTAAGGATTTTAACAGCAGCAGCTGTGATGATCCAATGACTAGGGTCTAAGTTGCCTACATGTCATTGAAACCCACAAATTAACCTTATAGACATGGAAACCCAAAAATAATCCTAACATTCAATTTGATAACAATAAAATCATTCAATCAAAACCCTAACATTCAATTTGAAATTAACACCCTCAATTAACACTCAATTAATACCCAATTAAAATTAACACCCAAATTGACACCAATTCCAAAGCCCTAACTTTCAATTAGCTACAAAAATGTGTGTGTGTGTGTGTGTGAATGTGGCCTCGGAGTTGTATTTATTATGCTGGCGTGTGTGTCTGGGTTTGTGTGTGTGTGTGTGCGACTTTGTGTGTTCTGTGTGTGTTCCGAGTTTTGTGTGTGTATGCGACTTCGTGTGTTCTATGTGTGTGTGTGTGTGTGTGGGTGGGTGGAGAAAGATGAAGGCAGAGAGATAGATAGTGGGAGGGAGAGGGAGATTACCTAGAGGAACAAATCCATGACAATTGCTTCTTCAAATCTCAGTGGAGATTATTCATTGTCTTTTGCTTCTTCAAATCACGGTGGTGGGCAGATCCATGGTAGAGAAGAGGGAGAGTGGTAAGAGAGAAAAAAAAGGTAGGTGGGTGGGAGTAGAGAGGTAGCTGGTCAGCGAGAGAGAGGAGATAGAGATAGAAGAGGCTTGAAAAGAGAGGAGGTGTGAGAGAGAGTCTCACGTAAGAGAGACTTGGGCGGGAATTTTTTTTTTTTTTTTTTCAGAAACTAATCTCAACCATTGAATCAGATTTAGACAAATTTAGAAACAATTTTCATGGCAAAAAGTAAGAGTTATTTTATTTATTTTTTGGGATTTGAATTGTCTTATATTTTATTATATATAGATTATTGGGTTGGATAGTTATAGTGCGTGATAATACTAACTTATAATTTGCCCAACCGATTTCCAAAAACAATACTAAGTTCAATTGATAATATAAAATACCATTTGCAAATTTTATTTTACTCCTATCCAGTTCAAATAATAAATTAATATATTTATCAGACTTATTGAATAAATAAATTATTAAAAATTCAACTAAATAAGATCCAAACTTGTTAAAAGTGAAACAATCTTATCTATATTGTATATATATATAAAACAATCAATGTTTTAGGGAGATGACTTTAAAAATCTTTTCTCGTACTTTTCTAATTTTTACGAATTTTGAATTTTGAATTTTTTTCTTCTTTGAAGTCAAAAAAAACTTTCTTATTCTCCAATCATATCCTATCAAATACCTCCAAAATAATAACATAAATAACTTCTCATAAACTCTATCTAATCACAACTTATTTTAAATTTTCTTAAACATTAAATTTTATAATTCAATAATTTTTATAATATTTTTATTAACTTATAAAATAATAAATGAAAGAGAGTAAAAAAAAAAAAAGACAAAGTTTGGAAAGAGAAGGATAAACGGTGCATGGTAGAATATTAGACGTTATTATAACATGTACATGATTATCCATAATTATAAATAAAATAATAAAATTAACACGATATCATCAAGACCAGACGACCATGATCTTTTTTACTCAGAGGCGTTAAAGTTTATTTACGTGTACCTTGTTAATTACCAAAATTTACCGCCACGTGGCAACCCACAGGTTAATATGCGCTCCTCGGTTACGCGTGTCCCACACGCTTATAAAAACACCCGCTCCCTCGCCGTTAACACATCCATCATTACGCGTGTTTAAAAGTCCTCCACCTCGGTTTCCCATTGCCCATCTCTCTCTCTCTCTCTCTCTATATCTCTCTATCTCACACACAAACGCTAACGCGCCTTCTCTCTCTCTCACAAGTGGATACATACACCACCGACGAGTCTATCATATCCGGTGGGTTACTCCTTCTGTAATTGATCAGATCTGCCATATAAGGGTTCGCTGTGAGGATGTCGACGACGACGACAACAACGATGCCGTTTTGGTGTTACCGATGCACTCGCTTCGTTCGTGTCCAAGACGACGCCGTCTGTCCGGACTGCTATAGCGGATTCATCGAAGCAGTGGACCCCCCCTCCTCACCTGACTCTCGTCGCCCATTTCCCATCTCAGATTCCGACCGAACACCAAATATAGGGATCCGCCGTAGCCGCAGACACAACGGTGAAAGATCTCCATTCAATCCGGTCATAGTCCTCCGTGGCCCACCCGAAACCACCGGCGACGAAGGCGGAGGAAGTAACACAGAAAGAAATCTCGAATTGTACTACGATGACGGTGCCGGTTCGGGCCTTCGACCTTTACCATCGACGATATCAGAATTTTTGATGGGTTCGGGCTTTGATCGATTGCTCGACCAATTAGCGCAGATAGAAGTGAACGGTTTCGGCCGATCTGAACAGCCTCCGGCGTCGAAAGCAGCGATAGAATCAATGCCAACGATCGAAATCGTGGCCAAACATGTATATTCCGAGTCTCACTGTGCAGTCTGTAAAGAAGCGTTTGTTCTAGGATCCGAGGCTCGTGAAATGCCGTGTAAGCATATTTACCACTCCGACTGTATTCTACCATGGCTTTCGATTCGCAATTCGTGTCCCGTTTGTCGACATGAATTGCCCACTGAGGCCACTAATGGGTCTGAATTTGATACCAATCGAGATGGGTCCAGAGAGCAGAGTGAAGAAGAGGCGGTGGGGTTGACGATATGGAGATTACCGGGAGGGGGTTTTGCAGTTGGGAGGTTTTCTGGGGGAATAAGTGCTGGGGATAGAGAGTTGCCTGTGGTATATACAGAAATGGATGGTGGGTTCAACAATGGAGGTGGTGCTCCGAGGAGGATCATGTGGGGGTCGAGGAGGAGTAGAGGAAGACGTGGTGGTGCTGGTGGTGGGTTTGGTAGGGTTTTCAGTAATCTATTCTCTGTTTTTAGGAGATTTAGGTCGTCTTCTTCATCGCGTTCAGGTATTTCGGAGTCTGGGTCTTCGATTACTAGAAGCCGGAGCCATTCTGGTTCGATTTTCAGTAGGTATCTTAGGAGGAGTGGGAGAGCTTGGGTTTTGGATGATCAAAATGGAACGGCTAGATGGTAATTTCCGATAGGAATATGAGCAATGCTATGAGATCTAATTGGGTGGACCTGACCAACTACCGCTATAATAATTACATTCCCGAATTACATCCTCAAATAGCATTTTTCGACCAATACAAGATGAAGCTCTGGTTTTGGATGGAATTTTGCTGCTGATGGCATTTCCGTTGTCAAAGGAGGAAATTATTGCAGAAAGCAGAGATATTTTCTTGTAAATAACAAGCCATGAATGAAGAACTGGCTAGATACTAGATTTAGTTATTAATCAAAGAATGCTTCTTCTTTCACTTGGGAAAATTCATTGGGTTTGCTGCAAACTTGGTTCTTAAGAGGGGTAAAGAGTTCAGAGCCAGCATTGGGAACTTGAGATGATTGTCAAAAGAAGCAAGCTTTGATTACTAAATGTAATTGCTGATAGCATGTACTAATTACTTGTAGTAGGTCCATAAATTGTTTAGCATATTTTTGTACTTGTATTCGTTCTAAGGAGCTTGTTTGATATGAGGACCAATCACTTCTCTTTCAAGTGTTCGATAATTTTTGGGTGGTGAACAATATGTGATTCACTTGTCATTGACATTTCGATAGTTTTCTTTTCGTTTGGGGGTGGGGGTGGGGGTGGGTGAGGGGCGATATGTGATCCACTTTTTTTATTAGTACTGCCATCTAAAACAAAAACATAGCCGAAAGGAGAAAGATGTTTTGAAACTTTGTTTGAGCCAAGAGCAAGGATTCCAGAAAATAAAATTCGTGCTAATTGGACATTGGGGGAAGAATGGGGCTTTCCAGCGTCCAGTGTCACTGATGGTTTTTCTTTTGGTTTCCATTCGAACCCCGGCAGTGCCCGCACATAATCTTTGGTCTAAGAGGAGAGATACTTCTGCATTTTCCCCAGTCCAATGACGAGAACTGAATTTTTCAGACCACAAGCCCTTGTGGCCTAGAGGTACTCATGCCATCCCATCCTTCATTGAGATGGGGCAGGGTTGAAGCCCCATTAGCTTCTTTCTTGCAGTACTCTTCAGGCTATTATCAAAAATGAGTTGGCTGGTTTCTATGTAGCTGTGAATAATTGCAGACTTCAGCTTTGGAAACAAGTGTGTAGTATAGTTTCATTTTGTAGGTCATCTCAATGGACCTTCCCTGTGGTGTTTTTAACAACGTTGGCATCAACTATCTTATAGCCAAAAAGCTTCAAATCACAAGCTTTAATTTTCTTTTCATGCTCCATTTTGGGTATGAATTATAGCAGTTGTTATGATCTGGAGAGACTGGATTAGATAAATGCTTTAGAGGTTTGAGGTTTCTCTCAATTCATGATTTTATTTTGAATTGTTGTTTTGCACAAGATCACAAATAAACAATAAAATGAAATTGAAAATCACCGAACACACGAGATTGCATGGTATGGCCTGAAAATGTACACAGGGAAGTACAGTAGCAAAAGAAAAAAGTCAAATCTAATTACGTGACCCAATTTATTGGTCAAATCTACGGTTGTTGTTAGATTAGCAACGTATTCTAAAATCAGAAAGGGTTTGTTGTCAATCAAATAATACCAATAAGTGTAAGTTAAAATTAAGGTAGTTGATTAAATTAAAATATTAGTTCCTTTAAAGGACAGCTAGTTGTTTGTTGGAGTTTCTATTGATACCAGTGATTAAGTTATGGGCAATAATAAGAAGCTTGGACTAACCTTGCATCCACCAGCAAAAACAAAGGTACGAGATTGGAGAGGAAGATAGCTCAAAGCACAAATTCCTTTGTAGCCTGCTTAGGAAGTTAGAACCAGAAATAGGTGGTTTAAGTTGGTGGATCAAGCACTTTGCTGTTGTACAAATGAAAAAAATTCGGCTCTCATCTCACAATCTTGCTTTAATGGATTTCCCTGGTCTGACATACTATTTTCGGGATTATATGGATAAAACTGGCAAATTTATTGTATAAATGATGATAATATTTCTTAGAAGAAATTATACATATGACCTTCAAACTATGACTCTTGTATTCTTTAAGTTCCTGAACATTTTTTTGTGTCAATTGAATCTCTAAACTTTCTAATTATGTCAATTGAGCCCACTGTCGACCTCCGTTAGATTTTCTAATGGAAAGTGGCAAAGTATGTCACTCATGTGATACAAATGAGTTAGAGTAAACTACATATATGACTCTCAAACTAAGACTTTTGTGTCAATTAAATTCTTAATTTTTTTTTTTGGATGTCAATTGAGCCGTTCAATTCTCGAATTGTATCAATTGAGTCTTTCTATCTTTTTGTGTCATATGGTCACGTGAGTGCTATGCTCTAATGGAGGTAGACAAAATGACTCAACTGACACAATTAGAGAGTTTTGGGGTTCAATTGACAAAAAAAAAATTAGGGACTTAATTGACACAAAGATCATAATTTGAGGACCAAATGTTTAATTTACTTTATTTCTTAACACAATTTGTCAACCGATATGAAATGGATTCAAAATTATTGGATATGAGATTTAACTTTAATGGGTTTAAATCATAATCGGGTTAAACGACATGAACTTGACTATCACAATTTAAACAATATATGAATTTAGTTATAATCAATTAACAATAATTCAAGTATGAATTAAATTAAATAAATTTCAACACGATAAACCTCACATGATACCCCTTATTGCAAGGCCAACTTCAAAACAGCTTCCTTTCTTCCCTCTAATCTCATTTGTCATTTCAGTCTACCATCTGTGTATGCTTTCATGCAGGCGACAACCATTTATGCTCCGTTTGGTAGGAAGGATGGAAAGTAGGATGAATATATTTTTTATCCTTCAAGGAAGGAAAGTAAGAATAATACATTTTCCTTCCTTTGTGTTTGGTTGGATGGATGAAAAATAAAAATGACTAAATTTTTTTTTTTTTTTGTTTTTTTTTTTTTTTATGCTTGCTAAGATTAGGGGTGACAATCGAGTCGTATCGCGTCAAATTCGTGTTGAGTCATTACGGATTTGTGTCGAACATTAGTCAAATCTAACTCAACTCATTTAATTAATTGTGTCGTGTCGAGTTACGAGTTGACCTATTTATTTTATTTTATTTTTAAATTTATTTTTAAATTTTTTTAAAATATATATATATATATATATAAAGAAATATTTTATCATTGTATTTTTATATGAAATTAATGTATATATAATATATGTATATAGTAAAAGATATATAAACAGTAAGATACATCCCAATACAAATAATTAACTTTCCATCCACTTTCCTTCCGATTTTAGAGGGATTGATTTTGGTGAGTTGGAAGGAAAGTTAATCCATCAAATTTCCATCCTTCCTACTTTCCTTCCTTATCAAAGATGATGTTTTATCTATCACTCCCACTTTCCATCCTTCTAACTTTTCATCATTTTATTTTTCTATTGTACCAAACGGAGCATTTGATTAGCTTCGAGTATCCCACAAACAGCTAAAGAAAGCAAAAATAAGAACAAAAGTGAAAGACAAGTCAGTGTACTGTACAAAATGAGAGAGTAGATGTAGTAATAGTACCCTACAAGGTGCGTAGTTGGTGCAACTACAAAATTAGCCCAGAAATTTACTGATAATACTTCTATGACCCCATATAATTATGCATAAACCCAACTTATAATTTTATTTAACACCCATTTTGGCCATGTATTTCTCTTAAACTTAAGTTTAACTTCATGATTGTGTTTCAGTTAGTTTAAAGTCAAACGATAGCTAATCAACCTAATCTCCATCATTCTTTACTTGCTTGAAAGAAATGCTGCTCAAATGTCCTCTTCTTTGGCTCTCAAACCATTCAAGGGCTTGTTTGGTTAGAAGAGTACTACACAGAGACATCACCAGCCAACTGGTGCACATCCCAATCAGTCCATAGGAAAATGATTAACATGGTGTTCAATGAACCTGACATTAAGGATAAATATTGGTTTGATAAGAATTTGGACGATGGTAACCCTCTGATTTATCTTGTTCACCAAGTGTTAACGGTTGAAGGTTATAGGTTTGATTCGTTGAAAATTCTGCACATTATTACCAAAATGCCCTTCTTGATATTGTTCTATGGGACAGTCAAAGTGGAAATATTGAATGTGGTAAATCAACTCATGGTTATTAGTGGCAGAAAGAAAGTATTCGGTAATGAGCAAAGCTATAGGTACTTTATTTGGGGAATTAATGATATGACTTTAATACAATTATTGGATTAGTTGTGAATTTCAATGTTAAATAGAGTCCACAATCAATCTAATGGTTGTACATCATTAGGTCCCTAAATAAGGTTCAAATAGTATTTCCTTTCGGTAATTTCAAAGGGTAGCTAACCATCAGGGTGGTTTAGTGGTCAAGATTGTGCTCTTGCAAGTAAAGGTTTGAAGTTCAATATTTCTCATATCCCCTAAAAGTCAGCCACATTCATTCTTTATAGAATATGTCATTAAACTATCTTGAATTACGGTGGTTAGCTTAGAGCATCTCCAACCACGCTCAGCAAAGTAGCTACCCAAAATATATTTAAATATTCAATTCACTACTTTAGCTAGCAACTTTTTAAAATTCACTCCAACCACGCTCAGCAAAATAGCTTACTACTTCAACTAACTTTAACTAACTTTCAATAATATAATTCAAAAATGCCACGTGGCATAACACGTAAGCGTCATAATAATGACGTGTCGTGCCACGTCATCAAATTTTAAATTTAAAAATTTAAATTTTAAATTTTACAACGGTCATATTTACGATGGCTATATTTACAACAGTCATATTTATAACGGCTATATTTACAACGGCCATATTTACAATAACCAGCTCTATGTGCTACAATAAAACAAACCCAATCATGTAAAAACAGTTTTAGATTTACAATAACCTCAACATATAACTCCAATGTCACATGAACCCCTCTAATTCGAAACAGTACTTGTTAAATCAATTCACTAATATTACCACAAACCAACTAACTAATTGTCTCAGAAGCCCAATTTCAAACATATGGTGGCCATGTCATTTGAAGAACTCCCCAGATCACATTACTACATTCTCAACCAAACACTCATCAAATCAAAATCCCAAGAACATATCAAAAGGGAACACCGAATGACTGTCATCTTAGTTACTAAATCTTACTTCTGCCATAAGCATGCTTCCAACATGGTATTGAAATATGATCTTATCAACACAATCAATGTAAACAATCAATATAAACAATTTTTCTCATCCAATTTTTCAGTATAAACAATCAATATAAACAATCACTCAATTTCAAAAGATTAAAAAAGAAAAGCCACTCTAGAGATTTAGTTTAAAAAGTCACTCACAGTTCAGTACTTCAGCCATATTTCAAAATTATGCCAAAAAGAAAAGGAAAACTACAAATTGGACTATAAAGAAAATCAAATAATAGGACTTCAATTGAGAGTGGAATTCAAGTTCACCCCACTGAAAATTTCGAACAAAGAGGTAACTCTGCTTATTACAAGGAGGTCTTTCTTTTCTTGTGCAGGGGTACCAAGTGTTCTTGATATAACTATCATCACTCCATATGAAACTCAAGTTATACTAAAGGTACTGAATTGATTCTTTAGTAAGAGGACCTGAACTTTGTGGAAATACTAATTTTGCATCATATAAACTATGTAATTAACGTGAATCTATGGTAATGAAGGGTATCTCAACTGACAAGATCCTTGATGTAAAGAGGCTACTAGCTGCCCATGTTCAAACATGCCATCTTATGCAAACTATTCTTTATCCCATGAGGTAAGTTATAATTATGCACATAACTCCAAGTTCCCTTTAAACATGCTGGTGTATCAGTTGTAGGAATTTCACCTTTCTATCAAACATATAAGGTCCATGGTTCACACACCCATGTTCTCAACACATCTCAGAAAATACATATCTCATTGAGGCAATACATCAAACACATTGTGAATAATGAAAAGAAACACACTCAAACAATTGGGCAGAAATGCACTCGATTGACCAAAAAATTGAGCAGAAACACATCTCAAAAAATTGAGCAAAAATTGAGCAGGAGATGAGAATACCAACTGCCCAGCAACCAAATGGAAAGAATACCAAATTAAGCCCTTCGTTTGGTTCCCGAAAAAATCAGAGAAGAAGCAAAGAAACATGTTTTCTTTCATTTTCTCTCTACTGCCCAGCAACCAAATGGAAAGCCAAAAACAGAGATTAGAAACCCATCTATGAAACTTCAATACCTGATCTGGCTAGGATGAAGGAGGAAATGGAAGAAACCAATTTGTCGTTGTGCAGAAATGGAGGGAAGGCAGCAACTGGCGAGCTGGTAAACCCTCGCCAGATCTGGCTAGCATGATAGCCCTCAGCTATTTGGCGAGCTGGAATAGCTAGGGCGTTGGAGCTGAGATTTGGAATTTTGCTCGCTAAAATGGCGTAGAAGCAGCAATTGGCGAGGGCGTTGGAGATGCTCTTAGAGCTCAAAGTAGTGAAGTATGAACACCCTCTAGCATTTAAAAAAAAAAAAAAAAAATTCATAAGAATAACTCAAGTAATAACAGGGACAAATTGTAAATACAGACGTCCTGAATTTGAATTTTGACAACCTCTTGAGGTCAAGACGTGAGGGAATTATTTTTAATGAATATCTTAATTTCGATGTGGATGACCTATCTTTAATCAAATTAGAAAAAAAATTAATCGAGGTGTGACAAGACATCCCTCTTAAAAAATAAAAATAAAAGAAAAGTATTTGGTGAAGGGCAAGGGCTAGGGGTTTTTCACTGTGGGACAAAGGGCGCTATAGGTTGACGACAATACGAAGGAGGTCAAATCAGGTAAAATAAACTTTAACACCACTCCACTGTTTAGCTGGGGCCAACAGTTGGTGTATCTGTTTTTATGATTTTTCAAATGTAAATTATATTTTCGTACCTTGAACTAGAGGCCCAAATCTCATTTTGTAATACTTATTTTTTGAGTTTCCTAATGTTAACCCTTTAAAATATTTGATTTGATTCACATTGTCCAAAATCAATTAGATTCACCTTCGTAGTCACAACAAAACGACCCAAAACTCCATCCAATTTGTTATGAACGTTTGCAATTGAGACATTTTTAAATCAATAACTATGATAGAGGTGTAACGTGAAAAATGTGCTAGTTCAGGGGGATAATCTGTGAGATAGGGCATAGTTGAGGGGTCAAAGTTGAATTTTATCTTATTTTGAATTCCACTTCTCAGTGGAGGCATCGGCTTACTTAGTCAAGAAACACCCCCACCACCTCTATATAAACCTTCGAACTTCTCATGGATCATCACACACCTAAATAAGCCAACTTAGTCCTGCTCCTCTTTATCTTCGATTCTTAAATAGGCTCCAAAAAATGGCTGCTTCTCATCTTCCATCACCGGTACTGCTCGGCGCTTTTCTGCTTCTAATAAACTGTCTCTGGTTATTTCCTGAGGTCGCCATTGCAAAGCATGCAGGGATAACAAGGCACTACAAGTTCAATGTTCGTGTTGCTTCCATGGATTAATACATCATTTTCTAGCTCATGAATGTGTGCCATTGTTCTAAAACACCTTTATTTTTTTTTGTTCTCTGTTACTATTGCTTGACAGATAAGGTTGCAGAATGTGACCAGATTGTGCCAAACGAAAACCATATTGACTGTCAATGGGAAGTTCCCGGGACCTCGCATCATTGCCCGAGAGGGTGATCGTGTGTTGGTCAAGGTGGTTAATCATGTCTCCAACAATGTCAGCATCCATTGGTACAAATTATCAGCCTATATTTATACTTTCGATAATTTGTCATCATTACAATGCATGTGTCGAATTTAAATGGTAATAATGATCTATCATGACATATTAAAGAAATTATGACAAATGTTCATTTTCTCATATACTACAGGCATGGTATTAGACAGCTTCAAAGCGGATGGGCCGATGGACCAGCTTACATAACTCAGTGCCCCATTCAAACAGGCCAGACTTATGTGTACAACTTCACCATTGTTGGCCAAAGAGGAACTCTCTTCTGGCATGCACACATCTCATGGCTCAGAGGAACCCTCTATGGACCACTTTTCATATTACCCAAGCATAATGTTCCTTACCCTTTTGCTAAACCCTACAAGGAAGTCCCTATCATCTTCGGTAACTATTATTCAACACCATTTCCTTAATGTACAGTGTCTTGGTTAAGAAAACTAAAAGGGACAACTTGAAATTAAGTAGTAATATGAAAGATGGTGACTCATTTTACAGGAGAATGGTGGAACGCTAATATAGAGGCAGTTATTAACCAGGCCCTTCAAACTGGCGCTGGTCCGAATGTCTCTGATGCATACACCATTAATGGACTCCCTGGACCATTGTACAACTGTTCTGCAAATGGTATTCTCTCTCACAACCCGAGAAACTAAATGCAATTGCATGGTTTTCTTGCTCACCACCTATGATCTGTATGATGTTTTGCAGAAACATTCAAGCTAAAAGTGAAGCCCGGAAAGACTTATCTCCTTCGTTTGATCAATGCTGCACTCAATGACGAGCTATTTTTCACTGTAGCTAATCACACACTCACCATTGTTGAAGCTGATGCAGTTTATACCAAGCCATTTCAAACCGATATTCTCCTCATCGCTCCAGGGCAGACTACCAATGTTCTTCTCAAGACCAAAGCTCACCCCACCAATGCGACCTTTTTAATGGCTGCGAGACCATATTTCACAGGTCAGGGCAAATTCGATAACTCCACCGTCGCCGGGATCCTCGAATACGAAATCCCATCTGTTTCATCCTCATCAAACACTTCAATCAAAAATCTTACACTCCCAACCCTCCCTCCAATCAATGGCACTTCTTTCGCCGCAAATTTCAGCAGCAAATTTCGAAGTTTGGCCAATGCTCAATACCCTGCCAATGTGCCACAAACAGTCCAAAAACATTTTTTCTTCACTGTAGGACTTGGAAGCAATCCATGCCAGAAAAACCAAACTTGTCAAGGGCCTAATGGAACAAAATTTGCAGCTTCTGTAAACAACATTTCCTTTGTTTTGCCCACAACAGCACTCCTCCAAACCCACTTCTTTGGCCAATCCAATGGCGTTTATACTACCGATTTTCCGAGCTTTCCTCTCGTTGCTTTCAATTATACGGGCACGCCTCCAAACAACACCATGGTGGCCAACGGCACCAAGGTGGTGGTGCTACCATTTAACACCACCGTGGAGCTAGTGCTGCAGGATACCAGCATTCTTGGTGCTGAAAGCCACCCTCTCCATCTTCATGGCTATAACTTCTTTGTTGTTGGCCAAGGGTTTGGAAACTTTGATTCTAATAAGGACCCTACAAGATTTAACCTTGTGGACCCCGTTGAAAGAAACACTGTTGGTGTGCCGTCCGGTGGATGGGTGGCCATTCGGTTCAGGGCTGACAACCCAGGTGAGTATTGCTTAGTTTCTAAATATGTACCTTATGACTAATAACAGATCCAATGAGAATTATGGTTTTAAGTATAATGCATGATAAGGTACCCAATTTTGATGGGAAACCCATCTACTTTAAAGTGTCATCCGACAAACATATATAACCATTTACTTTAATTGGTGTTGGATTGAACGGTTTTCAATTGTTGACGGATTAAACCGTGACCTCACCATGAGCTTAAAATCAAATGTTTGAGTCGGGTGACTCAACAGTTAAACAAGTTGTGTTTGGGTTGATCATAATGAACATGAATATGGTTGACAAGTTAAACAAGTTGTTATCGGGTTGATCATGATGGACATGAACATGGTTGACAAGACTCGACATGATATGATTGTTGTTCCGTACATATGCATACAAACGTCCATAATCATTGCAACTATACATTGTTTTTGTAGATTGATTGTTGAATTAATGATGTCTACAAACAGGTGTTTGGTTCATGCACTGTCACTTTGAAGTTCATCTGAGCTGGGGGTTGAAGATGGCTTGGGTAGTCATGGACGGGAAGCTCCCCAATCAGAAGCTGCCTCCTCCACCATCCGATCTTCCCAAGTGTTGACCGTTGATTTTGCCTCATCCGCTAGAATGTCTGTCGTGCTGTGACTTCCTTGTTTAACTTATTTGATATTTTTTTTTTTTCTAGAATTTTGTTTGAGAAGATAAAAAAGAAATTTCCAGGCCAACATTGGTATGGGGTCTTGCTTTGTGTATTGCCTTCTATAATATCCTGAAAGAATCCTCCAGTGGAATGAGAAAGGCAATAATGGGTGGAGGAAATTTTGTAATATTTGTCCTTGTAATGCTTCTATTAGGAGTCTCAATAATAATAATGACCATAATAAAAATTTGTTCAATCATAAACGATCTCATTGAATCACAATTTAATTCGATTTAGAGTGTCTCTAATTTTAATTCAAATTTTTACTTACTATAGGCTATGAGGTGCTCACTTTCTTCTTACTCTTAGACCGTTCCTCTACTCAAAATGGTTTTTTAAATCATAATCGATCTTATTAAATCACTATTTAATCCGAGATTTTATTAAATCACTATTTAATCCGATTTAGAGCATTTTTAATCTTGAATCAAATTTTTAATCAGATATGATGAGCTCACTTTTTCCTGATCCCCAATTCTCTATTTTTTCAAAAGGGTCAGAATGTGTATTTCCAATGCAGATCCAGTTATTAAATATATCTTCTCATGACTTATAGTTCCAACAGCTGAAAGGAATCTCTCTCTCTCTCTCTCCTCAAGACAAATGCTAACGTAGAACAGAACTGGAGGAGACACAGGATGTAAGACAAGTAGTGGTTCAAACTTCAAACACATTATAAGAGGTAGAAGTTTCAGACACCGAGATCAGTTCGAAATCTATCTGATCCGTTACACGGATGTCTTCTCACAATGGGTAACTCATCATGACCCTCATGGAAGTCTCAATTGAATCTAAATCTAATTTCTGTTTAAAAGAAAAAACAAGAAAAATTCTCTTCTTCTATATCAGATGATGGCAGAAAAATTTATACAGGTTCCAAACGAACCCAAGTTCCATCTCACAAGTAGAAGGGAGATACAAAGAGATTAGGAGAAGAAGATCCTCCAATCCCATTCTGGAGCTAAGTGGGTAATAGTTCTTGACCACCCAATTACTTCAAGAATCGCCATTTTTGTTCCAGGAAACAAGCATGGTGATGCAACGTTTGACGATGTAAAACTTGGCCCTCTGTTCTTTGGCCAAGCTACTACACTTTCTGGTGAAATCTGAGCACTTCTTTGAAGAACTCCTTGACAGAGGAGATTTGGAAGCAGAGCTCTTTTGAGAAGAACTCCTGGAGAGAGGGGACTTGAAAGAAGAGCATTTCTGGAAAGAACTCTTCAGAAGAGAAGACTTTGATGTAGAACTCTTCTGAGATATGCTCCTGATGAGAGATGACTTGGACGAATTATAAGGATTGCTACATGGGTCTTCCTGTGATAGTTTCCGTTTCTCATCCATGTAGTATTCCATAACCACTTGATAGAGTTTTCTGCCTGTGTGTGTGTGTGTGTGAGAGAGAGAGAGAGAGAGAGAGAGAGAGTGGGAAGAGGTTGAGGTGCTGGTGACTAACTTATAGCAATTTTAGGGAAATGGTCGGAGGGGAATGCAAGTGGGGTGTTGAGGAGTGTTTCTTCAGTTTTGGTAGCACCTCATGTCCTTAACTAACTTGTCTCGGCTCTTGTCTAGTTGCCTGATTTATTACTTCAATAGTAATAATTGGGATATATATTATTTAAATTAATTTTTAAATTTAATTTTCTATGCTTAATGATAACACAATTTGCATAATATAATAATATTATTATAACTAAACTATTATTTTTCTCCGCTAGGACTTAACAAATTGTTTTATTAAAAGTTTGAGTCACAAAAACAGTATCTCCGCATGTGAAGTAAGATTACATACATCTTATTCTTCCCAAATTTAGTAATGACGGAAATTTATACATAGAATTGTTTTTTTTTTTTTTTTAGATTTTTAGTTCAAGAAATATTAGCTTGTTTTGGAGGTGTGGAAAGAGGGAGGGATTGGTTTGAAAAGGGGTATGGTTGGCCATGGCCCATGTTTGAAGTGATTTCCTTACCACTCTTCCTGGTTCTTGAACCAACATTTGGAGACCCATCATCCCTTTGGAGATGTGGCTCATGTATGGTGCTCCATACCACAATATTATTTTAAATTTCTTTTTATATAATACATCTAGGGATGATTCAAGAGGCAACACAGGCACATACACATGAGCAATTCTTTTGGATTTCAATAATTCACAAGCTATTGAAATCCAATGGCAAGAGGAAGTCTTTTGGACTATTTTGCCCATCGTTTTACCCAAAAAAAAAAAAAATTAATATGATGACTTAGAATGTAAATATATTTTTTTTATGATAATTTTTGAAAGAACCGTTTTATCCACAACTACAACATAAACACTCGTAAAAAATAGGACTTTGTTGGGACCAGTTAAATCTTAATCCCGGCCTGGTCAATGAACATGAAATTCATTATATAACTAATATTTTGTAGGGTATATATCTAATAACAGCAACTAGTATGCATTCCTAATGAATTTGGAAAAAAAAAAAAAAATTCACATGCACATGCTTTCTAATTTCTGGCGATAGAGTCTGAAGCTCTGCAATTTAAATTATTTCACATGCAGGCACATGCTTTCTTTTGGCTCAATTAGTTATTAAAAATTAATTTGGGTCACGTGAGCACCGCGCATGACGAAATTAATTTTCTGACATAATTCATTCAAGACGTTTAAAGTCATGAAAAATATATTATTTTTGTGAACTAAAAATCATGTAATTACTGAAAATTGTATGTATTTAACTTGTTTTAATGGTGAAAGGGCAAATGCCAAACAACCCATGGACTGGAATATAAAATGTTTCAACTCAACTTCGGCCTTGGATCGGGTCAACCAATTTGAAGAAAGGATGACTTGCGGTGTGTCTAACGGGTTGGCCTTAATGGATCTTTAACGGATTACTCTTTGGGTTCAGACTTATTGGTTTTTAAACGGGTCATAATTGTGCTCAACTCTTTCGTTTGTGGGCCTTAAACAAATCAACTTATCGGGCTAAGCAGGTGAAAGAAAATGACCCGCGAACTTACCCGCTAGACTAAAGGGTCGTTCACTTGGCAACCCGACCTATGGCGCAATGGACTTTGAGTTTTTCGAATAGGAATTGCTATTTGCACATAAAATATAGATTTAAAATGTAGATTTTATCAAGGAAAATGCTACATAACCCAAATAAAACTCAAATGCATATCATCTCTTGGATGAGTGTGGGATGAGTGGGTCCCACTGAAAAAATTAATGAGATCCACTCATCCAAGGGATGATATGCATTTGAGTTGTAATTTTTTGGGTTTTGTAACATTGCTCTTTGATCAATCACTGTCATTGAATATGTAATATATCATAATAAATTCTTGAACTAACAATGAAATCAATGGTAGTGATTGATTAACTCTATATTTTAATTATACATTTTAAGTCCATGTAACATTGTTCAGAATGAGAAATGCTATTTGCTCTGTCGGAATAGTTTACTAGAGGTCTTGAATTTGAGTCTTTCATTGGATCCAATATCGGGAATTTATCCCAATCGATAATGTCTGGTGCATCCAAGATGAGAGAGTATGTATGAAAAAATTAGTTGGATATTCTAAGACATCCAAGTACCCTCTATTGAGGATTATCACATAACTGCTACTATATTAAATTGGTCAAACAAAGTGGGTAGATGGGTCAAATTTAAATTTTTGCTGTGTCACATGGTATGTATGTACTACTTATGCATGGTTTATTCAGTGTAGTTTGAATCTTTATGCCCTTTGTGGTTTTTTTTTTGACGGATTTTGCTAGTCATGTGGCTTGAGAATATAAGCATTATTGCAATGCCCACATGCTTGCATGTGGACTACATAAACTAAAGAAATTAAGATAGTTCAGACCCCGTACAACTTCATAGTCCCTCTCCTCACAACAATTACGAGTCAAACCCTTTTAATTCCGATAATTAGTTTCACACCACCATCTTTGTATACCATCATGTTTTTAATATCGTATAAAGTGGCACAACCTCACTTATTAGAGTTTGTATGATGTAATGAAACTCACTAATCTACGAGTCAAAATTGATGTGGTACAAAGGTCGTAAAAATAAGTAGTGGAAGTAACATTATTGTCGTACTTTAGCATCTCTCATCTCTTTTTTAAGCCCGCTCCCTCGGAACAACGCCCTCCCCCTCCCCCACCCCCACCCCCACCCCCACCCCCAAACACAAGCATACTCGCACACAGAGATATTTCTTTCCTATATTTGCTAATTAGATCGAATTCTGGGTGAGAGCTTGGTCACGGTTTCACATTGCGGTTATCATAAACAACTTGCATTGGTATATTATATTATTAGCAGAATTGATTCCTCGGAAAACACCTTGAAACTAATGCTGAAATCAGCCCATATGTGTTTATAATAGAGATCCCCATGCTTTTGTGTGCATGTGACATCAAACATCCGCAAAAACTAAGTTCTGACTCCGCCCTTTGACTCTCATAAAGATTGCACTGCTCCTGGCTTAAATAGTTGGTTCACAAGATGCAGTTATTTCGATTTAATTCAAGAATTTAATTCGAGAATCTAATTTATTATAACTGTTGGATTCAAAGTTTGGTCTTGTCATTGTGGCTCACACCTAATCTAATAGTTGTTGTGAAAGAAGATAATAGAAAGCGAATATCAATTATATATTACTTTGGTGTGATCTATAATATATATGAGGAGGTGTATTTATAGTATAATAGAGTAGTGATATTTGCTAGTCTAATCGATGTGGGACAAATATATTATTATTATATACATTAACATCCCCCCTCAAACTCAAAGAGATAAAGTAGTAATCACCTATAGTTTGGAAACCAAATCATGAACTCCACCCGCAGATGTGCCTTAGTGAAAATGTCAACAATTCTGATCAGATGAAGAAACAAAGAAAAGAGGTGCCTCGAGCCACATGTTATCACACAAAAATGACAGTTAATCTCAATATACTTAGTGCGATGATGGAAAACATCATTGTGAGAAATCTATATCGCACTCCGATTGTCACAATAAAGAATAGTACCACTAGAATGAGAGACACCTAAATCTTCTAAGAGCCAAAGAAGCTCCTGGGTAGTGTCAACAAGAGCATGGTACTCTGCCTCTATACTGGATCAAGAGATAATAGACTGTTTCTTGCTGCGCCAAGAGATGAGAGAGTCTCCCAATAAAAATAATAATAATTAGTGACAAAACGACGATCAATAGGATCTCCTACCCAATCATCATCAGAATAGGCATGTAGCTCGAGAGATGAGTGAGTAGAGTAATGAAGACCATGAAACATAATACCATTAATATATTGTAGAATACGAAGAACAATAGCATAATGAGTAGAGTGAGGGACAGTCAAAAATTGGCTGACGAGATGAGCAACAAAGGCTATATCCGGGCGAGTAACAGTGAGATACACAAGCCTACCTACCAACTGGCGATAAAGAGTGGCATCAGGGAGAGATGTGCCATCCAAGGGAGTAAGTCGAACATTTTGCTCTAATGGGGTAGGAACAGTCTTGCAATCAGTGAGTCCAATACGAGTAAGAAGATCATAGATATACTTGGCCTAGGAGAGATAATACCCACTAGGGTTAGACGAGATCTCAAAGCCCAATATAACTAAGAAAACCAAGATCTTTCATCTTAAAGTGTGTGTAGCGAAAATGTTTGAGATTAAAAATACTAGAAACATTATCCCCAGTGATAATTATATCATCACTATAGAGAAGTAGTACAGTAGTAGCACGCTCAGACTTGCAAACAAAGAGATTCGTATCATAAAGGCTAAAAGAGAAATCAAAATCTCCAATGGTAGTACTAAACTTTGCAAACTAGGATATAGGGACTTGCTTGAGGCCATATAGTGCACGACAAAGTCGACAAACCTAATGTGGTGAATAAGGATAACCAGGAGGCGGCTGCATGTAGACTTCCTCAGTAAGGTCACCATTGATAAATGTATTTTTGACATCCATCTAATATAATTTCCACTGGAGGGTCATAGCAACAGCTAGAAGACTTTGAACTGAAGTGAGATGAGCAATGGGAGCAAAAGTCTCCTCATAATCAATATCATACTCATGTGTAAAGCCTTTGGCCACTAGACAAGCCTTGTAATGCTCAATAGAACCATCAAAACGAGTCTTGAGCTTATAAACCCATTTACAACCAATAGTCTTTTGGTTAGGAGGAAGATTAACCAAATTCCAAATATGTGTGTCAGTTAGTGCCTGCAATTCCTCTGTCATTGGTTGCTGCCAATGAGGGTCAAAGCTAGTCTCACAATAAGAATGAGGCTCATGTTGAGATAAAATTGTGGAGAAACAATGATAATCGTGCAAACGAATATGAATGTTCTTTATTCGAGTGGAATAATGTTGTTGCTGAGCAGGAGAATAAGTATCAGTAGGAAGTACTGTAGAGGGTTCAGGAGCTGAGGCATGATCACTATCAGTATGAAGTGGGGTAGGAATAGAATCAGGGTCAGGAGACAGTACAAAAGCCTCTGGATGGTTCGTAGATGGGAGTTTAGATGAGTCTAGATGTACTGGATGGTCTGTAGATGGGAGCTTAGATGAGTCTAGATGTGGGTCATTAGGACATAGATTCATAGATGGATCAATAAAGAGAGGAGAAGTAGGGATAGACGAAAGCTGAAACTGAGACAAGGAAGAGAACATCTTGTGTTCCTAAAAGACTACATATCAAGGAATACGAAGACGCTTGAAATATGGATCCCAACGACAATTACCCTTATGTTTAATCACATAACCCAAGAACAACAAAGTCGTGCACGAGGTTCCAACTTGGTATGCTCATGAGGCTAGAGTAAGACAAAACATGCACAACCAAAGACTAGAAGATAGTGCTAATTAGGAGAAGTGTCATATAATCGCTCATATGGAGATTGATTCCCAATAATAGGAGAGGGAATATGATTGATGGTATAGACGGTAGTAACAACAACTTCACCCCAAAAACGCTCAAGACAAGAAGAAGAGATGAGAAGAGCATGAACAATATCAAGAATATGACGATGTTTGCACTCAACACGTCCATTTTGTTGAGATGTGTCAAAACAAGAACGATGAGGAATTGTGTCATGTTGATTGAGAAAGTTAAGGAATGTGCTGTCTCTATATGCCATGTATCGGGACACTACCTAGGAGCTTATTTGTTTATATTCAATGACATTATTAGATCTAAAGACTTTAACAAATCATGAGAATTGAGTTTGGACCATTTTGGTAAAATTATAATAAATTTGTGGCAACCAAGATCGAGTTTGTAAAAGATAAATCCAAGTGAAGCGAGAATAGTAATCAATAAAAATGACAAAGTACTTTGACCCTCCTATAGTGACAGTTGGAACAGGTCCCAAAATATCATAATAAATCAAATCAAAAGGGGCAAAAAACAAAGAGTTACTGTTACTGAAAGGTAAAGCTGACTATTTTGCAAGTTTACAAGACAAACAATCAAGTTGTTCACTATGAACATGCCCTAACTGACCACTAGAAATTAAATGCTATAGACGACTTGAAGAAACATGACCCAGACGGGAATACTAAAGATTGAAAGGACAAAGGACAAAGGAAAATAATCGTTGTGGAAAACGAAGATGGATAAGCTCAAACAAACGTCCATGCTTACGACCTATCCTAAAGGTCTATCCTGTCTGTGGATCTTGGACAATACAACCAATAGAAGAGAATAAAACAATGAGTTCGTGGTCACAAAGTTGACCCACCGATATGAGATTGAGAGTAAGATTAGGTTTTTGATAAGTATGATGAAGTGACACATAGGATGTAGAAATATGTCCAATGTGATTAACATGCATATGTGAGCCACTTGTAGTGTGAATGGGTGGGACAGAACCAGCAAATTGAAGTGACAGACAAAGAACCAAGATGATTTACTTGAAGTGACAGACAAAGCAGTAGAAGATGGATTACCTGATACAGAAAGAACATGTTTCAGGATAGCCGCAAGATCGCTGGCACTAAAGGTCGAAGAAAGAGACTTTGGAGAACAAGAGTCATTGACAGTAGAAGCAACAATGTGAGAAACAAGCATATACTTGTCGTTGGACTGATTGTCAGATCTTTACTACTGGTTGGTGTTAAGTCTTCCATTATTGAGTGCATTATGATACAAATTTTGTGGATAGTTATTTAGATAGTGGCTTAGGCTTTTTTTTGTGACAGAACTTGCAAACTCTGGTAGGATAGTTGAGTAGAGTATGACCAGTCCTATGACAATATGAACAGTGAGACTAGGTCATATCAAATAGTGCCATAGTGGATTCAGACTATCAGTGAACGACTGGAAGGTAGCTGAAGGTTAGCTGGAAGGCGATTGGAATGTCGCCTGAGGATGACCGGAGGTGATCAAAATATCGCTGAAAGATGGAAGGTCGTCGGGAGATGGTCGGGGGGCAGATTGGAACGTCGCCAGAGGATGGCTGGAGAGTTGTCGAAGGATGGTCGAAGGAATGCTGGAGGACGCTGGAAGGTCGCAAGAGGATGGCCGGGGGGCAAATCAAAAAGTCGTCGGAGGATGGCCTGAGAGTTACCAAAGGATGGCCGAGAGAGGTTGTCGGAGGACAACCGGAAGGACGAAGAGCCTCAAGAGTTATGATGTAGAGGATCCCTTGTAGGGCAACCACAGAGCATACTATCCTTAGTTAAAAGAATTCACGAGCGTATGCTCTGATACCATGTGGAAGAAGAGAATAGAAAACGAATACCAATTATATATTGCTTTGGTATGATTTATAATATACATGAGGAGGTGTGTTTATAGTACAAGAGTAGTGATGTTTTCTAGTCTAATCGATGTTGGATAAACATATTATCATTATATATATGTTAACAACTATAATAAATTAAGTCAATAGATTAGATCCCTAATTAAGTTCAAGTAACATTGTTCTTAATTAAATGAAAGGTATTTCCACTAAACACAATGATAAACCAATATTCATTTCTTTCTTTTTTATAATAAAAAAGAAAAAAATAATTCGTATGTTCGACATTACGTTTTTTACTTCCTCGTATATTTAAAATTTTCCAATTATATTATTTCATATAGGTAGAGATTATCCCTACAATGACATCAGCTCGGGTGAAAAGTTAACAACCTGGTCAAGCCAGTTTAGCTACATATTAAATCAGAAACCAAACAAATTAAGTAACATGACAAGCAACAAACAACAAGCTTGAGACATCTAGTAGCAAGCTAGGAACAACCTCACTTAATACTAAGCATGTGAATAATCAGCTCGACTTAGCAAGTCCTAGCTAGTTAGGAAGATTCAAACATGGGTTCTAACAATTCTGTATCCAGGCAATCCACTAAAGGGGGAGGAGCCCTAATTTGTTTGGTTTTTTGGGGGGTGATAGTAGTAAAGTTGATAGACAAGCCATCGTTATTGTCATTCCACATAACTTTTACAGAACTCTCAAGAACCCAAGTATATTCTCATACCCCTGTCTAGAAGATTAGCAACCATATTCTCTTCTTTTACTTGGTTACTGGAGGGTCTCTAACGGCTTTCTATATATCTGAGTCTTTTGATCTGTTTGTTTGTCTTGCAGATCATCATGAGCAGGTCACGTTAGAATATTTGACACGGCCAAGATGAATATGGCCGTTAATTTTTTTCCCACCCCTCTAATCTAAGTGAAATCTGATTAGTTATGCCATCATTCTAAGAAATAACTATAAAAGTACATAAAAAAACAAAGTAACAATGTATAAGCCAGTGTTTGGAGAAAAAATGCCTGATTATCTTCTTCTCCTCACAGGTAACACATACAAAACTAAATTGAAGTTACAAAGCATTAATAGAATAGTGGCTAAACATTTGAATGGTAAACAAGGCACCATGACTTCATAGGCCATAGTGTTACTGTTAGCAGTCAGACCTTGAACTTAATCCACATTTTTGTGGTAATTTTGCACTGATTTTCAACATTTTTCATTGACAAAATTCTTGGCCACTTGTATATCTTTGAACAAAAAACTTCATGGAATTAAACTACAATAACACTCCAAATCTCAACTTCGTCACAACTTATATTTAGACGAATAAGATATCTTGATTAGTTTGTAGAAGATTTTAGCTAAATTAATTGAGTATTAGGCAAATGAAGGAGGGAAAAATATGAAGTTTAGGATATAAAGATGGAAAGGGTTACGTCAAAATGAAGTCATATGTAGTATAATTAGGAGTTATTGTTCAATCACCGCGATTTCATCAATCATTGAAGAGTTATTTTGTTTAGCATTCGCTGCCTATGCAAGGTGGAGTGATAGAAGTTTTGAGAATTCAACCAGGAGTTTTGAACAACTAATTCCTCCCTTCTTTTAGAAAATCAGGCCAACAATAAATAAATTGTGTTACAAAGAATTTGGCAACCCTTCAATAACTAATTAACAAAGTATCATCTAGTGCTAAAACTACAAAAGTGGTGAGATAAAACTAGGGGTGTCAATTTTACCCATTAACACAAACCCGACATGAACCTCATCCGACATAAAACTAAAAAATGACACGATTAATTGACACAAATAATAAATGGATAAAATTAATATTAGATACGAACAATACGATAAAAGGGTACTGTAAATAAAAAATTAGAATTTAACAAGTCCTGTAGCCAAAAAATACCTCTTGCACGATTTTTCTATAAAGGGGACCAATATATTCATTAGTCATTCAACTCTATCCAAAGCCTATGTGACTAGGTAATCCAGTGTATAGAAAGTGTAGCTAGATGCTTTTAGATAACCTCAAGACAGTATATCCTTACTGTTCTACAAAAATCAAGCTGCAACACCCGCCGGCTAAAGAAAATTTACCTATGATCACGCGCTCGAAGCAAGCAAGACATAGGTGAAAGAAATTAGAATGATCAAATCTATCTTAGAACATTGACTTCCCATAAAAACTTACAAGATCAAAGAAATACCATCTTCATAATTACTTGGATCTAATCAGTACGTTAAGGTCAAAAAGAATTTTTACACAGAAAAATATATATAATGAAAGCAAATGTTACCTGCATAGGACTCCCTGACTGTAGTTTCAAATCAGTTAACACTCCTTGATCACTTCAATATTTGGTGCTTCATAATTCAAGGTTAGTCATATATTTGCTGATGCAGCATCATCAAGATTCTCATATGAAAGGAGCCTTTTATGAAGAGAAGGAGGTGACTGAAAGTCCCCTTAAAGCTTGTGAATCTTGATGTTGCTGCATCCCCAAACATTGACCGGTGGTCATTAGATCTTCCCATGCAATAGTATAAAAGCTAAAGAGAAACCCTAACCCTAAAAGAGAACTCCAGTACCCCTGAAGTAAAAGCAAAAAGGAAAGCCAAAAGAGATCGTAAAACAACGAGACCCACTTCTTAAATCATTGTGCAACTATGCAAGAAAGACTCACATGGAATTTAAAGCAAATTTATGAAATGAAAAGCAAATGAAAGAAGAGATTTGACCATAGGAAGGGTTACAGTTTGAGTAGAGAAGGTGGAGAAATGCCAAAGAAAGGATAATGAGATGATGAGGATGATGCTGATTTTGATAAAAGAGTAATAAAGACATATAGGAGGACTAGGACAAGGGATAGAGAGATAGATTTGAGAGTAATAGCAAGGAATGGGGTATATATAGACCCCTCATATGAGGGGAATGTCAGATTCTTAATAATAGTGAAGATATAAGTATTTTTTAACATGATGATAATGGAAATGCTTTTCTTACCAGCAAAGTTGCCATAAACTGTTAAGAAAGTGACGGATTAAGGTATCGATAAGTTACTTTTGGTATCATATCGTCTTCTTTTTTTTTTGTGGAATGTGAATATGATACTTGTAAATTCAGAGAGAGAGGGGCTGCATGGAAACAACCTCTTACAAGGGAGTAGAATTGCCTACATCGTCTACCTCTCCCAAATCCTGCAATGACAGAATATTGTATACCAGACTACCTTAAAGACGCCTCACTTTAGATAACTATCCTAAGCAAGAGGTGGAAAAGAAAAAATGATTCACACCACCCAGTAGACTCTCACGCTGATAACCAAAATATAGGGAAAGATGATAGCATATGTCTTGTGGGACATGTTTGCATGTCAGCAACCCAAAATAAATACTAGTTTTTATTGGAAATTTTGATGTATAGAAGGAGCAGGCTCTCATTTCGTTATGCCGCTCATCCTTTCGGATATTCCATCTTTAAAAAAAAAATCACATTATCGTTCTAATCTATAACTGTCGTTCGATAGTCAAAAGACCCCATCCAAATCATTGCTAACAACTCAAGGCAATAGTAAGTCAAATCAACACTTTAGATCTAACTTGAATTATTGAACTTGGAAGCAACCCAGAATTCATTTGGCATTCTGAGACCCCTTGTTAGTGATGGATCTTAAAATTGTTCCAATGTTATTGCTGCTTCTTTCATGTGGCATTGATAGGTCACTAAGAAATTCCTGGGTGCCTGTGTCAGAAGAGCATCAATCCAACTTTAAAAGGAAAAAAAAAAAAAAACAGAATAAAGGAGAACCCATCTCATTAACAAGGGTTAGTGGCATTAAGATAAGCTAATTAAATTGATACTCTCTTTAATCTTTATGCTAATCGTGATTATAATCTGCTAATACTTGGAGCGCAACGTGTGCTCTACGTGTAAAAATAGCACACGTCAGAAAGTGACCCTCTTTTGTCGATTGTTAATTTTCACTATTTTATTTCACTATATTGGTAACAATTGGATCATGCATGTGAAGGAATAATTTGAACAAGGAAAGATGTTCAACAATCGAATAGAAGATATCTAAGGTAACATGATTATTTTAATAAGGATATCTAGGTAACATGATTATTCTAATAAGTAGGGCATAAATAAAGTGGAAAGCATATGAGGAAGATATTTGGTGGCGTACTTGTTCTTTTTAAGCACGTATCTATACTATCAACCAAAAAAGAGATGAGTTGTGGTGTCTTCTCGCTTTATTAGTAATTCTCTCTTTATTAATAAGTATTAGGTAGTTATTTGTAATTTATTAATATTCATGTAATTTTTTCTTTACCCATTTAAATTTATTAGTTGGGGCATAGAGATTATTCTTCTTTTAAAATTTAGTCTTTCTCATTCACCAAAAAAAAAATCATCATCTTACAATATAACTTAGAACGCATCGAGATAAGGAACAATAAAAATAAATAGTTTTCTATTAATATAACCTAGTATGTACTTAAGTCAGGTAGAGATTATTTTTCTATAAAAATTTAGTCTTTTTAATAGATAAAAAATCATTTTCGTACAATATAGCTTAGAGCGCATCCAGATAAGGAACAATAAAAATCAACAATTTTCAATTATTTACATTATTGAACCCTAAATGCATAAGATATATACATTGTACCACATCGATCATGCTAAAAACCTAAGTTGTATTGATATCAAACATACGTAGAGGCCAAACTATACAAATTGAAAACGAATTAAAAATATTAGGCTTCCATTCCCAGACGAAGTCAGCGGTCTTCTCTCCCAAGGATCCCTCACACTCTGTATTGGTGCCCTCACATTAGATTGCTACACCTAACATTACAAGGATCAAAATTTTATTTCAAAGCAGTCGAAACGTTTTCGTTTTTAAGGAGATAGAAACAAATTAGTGATAAAATCGAAATTCTAATATTCTGAGATTTTTCATAATGTTTCGATATGTTTGGTAATATTTCAATACATTTTCACAATTGTTTCGGAATATTTCAAGGTATTTTAAGATACTTTGATATGTTTCAACCAATGTTTTGAAAAAATAATTCTCAAATTGTTTATTTATTTTTATTATGTTTCCGAAACGTTAAGACATTTTCGTTTCTTAGGTGACTGAAATAATACATTGAAACGAAATTTTGATCCTTGATCACAAGCGCTCTTAATATTACTTCCACCATTTTTCAAATATTTCTTTACCATCAATTCCTAACACATATTTCAAACCATATATAATTAACAAGCGCTCTTGTAGCAGCACCATATTTCAACACTCGTACCATAGAATTATATGGTGTTCCCTTTGTGGCCTTAGAACAATTTTAGTTTTTTTCTGAAAATAATTTACTGTTTAAAAAAAAAAACATCAAAAGTGACTTTGAATGAAGATCTCAATTTTCCTCATAAAAATTTTTGGACTGTCATTAAGCATTGAGTTTTCATATTGATGATGTATAAAAACTACAATAATAAAGATGAATAAGCATTGAGTTTATCATATTTTGAAATTCATTGGAATAAAATAATTAAGTTGTGTAGTTGATTTTACAATTGCAGGCCTAATATAGTTGTCCAACTTGGGTAGTGATTTTACAATAAGCAAAGAATGAGTTGGGACAGAGTCAGAAATTTTGTTTAGGTGGACATTTTGATTACATTTTAATTTTTTTTTTTCTCCTAACTAGTCACATTATATAATATATTTATTTATTTATTTATTATTATTTTTTTAACTATGTGTATGAAATCGACTCTTGTAAACCAAGATTCCCAAGGTCTGTGTGTGCTTGACTGAGATAAGCACGTATCAATACAGCTGCTTGAGGAAAAATTATATAATATATTTATATTTATTATATCATATTTAATACATGAAGTCCATTTAACATAAAAAAAGTAAAAAAAAGTAAAAAAATAATGTATATTGTATCTATATCTATATCAATACTACTAATAAAAGAATATTAACAAAAAAACTTTTGATTTTCTATTTTAACCTTATAAAGAATTGCAAAGACTACTTTATCATTTTACAATTAAATATCTAAATTATCATCATATCTTTATATATTTAAATCTCTAAATTACCTTTAACATCTCTTTTAATTATCTATTCTGTATATATAAATATCATTTTATATGAAATTTTTTGATTGACTATATTACTCTTAAAAAATATGGATCATTATATTTTTAATAAAGTTCAAAAAAATTTAAAAACTTCATCAATCTAATATTACTCATCTCATATGCAAATATAACATTTTTCATCGAAAATTTTAACTCTTTTATTTCTAAGATAAAAAAATAATCATACATATAGTTTTTTAAAATCAATTTATGTTATATAAGTATAATTTTTCAGTTACAATAAACTTTCTAAGATGTATTAAGAGTTTATGTAAAAATAAGTTGTGGTGTATTTTAAAGTAAAACTTAATTTTTTAAAAATTTTAATATGCTTTATAATATATATTATAGAATAGTATATTAAATTTTTATCCCTATTGACCTAATTAATTGATAATTAAAATAAAGTTCTAATATGATTAGTATATTGACAATTAATTTTATTTTATTTAAGGAATTATAAGTAGAATCCTAATCAAATTAATTTTAAAAAATTTAATTTGTCAAACACCACAAAAAAAATCACTCTCGATCATAAAATTCTATAAAACCAAAACTTTAACTATTTTTTTTTTTAATTTTTCTTGGTATAGTTAGAAAGACAAATTTTGGGAATGTATAGAGTTTTCATAATCCTATAATAGAATATGAGTAATGAAAAATTAAGTCTAGTAAATTCGAGAAGATATTTAATTCAGATACACATATATTTAATATGTTTTATTAAGTAATGACTAATTATCACCATTATAAAAAAGGGAAGCTAATTGTCATTTTTATAATTAAAAAATATCAATTATTCACTAGCAATCCATTAAATTTATTCAATAAATGATGTTTAAAACATTATCACTGAGATATTAGCATAGTAAAACTACAAAACTAAAAATTAAGAGCTAAACATAGTAACAAAATTAAAAATCGATTGTTACATAATAAAGACTACAATCAATACTTGAATAGAAATAGAGACGATTTCTCAAAGAAAAAAAAAAGTTAAATGAAGGTCAATTACAAGAAATTTCACTTGCAAAAATTCATAAATAATAAAATTAAGGTCAACTGGAAAAAATCTTAATACAATAAAAAAGACTAAACAATTAAAATAAAAAAATTATAGGGTGGGCACAAGTAAAAAATATATATATAATTTTTAGAATATATAAATATAAGTATACATATAATATTTTTAAAACAAATTAAGGGTGGACCCGTGCCCACCCTCGCCCCTATATAGCCCCGCCCATGAGCACCAAAAATACCAAAATTTAATAAACACCAAGAACAAGTATACCTATTCTGTCTCCAACCCGCAAATCTTTGCATTGTGCTGTGCCCATGCTTGATGATCCAAATTTTTGGTCCACCCCTATTTAATCTCCCACTATGAAGTCCAAATGTCTATTCTATGGCCACATTTCTGCAAATACAATTGTCAAGCATCACAAACGATCAGACAGAAGGTTATACTGGAAACTTAAATGATAATCAAAGTAGATATGGAATGAAGAAAATAACATAACAATAAAAAATAAATTTTGAAAGAACCCCATGAAATTCCATTTTAAGAGTAGACTATCAAACAATGATTGATATGAGAAGTGAAAATTTTGCCAGGAAAAAGCAAGCTTTGGAGGAGTTGATCGATGAGAACCACCCATCCTATGTCGCTGGGGCCGAAACATCATGTATGGATATTGTCATTCGTTAATAGGATCAACTTGAGCAATTTTCATGCATTATAATGATCTTTTTGTCATTGGGATTCTTCCAAACCAAGTCGACCCATTGGTGTTATCGTTAGAAAAAAAGTACCAACGAAAAAAGTACGTTCAAATAACACGAAGAGACTTGTAGTCGGAAAGGGACAAAGTCCTGGCCATCAAAAGTGTTTCCAATATAAGCCATTTTATGACAGTATAAATAAATAAATATATAATTAATAGGATAGATAATAGCATAGAAACAGATATAGAAGTTCAAACGACAATGTAATGACCTGAAATTTGGACTTCTGGCAAATTTTTAATATGCATTAGTTGATAGAACTAAAGAGCCATAAAATTAATTGAGAGAGCATCTGAAATAAATCCAAACTTTACTTCGGTGTTGAATGTATACAGGACATTTATTTGCCAGGGGAGGTAGAAGGAGAAAAGGCAGATGGTGGGTTTATTCGAGTAGTTTCATTTAACAACTTGGTGTATTTATTTAATGCATAAAATGATGTATTCATTTCAAATTTTACTTTTCAAATGTTAATGTACTCAGTTACTTTGTAGAAGGATACAATTGTGATTTGAATATTTATGTAGAAAAATATAATATTTTCTTTATACAATTGTTTCAGGGCAATTATGGTAATCAATTTTTTTTTGGTTTAGTAGTTGTTTACACCCAAAAATAGCGAAATCTGAGGGTGACACGTGAAAAGAATCCGACGATCATAAGGGAGTCTGCGAGAGTCCACAACCAACAACACGATTAAATGAATAGGATTTTTAGAATTTCGAAAAACAAGGAAACGTGACATCATGAGACGCCAGTTAGAAACAGTTTAACTTACATTTACATGTCTCAAGGGAAAGGACCATGATCACAAGTCATGGCCGAAAAAGATAGATCAACGGTTGGGAGTCATCTCTATAAATAGCAAATGTTAGGCTACCAGAAAAAGATCCCAGAATCAAATAAAAAACACTTTTCACAGAGCCAATCTACCTTTTTACTCTATATATATATTTTTTTTTTTTGGCTTGGAAATAAGGAAGTACAGGGAAAAGAGGGCATAAAGTAAGCTAAGCACTAAGTTAATCTAAGTACTACTAAAATCTATCTATCATCTAATACTATTATCCACATGGATGTATTCTGATGCATGTTGTGGAAGCTCTTCTGCTGCTAAGGATCCTGTGAAATGCATAGCTAACCCCCATCTTGCCAAAGCGTGAGCTGTTGAATTAGATTCCCTTGGGACATGGTTCATACTCCATTCTGGATGATTAGCCAGGAGCTTCTTTATGTCCTGGATGATGTGCAAGATAGACCAGTGAACCCTTATATGCTCCAACATTGCTGTATGAATAATACTTTGTGAACCCCTTTCCAGTATAACATAAGCCCAATGCCTTGGATGTGCCCATCTTTCCGCCATTCTAGCTGCCATTGCTTTTGCAATGAGGGGATTTTCAACTAGGTGCGTTTCTATCGAAGCTTCTATCATCCTTCCTCTTCCGTCTCTAGCTATTGCAGCAATGGTAATATTAGAGTCTCCTATGGCAGCATCAAAATTAATTTTAATTTCTTCTTCTTGAGGGGCAGACCATTTGGATGATTTGAAAGAATTCAACATGGATTTTTGGGATGGAGCAGTCTGATGATGCACAAAATAGTCTCGTGCAAGATCAACAATCAAGTGTGTGAAGAGGTGTAATTAATGGACCATAAATAAAACAATCAATGACAGTAATGTAAATATTGAGTCAACACGCAGATATATAGTGGTTCAGTCATGGTGACCTACTCCACTATAGGAAACGGCAACGATGGCGGGGGCTCTTTATTGATCAAGCAAGGTAAACGGGGGGAGAGAGCAATGGATAGCTCCGGGAGAGATACAATAGCTAGGAGAGAAAAGCTATGTGTGTGTAGAGAGGTGTGATGAGATGTCAAGATGTGTCCTCTCATGTGGGGAGGACTCACAATTTATAGGCATGGTGAGACGGTGACGTGAGTGTGAGGGTACTACTTCTTCGGAGAGGATAGCTACAAAAAGTAAGTACAATTAAAGTATTCTTGATCCTTGATGGTGTGTATCCCGATGATTCATCTCCACGTGCTCTAATTCTTCTTAGACTCTTCAGACCTTGGGTTGAATCGAATTCACGAACTATGCTTGACCTGTCTTTTAGCTGACTTGGACTTACTTGATTTATTGGGTCTGGCCCAGTTGGATTTGGGCTCGTCACAACCTGCGATAACAATTCAATTGAACTGAAGTGTTGGAAAGCTTGCCTAATTTCCTTGAGCACGATTTGGGGATCAATCTCTGCTTGTTGAAATATAATCTTATTCTTCCAATGCCATATAGTCGTGGCCATGATTGTCGCAAAGAGAATGATTGCTTGGTCCTTGATTTGTCTTGAGCCTAATAAAAGATGGGAAAATTGGAAGGGGTACACCAAATTTGAGTTAATTATAAAAAAATACACAGAAAAAAATGTAGAGCAAAAAAGTTCTTAATTTTGATACTTATTTGTGTTCAAGTACATTAATTGAAATTTCCAGATTTTCTTGTGACATTTATGTCCTCCCTTGATTCATGCGTACTTTTTTTTTTAGAAAGTGGTTATTTTTTCAAATTACATTTATGCATTAAACATCTCCTAGTTTTATGGGATTACTTTAATATTCAATTTATTTATGAATTAAACATCTCCTAGTTTTAGGATATATCATTTTGTTTGAATTTCAAATTTTGAAACCCTATCTTTGTGGAGTTAATTGTAAAAAAGTACACAGAAAAAAATGTAGAGAAAAAAAGTCATTAATTTTAGTTCTTATTTGTGTCCAAGTACATAATTTGAAATTTTCAGATTTTTCTTTGACATTTGTGCTCCCTTAATTCATGCGATTTATTTTTGGAAACTGATTTTTTTTTTCAGATTATATGTCTGCATTAAAAATCTCCTAATTTAATGGAAGATTTGATCCTTCCGTTTTTTTTAGGATAAATGTATGCATTAAAAATCTTCTAATTTAATGGAAGATTTGATTCTTTGATTCTTCCTAATTTAATGAAAGATTTGATCCTTGCATTAAAAATCTTCTAATTTAATGGAAGATTTGATTCTTCTGTTTATTGCAAGGATAAATCAGTTGGTTTGAATTTTAAATTTTATAACAGTATCTTTTGTTATTTTAAAGGTGATTATTCTGTTTTTTAATATGTGAACATCATATCAGTGTAACAATAATAATGTAACAAGACACTTATACAAAATATTGTACTATTACATTTTGTCAAACATATATTTGCATATAATTTCATTCAAATAATTCATCTCTGTTTTTGAATTTGTTACCACATCTATAAAATCACTGAACACTGTCTTTGTTACAATGTATTGTTACACTGTCTTTACTAGTTGATGCACACGGCGTTGCACGTGGACCATTGTAAATTATTATTTTTTTGTGCTTCTATATTTTATTTGTATGACAAACTTTTGATTGGCATTTGGTTATGTTATTAGAAAACTACGCCCAAAAACTTACTTTAAAGAAGGGCCTCAAAAAAATGATTTTCAGTGTCTTTTTCATCCCAAAACTTATTTGGTTACATTATTATATAACAGTTTTGTCGTTGAGAAAATAATAAAACTTGTTTGGATAATAACACATAAAATAATGCAAATGCTAAATGGCATTATGATTGACTTTTTTCCCCCAAAAATATAACAATCATGGGGCAATTATGCATGTTTGGTGATGAGATGGAACAATATATTATGTATTGCTTAATTTACAAATATTTCTATAGTACTTAAACCATATTTTGATGTCATCGTGAAGTATTTTACAAAGTCATTATTTAACAAAATGCATCAATATACTTTTCGAAAAAAAAGGCATCAAATTTCATAGACTGACGTGTACTTTATTTATTTATTTATTTGAACACATACATGCATTTTATTCACATCATCTATTTGTAACATGGACAATGCAATATGATTAGTTTGTCAATGAACTACCAGTTTATTAGACTCCCTACAAAACGATAACTTTGTTTGAAACTGCAATATCTTTTGCAGATATTCATTGGACTATGGAATTTTTCATTTTACTCGAGCAACAAATATAACAAAATTCCAATTAAAGTTCATTATTTGCCATACAGTAATTAATTAGGTTATTAATTTCAAATACTATAAGAAAATAATTCTAAATTCTTATATAATAAAACATGAGTAACATTTATAATGATTTTATCTTTCATTTTGGTGTAAGAAGTTGAGAATGGACAATAATCAATTCATGCAATGTACTTAGGTATCATTATCAAGAGCACCAAATTTTTCTTTCTTTGCCACATGCATAAACATCTCAAGATGCTGTTAGCACTCCCATCTGTGTTGTCAAGTTCAACGACACCTCAAGCCTTTGAGTACTTAAAGCTATGGTTCGATGTCAAGTATTTCTTGCCAATGATGACAGTGTCAAAAGTGTTGCCTGAAAATTAGGATTATAAGCAAATATTTCGAGGTTACAAGCCATTAAAACTTGACAATACTCGTAAATCTTCACAACACTATACTTAAATATGCAACAATTTATTGAAGAACTTATAATCAAAGTTGAATAGTTATTGATGTTTTATAACAAATCAAGATATTCATGAAGCAATTCTGAAAGCATTATTATTAATCTTGAGACGACAAATGATACAAAGTAAGATATGATTTTTCTTTTTTTATGACATGGTGGCACAATCACATTGGTGAATCAATTATAGAATGTGTAAGAAAATAGAGACAATATGAAAACATGATTGTTATTACAACACAAAAGATCCTAGTGATAGAGTTAGGCTCCCTTCCAATTTTATATCATTGGAGGATTCAACAATTCTACCTTGAAAGGCCAAGATTTATACACATCAAGAGATTTAGTTGAATTTAAATTTCAAAAGTGCAATACCTTTTCAGTTAATTGAATATGTTGATATGTAGAGATCTTGTCCATTCAAGAGAAAATTGGTGGATCGTCCAATTCTTATGAAATTGGAGAGAAGCCAAACCCCTAATGACGTGATACACTCCCAAGGATAAAACCTTTTACAACAACTACACACAAAAAGTGAGGAGTATCTTTTTCTTTTATTTGTTCTTTTTGGAGATATGTAGTTATGGAAGATTCATTCATGAAGCTCCCGTTAATCAGATGCACCTAGCATCCAATCAAGATGTGAATGGTGGACATCAAACAGGTAACTTGAAATAAAACAAAATAGGTAGACATGATAATACAAACATATAACAAGTTCAACTTTTCCTTATTTTATTCTCTACCTCGTAACAATTAAGAGAGCTTCTCTACCAGTTGGGTTGTTGCATAACGATAAAGATCTATTGAATTATGTTATACATAAATGTCTCATGTTTAAGCATGTTCCTTTCGTCTTTGATCAATTAGAATTGATAATTGCAAGAAAGTGAGCAATTTTCCAAATTGTCTCCAAATGCTTATGTGTCTCGATGATTTATGAATAAAAGTTTTCCAGCTCTCAAGTCAATTCCAAGCATAAACGGCTTCACATCCCTTCTCAATTTGACTCTTAGAAGTTGTAATGGATTAACATGTCTGCTGAGTGGGCTACAACGATAATTTTCAATAAAACGATGTCAAAAACCAAACTTTTTAATTGAATTAAGATGTATAAATTGCTAAGTAGTTGTGACCATTGAATTAAACAATCTATAAAAAATTATTATTTTTAGCATTATAAGCCCAATTGTGGGAATTAATTATTAGATGTGATTGGCAAATATGTTTGAAATGTATAAAACGGGGCAGAATATTGGCAAAGATGTACTGACGAATATGAAAAGAAACCAAACTTATGCAATGGAAACATCATTTTTTGGCAAACTATTGATGCCATGAAACTTTGAAGGATCAAAACCCCAAAGAATCTTGAACATCATATATACAAACACGCATACATATAACATTGCAATTGAACATTAGCAAACACAAAGGGGGATTTTGGTATTAAATTCTGCCCAAAACAATACGGAAAAAACTTAAACTCGATTATTGTAGATGAATAATGATCACTTTTTTTTTAAAAAAAAGAATGCAACTCCAATAGGAAAAAAAAAAAAGAACAGAATAACAGTAGATGAATGTGATAGACACTTCAGTCCAATCGAACCGGAAGAAAATGTCAATCTTGCAAGAGTCTAACAGCCATAAGCACCATAACTAAATCAATAAATAAACCAAGAAGGTGAACATGTAAAAGATCAAGAGATGCAAAGGCTACTGGTTTTGGGTTTATTATAGAACCCAAATAAGTAATTAAAAAATAAAAGAGTACAATATGTAAGTCTGCAACATTTATTTTGACAAAATAAATAGGTAAATGACCATCATGTGTTTTAACAAACAAATATACTTACAAGGAAAAACCCTAAGAAGGTCAAACTCACCATAGCACAAAAGGTTCCTCCAACAAGTTTTATATTCACTCTGGGTTCAAAGAAGGTTCAAAGAAGCTCCAGTGAAGAAATTAATCAAAAAAATGCAACACGTGAAACTGATCATTAACACAAAACTGATCATACTCCAAGAATATAATTAATGCGAACTGCTACTTTTGCACTTTAGGAAGAAGTCGAGATTACTATAGTATAATAAAGGAAATCAATGAAAAACTTAGCAAATTAATGACTGATCATATGAGCTTTACAAACATGAACATAGATGATATGCAAGAGATTTGGGACTTCAATACGTAGATACTCCTTGGGTAGTGGCTCATGAGGCGTAGTGAGGATCTCATTCGATTCAAAAGGGGCTACTTTTTGTTCCTTACCATTTTGCTGAATCTGATTTTATCTAGTATTTTCGGCGAAGAAGAAAAGGCACATTAAAAGACAAAATTATAACATTAGAGGAATAACAGAAGTCACAAGAAAGTCAATTTATTTGTTATGGGTCGAAGAGAACAATTGGTAGGTGAAGGATGGAAGTAAATATTAGAGATGTGTGTGAGAGAAAAGGAGGTTAGGAAACCAAAAGTTTAAAAACGGAGATGTGTATGATTAACGTCACAAATGTTTGGTATTTAAATTCAATGTTGATCTTGCCATTTTCAAAATTTTGGAGGACAAAAGTGTCTAAAAAATGTTTTTCATGTATCTTGATATTTATAGTAGTATAGATTACAGCGTATTGTTACATTATTTTTGTTACACTGTGAGGGAATCATAGTCAGCAATTAAGAGATACACACAGTTTATTCACACACAATGAATTAATATAGAAGAAACACGTGCCAGAAACATTGCATTTCACACAGGCCAACGATCAACTTTCAACAACTGGATCTGATCTTCAAATGTCGAAGTTTGTACGTATCTTCAAATGACGAACAAATCTTCAAAAAATAGATGTTGTTGACGATCTTACATCAAATGGACTGAACAATATGATTTTTCCTTCAAAAACAAAACCCAATAGATGTTCAGAGAACAAGAACTTTGTGCCAAAAAAAATACCAAAATCAAAATAAATGTAATAATATTCTGATTTTGGATAACCCATGATATCAAAAAAAAAAAAAGTACATGAAATGACGAAGTTCAACGATCACCTTATTAAACGCAGGCTAACGAGCAACAATCAATGCCTGGTTCAAGTTTACAAATGCCAAAGTTCGAAAGTTTCTTCAAATCGTGAACAAAACTTTCACGATTCTTGAGTTTGTGCCAATCAAACCCCAAATCCTCTGTCAATCGATGTACATTTCACAGTCGAAACCTTCTCCTTGTTTATGGAAGACTGAGAGTTGGGAAGTTTCTCCGAAGAAGATAAACCGATTTTTTGTGAGGAAAGAGTATACAGAACGATTACCAAAGATGAAGAGATTTTGAAATAAATGTACCTAAATTTCAGCGGTTAAAATAAATGCATTGTTATAGTTTTTATGATAGAAAATTTTACAAAATGGGTATTTACATCTTTGTATCTCAGTAGTGTACTTTTTTTCAAAACATTTTTTTCTATGTACTTTTTTACAATTATGTCTAATTTTGTGTACCGGCTTCCAAATGACCCATAAAAGATTAGGATTTAATAAATTATGATCCCACATTGACATATCAAAATGACAAAATTGGTATGTGTGCAGACCCCATTCTGCAAACCAAATGAGACGAGCAAGGGGGCACTAAAAAAAACAAATGAGTATCTTTTCTAGCATACTGGTTACAAATAGGGCAAATAATATCATCCACTTTAAACCTTGAGGCTAGTAGTTTTCTGGTAGGGAGGCCCTTCAGGAGCCATTCTCCATAAGAAGACTTTGAGTCTTTCATGAATAGGAGCCTTCCACAATTTTGTCTAGTCTTCTTTGGATAAGTAAGTACTTGTGTTGTCATGTTCAGCTCTATATGAGTGATAAGTTGTGCTTGTGGTGAAATGACCATTTGGGGAAGGGATCCATGCCATACAATCTAGTGCTGGGAGTACAGGCAGCCTGATACTAAGGATGGTTACAGTGAGTTGAGGATTAAAAATGGAGGAAATAAGCTCCCGATTCCATGTGCGAGACCCTTGATCAATCAGTTTAGCTACTGTTATTGGAGGAGAGTCTAATTCTTGAGTTAGTTGATCCATATGTACTCTGAAGTTGCTGATGTTAGGTACCCATGGCTCCGTCCAAATATTGATAGAATGGCCTTTCCCACAATGTAACAAGCCCCTTCGTCAATATTATCTCTGCATTCAAGGATATGCTTCCAAATTCTGGAATCTGTGGTATGTGGCTGCACATTGAAGAAGTAGTGTCTTGAATAATATTTAACATTGAATAAGGAAGTCTAGAGCTTCTTAGTTCTAGAGAGCAATTGCCATCCCAATTTTGCAATTAGGCATCTATTAATGTCCCACAGTTTTGGAAAACCTAAGCCCCCCATAGCTTTGGGTCTACAGATAAAATCCCACGATTTGATGGAAATTGTTTGGTGTTCCTCAGATTGTATCCACAGAGGGTTACGATGAGGTATGGGGGAAGATAGTTGCAAGGGATAGACGAGACGGGCTAAGGGCTGAGATTGAAACTCAAAGAAAAATCCATAGGCGGAAGGGAGAACTCTCAGATTGAAACTACTAAATTGAACTATGCTAAAACCAGGGTTTTGAAAAACGCCCGTTACGTAACGGTAACGCAGGTGCCCGATCCCGTTACACTCCGATATAACGGTGTGGATGAAATTCACCACCGTAACGGCCGTTACGACCCCGTAACGGCACTGTAACGCCCTGTAACGGCACTGTAACGGCCCCGTAACGGCCGATATGTGCAGAATCAGGTCGATTTAACCCAGTACAACCCGAAAATCATCCAAAATCCAGCTCTAGAAACCCAATTCTCATCCTCACTCAGATCTAGAAAAATTTTCATCTTTCAGAAGCAAAAATGATAAAAAAAAAACCTCATCTTTAATTTGGATATGAGAATCCATTTCAGTTGAATTGCAGATTTGTGTTGGATTTGATGGAACAATCTCCATATATTTCAGATCTGTGTTTGGAATTGGTTGGCTGAACCGTTGAGGATCTGTGAAGCTTTCACTTTGGTCTCAGATCTGTGATGAAGAAGCTTTGGTTTTCGGTTTCCGATGCTCGCGTCGTTCCATCGAAGACTCCGTCTCCTACCACCTCTGCATTTCATATGTCGGTTTGGTTTTGTGGGTATTGGGTATTGGGTAAGTCTGTTCAGTGTCTCACTGATTGCTTTGGGTGGTGAGATCTTTGTTATTTAGTTTAAATAAATGGGGCATGTGCTTGGCTTTTTGATCATTTTTTTTGAACAGTTTTTTTTTTTCACAAAATATAAATTATAATATGATACCATAATATTTTTTGTAGTGGGTTCATTATTATAATGCTTATTCAATATTATACATATTTTTAATACCTCATTAACATGTTTATGATACAATAAAATATAGTAAAAATTACTAAACACTCATATTTGCATTATTTAAGAGTTAAAATATGTAAATATTCATATTTTATAGTGTTGTGAGTAGAAACAAAAAATTCACGTCTTCGGTTTCTGTTATTGTTACGTAACGCCCGTTTCATCCCGCGTCCGTTACACCGTTACCGTTATCGTTACGATACCCGTTACCGTTATTCAGAACCATGGCTAAAACACTAACAAAAAATAAAAAGGTCCCCCTGCCCAAACCCAAAAGTCCCATAAATTGCTCTATCTGACTTTGTCAACTTTTCGATTTGACTGCCACAACTGTTTGATGCACCATCAGTCTAGACAGGACCGACTCAATAAGCTTTAGGGCCCTAAGCGAGAAATTTAAACGGGACCTTATGAAGATAATTGTTCAATTGTTAAATCTTTACTTGAATTTGTCATATTTTTTATCAACAAATTGATCAAAGGCCCCTTTTTTCATGAATTAATTGAATTAATAGTATCTTTAATTTGAAAAAAAAAAAAAGAAGAAGAAGAAGGAATGATGCATAAAAGATAGATAGAATCAATGTGCCATGCAGAAAAAACTTGCATAATTTACTTCTAAAGACACAATAACTTGTTATTGAACTCCCAAAATTAAACTCCTTAACTTGTTCGATAAATGAGATTTAAGATTCGATTGCTATGGTGCTTGATATATTTATGCTAATTGTTTGAGAAAATGGACAGCAAACCACTTTAAGAAGCTGTCCACAAGACACTACAGTGTCATAGGATTATGTTTTTCTAATTGTTTTATCAAGCAATCAAATATTGTAGAAAAGCTCATATTGGACCTTACAAAACACTCATAAAAGTAGGCTACCAACTTAGAACCAACCTTCCATTTCTTCAAGTAAATATTACTAAACAGATCAGTACACTTATATTAGCACCAAACTCCAAAGTCTAGTGCAATAAACATAGTATAAGTGATCCATATAAAATGCATCAAATGCAGAAAAATGTTTTGCTTCACAGTTACTAAAGCTTTGTTTTTTCACCAGCAAAATTATATCAGGCATTAAAATGTTTTATCCTCTTCTGTTTTTTTGTCAATTGAAAGAAATATGATTGATGAACACTTTTCTGTATTAAAATAATGTTTTTGCCTTGGTATAAAATATGTAGCCAGGGTGAATACTTGAAAAGAATTTACCGATTAACTTTGATGTTTTCCTTCAAACGGCCATGAGCTCCTTTGAAATAGTTTGTCGGACAGAGGAACTGATGGTACACAATAAAGCAAATAATACCAGATTTCATGTAGATCCCCTGGCTATAGCACCTAATGAGGATAAACAAATAAATCATATCAACTAGAATCTATTAAAGCGGTTGAGAGATTTAGTTTCATAATTTTTCGTGAAGAAGGTACAAGCTGTTCTATATCAAGAGCATGTAACATAACTCTGTGCATTACTTTGCTGAAGATGAACAAGACCTATTAAGGTACGGATGCGAAATTTTCAACATGGTTCCGAAAAGTAGCTTATGATACTCCGAATAATAACATAATGGACTAATTAATTAGCATTGCATGCAAATCAAAAAAACTTACTCTGAATAATAAGATAATGGACTAATAAATTAGCATTGCAGGCCAACCACAAAACCTTACTCCGAATAAGTGGGCACATTTTGAATCATAGCTTCTCTTTGGAATCATATTCATGTTAATATGTCTGCACAATACCTCAAAGTAATTCCTTTTGTTGTTTTCTTGGCCTCGCCATCATGGTTATTTGATAATTCAAACAAGATAGAGCTTGAGCAGTTTGTGAACCAAAGCTAGAGTTTCTTCCTCTCTTTCACTCTCTGTCTCTATGGTTCATGAATGGTGAGTTACTGCGTAGGCAATTCTTGGAGCAGTAATGAAGGCGACATGGAGAGTTCACCTCCACCTACTCCTGCGTTATTGTTCAAGAAGAAAGTATAAGAAATGGCAGAGCAGTGAAAGAAGCAGTCGAAGATGAAATGGTTTGAATGCTGATGACGAGTAACGACACAGAATAGATAATGCCTATAAGTTTTAAATTTGAGAGTAATTGCTATAAATTACAAATGTTGAATTATAGGCAGCTAATAAAATAAGGCAGTCTGTATGTAATATTTGTATTCTTGAAAGGTACAAATGAAAAATAAATTTTTTTCTATTTTGTTGACGTTTTATAGTAGTGTAGATTTGCACATGAGTATTGTTTGTACATGACTCATATTGTGTATCCCCAATATCTATCTCAGAAAATTGTGAATAGATACATTATATACTACTTAATTATGGAGAAGTACCATGCAAATTCTCTTGTGTATAAGTCCTCTTTTTGGGAATGTTTTGTGAGTAGAGACACGTTGGCTTTTTTTAAATATTTTATTTACATAAATGTCATTTTTCATTAATTATGGGCGATTTTTTAAACATTGAATTGTGGGATTCAGTTTCCTATTTCAATAGGACAACACGTTTGAATTTTGAACTACATTTTATTCTGTAATTCAACGATTAGTGTTCTAAAAACTTTGTCAAACCCTACATATGATGTGTATATGTAGTATCACATTGAAGTCACACTATGATGCCACACTTTTTCAAACTCTACATATGGATGTGTATATGTAGTGTGAAATTATTGTCACATTGTGATGCCCACAATATGTCAAACACTGCATATGATATGTATATGAAGTGTGAAATTGATATCCCACTGTGATGCCCGCATTGTGTCAAACCCTGCATATGATGTGTGTGAATGATGTCTCATTGTGATGCTCAAAATGTGTCAAACTTGCATATGATGTGTATATGTAGTGTAACATTTGTTGTCACACCAATGTTACGACATATTTTGTCACAATGTGACAAAATATGCGACTGCTGAGAGAATTGTTTTTGGAGTAAATATTATCTGTCATTTGAATTTCAAATTTTCTCCTTAAATTGTGCGAGTCAACAGTGAAAACATGTCAACAGTTGTTCTCTCTTCCCCTTCTTTTCGCTAGTTTTCTTATAGGGAAATACTACATAACCCAAATGAAATCCAAAAATTAAAACCTAAATGCATATCATCCCTTGGATGAGTGTGGGATAAGTGGGCCTCATTGAAAAATTGATGGGACACACTCATCCAATTGATGATATGCATTTGGGTTTTAATTTTTGAATTTCATTTGGATTATGTAGCATTGCTCTTTCTTATATAGGTGGAAAACCTCTTCAACTTCAAAAAATGGTATTTTGGACTTTAGCTATAGTGGATGAACTTTTTTACGAATGTTTTTAAAAGATATACTTTTTTTCTGATAATTTTAATATTGTGTATTGACCCTTTGTTTTCCCTAATTATCTTGTTAGGGCGGTTAGGCCTTTTATTGGTCGACTAGGTCACATTTGGCCCAAAACCAAGCCCAAAGAAAGATTGGGCCATACTTTGGTCCGGGTTAAAAAAGTGTAGCCTTCCACAAACCCAAGTAGTCACGGCATGTTGGCATCGTCCCTGTCCCGTGGCTTCCGCTCATCTACCAGGCCATAAACCAGAGCCAGTCCCATATTCAATTTTTTCAGTTATAATAACTTACAACATACATGTCCATCAGGAATGTCAAAATATCCGTTAACACGATACGAATATAGGGTTTGAGTTTATCCGTTTCGTAAAATATGAATCCAATATAATATGATTAATAAATAAATCAAATATAGATAAAATTAATTTCAATGATTGAGCTTGATCTTTGATAACTCAGAGGTCTTATATTCAATTTATTCTCACATTCTCTAAGGACTAGTCACCCTTATCCTTTAGGGACATGCTCTAACTCAGCTCAAATTACGATGACTAGTCATTGAGTTCGAAGAAATAATCAGCACAAACGTGGATATCTTGTAGCAAACAAAATAAAATAAAATAAAATAAAATACGACTTATTTATATATTAATTATACATGATATGAACCCGATATGATATGGTTAGTTAAATACGAATCAATAAACGAATCGAATATGAGTAAAATATTTTTTGACACAAACCCGCTTCACTAGACTCAATTGAGAAACTTAATGTACACACAAAAATGCATATAAAATAAGATCTCTCTCTTAAGAGCAATGCTATTTGCACCCAAAAAATTAATTTAATTTGTTAATCTAATGATGTGATAGTAATGTGTTACAATAATGTTATTGTGATTACAACTCTTAAGACTTCTCAATTACTGGACACATTATTATGTCAACAAATTAAGTCAATTTTTTAGGTTTCAATAGAATTAATATTCTTAATTATTAACGAATTCTAATGGTTTTGGGTGTAAAAATGAAATATTTTCTGTTATTGAGCCTTTATGCTTCCATTAGGTGGAAATTCTAACTCATTATCAGCCAAACATGTCGAATGGTTGATTACTAGACTAATTTGGATTCCAATTTCTTCTATTAAAAAAGTTAGTGGACTCCACTTGAATTCATGAATAATAATAAAAATTGAGCGAGAGTATAATTAAAATCTCGAAATTATTTTCTTTGAAATCTTCATGACCATGATCTAACCATATAGGATACTCAATTGACTCACAAGCATGCACTAGGGGTATAGCATTAATAATTGAGTCGAGTTTTGTAAATTCGAGATAAATTTAACGAGCTCGTTTTTTTAAAATAATTTAAAAAATTATTCATACTTGAGTCGTTTGACAAATGAATCGAGTCTAAACTGAATTCAAAATGAGCCACATTCTAGTAAGAGCATCTCTAAGGATATTCTTCAAAATAGCTACTCAAAATATATTAAAATGTTATATTCTTTATTTTAAAGAGTCATTTTTATAAAATTATTTCAACAATGTTCTCTATTTTAGCTAACTACTATTAATATTTTTAAGTCAAAATATTGCATAGTTTGACACGTCATCAAAATGTAAAATAATTATCCCCTTGGAATACAAAAAGAGTTATTTGGCTCTCCAAATATAAAATAGCTAGCCAAGGAGGCTAACCAAATGTAGAGAGTTATTTAGCTCAAATGTAAAATAGCTAGTCTCTTGGAGTATAATTTTGTTGTTTGACTCTTTATTTTAGCTAACAAATGTAAAATAGCTATTCCCTTGACAATGCTCTAACTTAACTATGTTACATATAAATGACAAGTCAAATTCCAGCCGAGTCTGTTGTCTTAATTATCAACCCCAACAAATGCAACGAAAAGGCACAACAGCATGGACTTATAAATCATAGAAATATAATACAATTCTCTACAAAACAAACATTGTCGTACTTGATTACAGTCTTAGATAAACAATGAAACGACTAAGGACCCATATAGGAGAAAAAACCTAAAAGAAAAACCAAGACACAACAAGATTAGACAATTAAATCTACAATCATTGGCGGAGCTATGTATGGTTTTGGGTGGGCAAGTGCCCCCCTCAAATTTTTTTTAATTTTTTATTACTTAGATATATATATTATATATTACTATAATATATCACTTGTCCCCACCTAAAACTAAAGACAAAAATGCTGGGCCCACATTTTCCACCCAAAAAAAATTAAAAAACCAAGCCCACATAAAACAAAAAAAACTCTGGGCTCATATTGTTGAAATTTGAGTATTGTACAAAAAATTAAAACTTAATCATGTTAAGTTGCGACTCAAATAGATCGAGTTGCGACTCAATAGAATTGAGTTAAGATTGATCCTCAAAACTTGGGCTGGATTCCAAATTGTTGAAATTTGGTATCGATCTAATTTTTTAACCGATTGAGTTGTCAGTTGATCATGGTATATCATATCTTCTCAGTTTTTTATGAATATTGTATGAAGTTTTAGATTTTTCTACAATACTTGTAGTCGCACAGATAATGATAAGCAGTATTGTAAAGGCAAATAGAACAATGAAACAAGTTTTTTATTTTATTATGACTTTCTCCAAATGATCTTAATTTTCTTATTTATGAATTTTTGCAAGTGAAAATTTCTACAATTGATCTTTATTTAACTTTTTTTTTTTTCGAGAAATTGTCACTATTTTTATTTAAGGATTATAGTCTTTATTATGTGTCAATCGATTTTAAATATTTTTATTATGCTTAGCTCTTAAACTTTAATTTAATAATTTTACTATGTTAATATATCATTGTGTTTAGAACATCATTCATTGAATAAATTTAATAAATTATTAGTGAATAATTGATATTTTTTTTTATACAAAAATAAAAATTAGCTCCATTTTTTCCGATGGTGATAATTAATCATTTTTTGTACATATACAATATACATTAATTTTTGGATTTTTTTATGTTAAATGAAATTCATGTATCAAATGTGATATAATGAATATAAATATATTATATAGTATGATTGGTTAAGTAGAACAAAATTAGAGTACGTAATTAAAGTGCCCACTTGAGTAAAATTTCTGGCTCCGCCCTATCTACGATGGGTGGTTCTTCGAGAGTCAAGTTAAGGGTAAGCCAACAAAAAAAGGGGTCCTGATAAAAAAAAAAAAAAACAAAAAAAGGGGTAAGTGGAATAGAATCAAACTCCATTAGCCAAATTTAAGCACAAGCTTGGCGTCGAAAATGAGTTCAAGCTCAGGTGGGTGAAAATACCCATTCTTGGGTGGATTCCTCTTTCCTCCGTAGTCGCACTGCTTCTTCCTTGGTGATGGTGGTGGCATCGCAGCCGCTGAAATCTGACAATCGCCGTGCTTCGGTGTCGACCACCCTTCTTCCACCAGTCCCACAACCTCATACCCTTCTTGTTCTATCTCCATTATATTACACACTTTTACTCACAAAAACGACTAAAACAAAGAGAATGGTAGAGTGCGAAACTGAAGCTGAACAGAGGATATAGAATTTTGCCCAAGTGTTTGAATTTTGAAAATTTGGGCTGAGAAGATGATGTTCGAGGTTTTTTGGTTTTGGCTTTCTTGTGGGAAATGCTAGGTTTGTACGGAAGTATGCGAAGGATAAGGTTACAGCTTGGTGGCCATGTGTCATGATGGTGGTGACATATGGTATACGGGGATGGACTCGTGGCTCACGTTCGACTGTGTTTATTCATTTAAAATTGGCGCCAATTTGAGGGCAGTCGTTTAGCGGGAAAATTCATGATCCCCAAGCTTTAAATGTCACTAAATTTTTTAAATAACTTATTTGACTTTTAACTTATTTTAAATTATTTTAAAAGAATTTTTATATTCTTTAAATTTATTTATTAGTAGTATAATTATATACAATTATTTAAATTTATATGAAAAAATAATGTCTTAATATATATTAAATTATTATACACATGTAGTTATCAGGTTGAATTCCACGATCCAATATATGTTATATTTTATTTTTTCGTATGTAATAATTTATAATATAAAATATGGCAGACTTCAATAAACACATCCGACGATTTCAAATATACTCATTCAATAGTCAGGAAATTAAAATTTTATCCCTTAATATCCCCCCTCCTAATTCAATCACATCTAATTTTCTCTCTCACCCTCACTCAATGTCAGATGCCTCCCCTTCATGTCTTCTCTCTCTCTCTCTCTCTCTCTCTCTCTCTCTCTCTCTGTTAATCCATTTCTAGTGACTCCACCATCACCCCAACGACACCGCCACCCACCCGTTTCCCACCTAGGTATCTCTTTCTCTCTCTCTCTCTTACAAACACATACACGAACAACCCCCACCCCTCTCCCCCTGTAATAACAAAATTTATATATTTTGTATATTTTCTTACAAAATGTCAACACGAAATATGACCATTAAACAATATAGTGTCAACTTAAATAAGATATTTTAACACATAAACAGTAGATGAGATAAGAGCAATAATACGAACTAAGATTATTAGCACTTTTAATAACGGTATGTGGTCAATAACAATAGAATGCTCATGAATAGAAAGAACAATAGCTAAATTGGTAAAATTATAGTTTCTGGTTATAACTAAATAAATTAGAATACGAGTATATCTATAAGAAAACCAACAAGTAATTTAAATCTTTATAAAACAGAATGTATATAATATATATATATATAATATATAAGATAAAAGGAAAGAGCTGGCATGCGAGTCCGAAAGGCGTGTGATCACTGTCCTAAAATAGTTGAGTCTCCCCACGTGAGAGTACTGACAGACACCAGCGATTCCAAGATTCAACTCAGATGCTCGTAGCAGCACCTTCTCAATGGTCACGTCCACTAAAAGATTATGATGAACCTGACTCGAATCGAGTTACCCAAAAATAAAATAATAGATGATAATTGATAAGGTATAGATTAGTATGGCCAAGTGTAAAAGAACTGAAATGATCACAACAATTGATAGGTCTACTGGAGTGTTGAATTCGTTGCATTTTAAAATATTTCTCAAAGCCACTTTATATAGCCACTGTGTGTAACCTACACATGATGACTTTCAATGTTTTTCAATGTTTTTGACCATTTGGCCTACACATGTGTAACCTACAAATGATATATTTTGATATTTTCAATGTTTTTTTGACTGTTTGCCCTTGAATAGTCATAAAACTAATTTTAAGGTCAATAATTATTATTCTTGAATATACACACTAAATAGGACCAAAAAATTTACAACTGAAATTCACAATTTAAACATAATTAAAATGGAAATTCAATAAAATTTTTAAAAACTTAATTTTATTTTTACGATCCCCCAAAAGTTTTTGAAACTTCAAAATATTTCAAATATTTTATACTTTAATATAAAAAATATGAGCAACTATTATACTAGGTGTAGGTGTCTTCTGAACTTGAACCTCACTTGGTGTTGACAGTTTTCATCTGAAGGATCATAGTGACCAAATGCTTGAACTAGATCTTTTAAACCAGAGTTCAACATGTCACACACACGAGACCGATATTGGTCAAGATTCGTTGGTCAGTCTATTAATGGCCTTGCACTTGATCTTGATTCTCAAGAGAGTTTCTAGAGAATAACTCAATTCTCATACTCGCAGCCTCACGACTACTCTCACTTAGGTGAGCCTTCCAAGGGTACATGTGCACAATACCCTACAGAAGTGTTCTTGCCTTGGTCTCATTCAGGGTAAAACCCTTCCTTACCGTCACACTACATATGCACTTCTGTCATAGAGATGAGCAGGAAAAATATTTCCTAAATAACAGTGCTAATGAGTCACACAGTATGTATTGTTTCAACCCATTGAACTTCCTTCATGGGGTCCCCAATCACAGAAGTTGGGTTACCTCTCTAGGTGACTCTCTTGCGGGCTTAAGTCCATCCCCCTCGACAGTTCTGAGACTGCTTTCTTTGAAAGCATTTTAGTTAACTGATCAGCTATATTAGCTCATACTTCACAAAGTCTAGTGAGATTATGCTTTTACTCAGCATTTTTTTTATTGATTTATATCTCACTTGTATATGTCTATTCATCTTTTTATGATTATGATTGTGCTTCACAAGCTCAATTACTGCCTTACTATTACAGTGTAATGAAATGGCAGGTAGGAGTTTTTCCACTAGAAGTATCTCTAGTAATAAATTATTTATCCACTCAGCCTCAGTACACGTGGTATCTAAGGCTATAAGTTCTGACTCCATAGTACTTCTTGATATTATGGTTTGTTTTTTAGACCCCCAAAATATGACTGCTCCTCCTAACACAAAGACATAACCAGTAGTGGATTTTATATCTAAACTATCGGTGATCCAATTTTCATCACTGAAGCCCTCAACTACACTAGGAAATCCACTATAACATAAAGAGTAGTCTAAGGTTCCTTTAAGATACTTAAAGATTCTGTCTAAGGCAACCCAATGCTCTTTACTCGGACTATGTGTATATCTACTCAATCTCCCTACGGCATACGAGATATCCGGTCTAGATTTATTAGCTATGTATAACAAAGACCCAATAATTTCTGATTCCTTCAATTGTGAAATCGGTTCTCCTTTATTTTTCTTCAAATGTGCATGAGGATCATATGGTGTTGATACAGACTTAATATCATAAAAACCAAACTTTTTCAACATTTTCTCTATGGTGCTAGACTGACTTAGAGATATTTCATTAGATGTTTTCTCTATTTTCATTCCCAATACTACATAGGCTTCTCCCAAATCTTTCATATCAAACTTAGTAGATAAATAAGATTTAACATCATTAACGACCTCCAAGTTTGTCCCAAAAATTAGTATATCATCTACATAGAGACATAAAATCACACAACCAATATCATTATCCTTGTAGTATAAACATTTATCACTTTCATTAATTTTAAAATCATACTCTAGAATTACTTTATCAAACTTCTCATGCCACTGTTTATGAGCTTGTTTAAGGCCATATAAAGACTTCATTAACTTACAAACATTATGTTCTTGTCCTTTTACCATAAACCCCTCAGGTTGTTCCATATATATCTCTTCATCTAAATCCCCATTTAGAAAAGCGGTCTTGACATTCATTTGATGTATTACTAAGTTATGGATAGATGTTAGGGCTACTAGTATTCTAATGGTAGTGATACTAGTCACAGGCGAGTATGTATCAAAATAATCTATCCCTTTCTTCTGAGTAGATCTTTTAGCCACCAATCTAGCTTTATATTTATCTGTACTCCCATCAGGTTTTAGTTTTTTCTTAAATACCCACTTACACCCAATAACTTTGCGTCCAGAAGGCAATTATACTATCTCCCAAGTATTATTAAGCAATATAGATTCAATTTCACTATTAATAGCCTCCTTCCAAAAAGATGCATCTATAGAAGACATAACTTCTTTATATGTCATTGGCTCTCCTTCTACTAGAAAAATAAAAAATCATTCTCCTAAGTCCTTCTCTATTCTAGGTTTTTTACTTCTCCTTAGCTCTACATGTTGTTCTATATTTTTCTCTATGGGAGCAATAGAACTAGTAGAAGGTTGATCATTAGTTGAAGGTGTTTCTCTTACTTGACTAGGCATTGTATTTTAAAAAGGAAAAATATCTTCAAAAAATGTAACATCTCTAGATTCAATTATAGTATTATTTGAAATTCCACTAATTTCCGAGTTAATGACTAAGAATCTATTGGCGCTACTATTTTAGGCATATCCTACAAAGACAGTATCTACGGCCTTAGGACCTATTTTCTTTCTCTTTGGTTCGGGAATAGCTACCTTAGCTAAACACCCCCCACATTTTCATGATACTAAGGTTATGAACTCTTCCCTTCCATATCTTATATGGAGTTTTCTCATTATCTTTAACATATACTCTATTCAAGATGAAAAAAGCACTAAGTATAGCTTCCCCCCACAAATTATCAGATAAGCCAGAACTAGTCAACATTGAATTTACCATATCCATTAATGTTCTATTCTTTCTTTCGGCTACTTTATTTGATTGAGGAGAATAAGGAGGAGTTACTTCATATATTATTCCATGTTCTTCACAAAATGTATTAAGGTCAGATAGAGTATATTCACCCCCTCTATCGGACCTTAGTCTTTTCACTTTTCTCTCTAATTGATTTTCAACCTCATTTTTATATACCTTAAACTTATTAAATACTTCATCTTTGGTCTTGATAAGATAAATATAACAATATTTAAAACAATCACCTATAAAAGTCACAAAATATTTATTTCCGGCTCTTGTTGGCGGTCTACTAGAATCACATACATCACTATGTATAAGTTCTAGAAGTTGGGTATTCCTTTCTACGCTCTTATGAGGTTTTCTAGTTTGTTTGGCTTGTACACAAATTTCACACTTATGTTTAAAATCTACATGAGATTTGGGAATAAGATTGAGATCCATCATTCTTTTGAATTTCTTTAGACTTATGTGTCTTAATCTTCCATGTCATACATTGCAAGATTCAACATTGAAAACTTGATGAGAAATTTCATTAAATTCCAAAAGTACATTCAATTTAAATTAACCATCACAAACATATCATTCCTAGTTATCACAACTTTATTTGACTCCATTACAACCTTATAACCTTGTTGGACTAAGGACGACCCATTGACTAAATTTCTTCTAACTTCAGGAACATGTCGCACTCCCTTCAAGATCAATGTCTTCCCAGATGTCATCTTTAACTCTATGTCTCCAATTCCAAGTACTTGTGCGACGGAGTCATTTCCTAGGGTTACACTTCCTCCACTTGATTTCTGATAAGTTTTAAATAAATCACGATCAAAACAAACATATATATTAACCCCAGAGTCTAACCACCGATCTTTATCTTGATAGGTAAAATTAACTAGGGAACGATTATACCTAAAGGAAGGTTCGGCAGAATTATCTCCATCCACTAGAACATTGATTTGGGCTCTTGGACCTCTTTGATTTGACTTGGGCTTTGGCCTATACGACTCTGTCTTCTTGTAGTAGCAATGCTTAGCCAAGTGATTGGTTCGTCCACAAACAAAGCAAGGCATCATCTCTCTCCCTAAGCCCTTGAACTTATTATCATTATTATTATTATTATTATTGTTTTGATAGTTTTGTTTTCGACCATTATTAGGACGACCATTAAACCTCTTATTCTTAAAATTTCTTCCCCTAGGTCGGAAATTGTTATGGTTGTTGTTACTATTTTCCACTAGGTTTACCTTAGGGGGTCTCTCATTTTGTGAGTTTGTATCAACCCTATGCTTCTCTTCAACCCTAAGCACGTTTATAGTTTGGGTTAAGGTTAACTCTCCTTGCTTATGCCTAAGGGTCTTAGCAAAATTATCCCAAGAATGTGGAAGTTTGTCAATTAAGCTTGAAATTTTAAAATCTTCACTAAATGTAGTTCCACCATTTTCAATTTTCCTCAGAAATTCTTGATATTCATGAATTTGATCACCAACGGGTTTATTCTCCACCATTTTATAACTATTAAAATTAGAGATCATAAACCATTTAATTCCAGCATCAACAATCTCATACTCGGCCTCTGAAGTGTTCCAAAGCTCTTTAGCGGTTGTCGTAGTATTATGGTAGACATCATAAAGATGGTCAGAAAGAGCACTAAGAATTCTATTATGACAGTGGTATTCAATTTGTTCAGGGGTATACCATGAAGAGAACACTTGACTAGGTTGAGGCTCTTCTATAGTAGAAATTAAGTCAAGTACGATCAACCAATATCGAACTTGTTTTTGTCACCTACGAAAATTTTGACCACTAAATTTTTCGGGTTTGACACTATTAGCTTCTTTTAGTCTAGTCATCCTTAATTTAGAATTCAAGGGCAAAGAAATAATAAGAGATATGCAAAGAACCTGTGTTAAATTTAAATGTCAACTGTCAAAACTCTATTTGTAACAAAATTAAGAAAGGTCTTTAAATTATTGTAATAGCTCTTGAAACTTTTATTATTTTTTTTTAAAACAAGTGGCTACTGGTTTTTTTTTTTTTTTAATTTTTCTAGCTTCTCTAAAAGACTGGTTTTTTTTTTCTTTTAAAGAAAAACTATTTTCAGGGAAAACGTTTTTTTTTTTACTGAAAATTGTTTCTGTTTATCAGAAAAACTGTTTTTCTTTTTAAGAAAACTGTTTTTCCAGAAAAATTCAGAATTTTTTTTTTTAGAAAACTGTTACTGTTTTTTTTTTTCCAGAAAAAAACGTATTTTTTTTAACAAAAAAAAAAAACTCAGCTGCTTTAGAATGTAATAACAAAATGGAAAAATTTCAAAGACACCCCCTCTATTTTCTGAATCTTCACTGACACTCCCTGTCAGATTAAAAATATTAACTAAAATATAATTTTACTAAATTGCCCATGATATATTTGAGGATAAACTTCATTCACACCCCTCTAGATAAGTATCTTCAATGAGACCCCTCTGTTTTCTAATTTTTTTTACATATTAAAATTCAGGCTGATTAAAATTCGATTCAAGCTAATTAAAATTAATTTTTTTACATATTAAAATTTGAACCGATTAAAAATTATATTTTTTACATATTAAAAGTTGGGCTAATTAAAATTATATTTGAACCAATTAAAATTTATTTTTAATCGATTCAAATCAAATTTTAATCAACTCGCATTGAATTTTAATCGGCCCAAATTTTAATACATAAAAAATATAAATTTTAATTGAATCAAATTTTAATAAATCGAATTTTGATTAACACGACTTTTAATAAGTAAAAAAATATAAATTTTAATCGACTCGAAAGTGAATTTTAATCGGCGCTAATAACTCGGGTAGAGTTCAAATCGGCTCAAATTTTAACACATAAAAAATAAATTTTAATAAGCTCGAATTTTAATATGTTAAACAAATAAAATTTAATCAGTTTCAATCGAATTTTAATTGATTCAAATTTTAATATATAGAAAAATATTAATCGACTCGAAAGCGAATTTTAATCGGCGTAATAACTCGGGTAGAGTTCAAATCGGCTCAAATTTTAACACATAAAAAATAAATTTTAATAAGCTCGAATTTTAATACGTTAAAAAAAATAAAATTTAATCAGCTTCAATCAAATTTTAATTGGTTCAAATTTTAATATGTAGAAAAATAAATTTTAATCGACTCGAATTTTAATAAAATTTTATGTAGAAAAATTACTTGAGGTTTATGTAGGGGCATTTTTGGTATTTTAGATGAATTTTTTTTGTTAGAAATGATAGTTTAATGGTAGGGGGTGTTAGTGATGTTTAAATATAAACTAAAAGGGGTGTTAGTGATGTTTTTGATAATAAAGGGGGTGTCCTTGAAGATATAGTAAACTAGGAGGGGTGTGACTGAAATTTTTCCTAACAAAATTTATATATTGTGTATATTTTCTTACCAAATGTCAACACAAAATACAACCGTTAAACAATATAGTGCCAACTTAAATAAGATATTTTAACACATAAAAAGTAGATGAGATAAGAGCAATAATACGAACTAATATTATTAGCATTTTTAATAACGGTATGTGGTCAATAACAATAGAATGCCCATGAATAGAAAGAACAGTAGCTAAATTGGTAAAATTATAGTTTGTGGTTATAACTAAATAAATTAGAACACGAGTATATCTATAAGAAAACCAACAAGTAATTTAAATCTTTATAAAACAGAATGTATATATTATATATATATACCGTGCTTAAAGGCACTATATGATTTGACTTAATATTTGAAATCAATTTGAGCACACTATTTAAAAAAAAATTGATAGAATTTCTTTTAAAAATAAGATCACAAAAAATATCAACTTCAGTACAAAATTTGTATACTTGATAAAATGCTATACTTACTTTCACACCACCATTCTGTGTGTGGTGTGTTTGTGTAAGAGTGTGTGATTGTGTGTGCGTGTTGTGAGCGTGTGATCTGTGTGTGTGGTGCGTGTGGTGTATGTGTGCTAGATTGTGGGTGGTTGTGCTCTTTGTGTGTTGGTGTGTGTTTTGTCTTCTTCTCTTTGCGTGTGTTCTGAGTGCATGTGTAGTGTTGAATATAGATGTTTTGAAAGAATTAAATAAGCAATCAATTTATATTTGTAGAAATAGTTATGTCGTCCATTTTTCGGTGGTCTGGGGTTGCAACAGGGGCGACTACACGCTCAATTTCATAAATTAAATATAATTAACAACAATTTTAATAAAAATCAATAATTTTTTTAAAAAAACTCGATTAGCCTACAAATTTCATAAACCGAACTTCCAATTTCATCAAAATAAACACCAAAACCCTATTTCATAAAACTAACACCCAACAATCAAGTCAACATCCAATTTCTTGCGATTAACAAAATTCTTCTCCAAAAATTATTTTTTTAAAAAAAAAGAGGGAATTTAATGAGTAATCTATTACCCTTCTCCAAAATTCTTAAAATACCGAAAAAACAATAAGTAGAACACAAAAAAAAAAAAACAAAAAACCAATAAAGTTTCTAAAAATAAAGAAAAATGAATGTAATTCAGAATGAATTTAAAGGTTCATAATTGATAGGCATGGTTAAAGAAAGAACAACTCAAAACACATCAATATCATGTCACGATCCCATCCTAGAATTACACCCTTATTCACTCCCCCAACCTTAAGCAATATTAAAAAAAGGGATATTTAATGAGTCACCTATTACCCTTCTACAGAATTCTGAAGTATCGGAAAAACGATAAGTATAACACACAACAAAAACCCAAGAAAGACGAACAAAATGAAATTTAAATTAAAAGAAACAACCTGACCTTCAAATGCACTTTAGTAGTTCATATAAAAATTTCAATTTATAACATGTCAGACAATAATTAAAACACAAATGCTGAAGTAGATAGAATTTCAAGAGCAATACGACAGCGTATGAAAATCCTAAACATTGCAGCAATTCATATAAAGATGCACATGTATACATAACATCATATGAAAACCACATTCAAAAACATCAAACATATAGTCAAAATATTTGTCACACGCTAGATTGACAGTAACACAAAGAATGACCCAAGCCAAAAGAAACAATGAAGTTCAAGATTACACCACCAATGACATAAATTGCATTTCACGCCCACAGTGTCAATTTCAGATTTGGTGTTAATTTGAGTGTTAATTTTTCATGAAATTGAAATTAGGTGTTAACTGTGTGAATGTGTGCATCTGTGTATATGTGTGTGTGATATGTGTGCGCGCCTCTATGGATGTGTGTATGGGTCTTGAATGTTGTGTTGTGTGTTTGTGCGTGTGTTGTCGTTTGTATTTGCGACTGGTGTGAGTTGTGTATGTGCGATTTGTATGTGTATATGCGTGCTATGTTGGTGTGTGTGTGTGTGTGTGCGCGTGCGTGCTATGTGAGACAGAGAGAGTGCGAAGAGGAGCGGTAAGGGGAGAGAGAGAGAGAGAGAGATACAGAGGTATCTGGGCTGTTTGTCGGCCATTGGTTGAACGGCGTTGGGTTGAGTGAGAGGTAGGAGAGTGGTCTTCTGGAAAAGACAGACAGAGATACATGAGGGGGTGCGAGAGAGAGAGTGAGAATGTGAGAGAAAAGGAGATAAGGGGCCTGAGTTGGGTCTTTATCCGCAGAGGAGAGAGAGAGAGAGTTTGGTTTGGGCTAGAGTGCTTGGGGTGTCGTGTGTGTGCAGCTAAAATGGGTGGAATTTGAGTTTTGGATGGGATTGGAAAAAATTTGAGAGATTTCGGAGGAGAGAAACGTGAGTCAGGAAATGTTGTTGGGCGGAAAAATAAAATTCAATACTCACTGTAGACCGTCGGATCTGTATTTATGAGATGATCTGAACCGTATTTTATGTTGAGATTACATATTGTCCGTTAGATGTGTTTATGTTTTGTCTCAAAACGATCTGGACCTCTCTTTTGTCTCCAAAATTCAAACTCAGCTCTACTTTATTATATAGATAACTACCTACTCCTCCTCCATGTAAGTCCAAGTAGAGTTCATCTTGTCCACTTAGAGTTTTATTATTGATTGGTGATACTATATTATCAATGGTGACATAATATCACCGTTACATTGAATATTTACTCTTGTCTAACCCACCCCACCCAAAATACCCATCCCCTCCTCTCCGCTACACACTCACACTTGAACTCGGTGTTGAGATAATGAAGAGAGAGAAATTAACTAAAAATCTCAGTGTAATGAGATATGTCTATTTATATATGACTCGAAATGGGAGCATATTTAGGGGACAGTTTTTAAGAGGGAGAGAGAGGGTTTTACATACTTCTACATTTACACGGCACCCGCACGCTGCCCTAGCAAAATCTTTGATGCTAAGTTTTGGTATTTGATGTCATTATTTTGTCGGTCTGAGTGCTTGTTTGTTTCTATGATATACTTTAAGAGGTACGTGCCGTAAATAGAAAGCACTGCTCCAAAATCCTAATTAGATGTTGTATTTGGACACAACAATATGTTTCATGGGTCGTTGAAATGTCTCAATGTCGGAGCAGATGTGATGTTCAACCACTTCTTAGTGATCGTAATTTAAGAATTTGTCTTAATTTGAGGATCTTCGCTGTGGCAAGTTATTGATCTTCTTTCATCCCAGGTAGTGGTGGTGGTAGTAAGGAGTATTCGGTATTCAATTTGTTGAGAGAGTCCAGATTCTATGATCCGATTCCAAAAATGGAAAAACATTCGTTGTGCAATTGTGGATAGGATTGAATAATGAATGAAAGTGGCTGCTGAATGTGTCCACATCCATACTAATTTGAAAGAAGTTAAAACTTAGTGGATTTTTGTGGCACCTGGAATCGTATAGAGTTGGCCATGTATTTGTTGAAAAATGCTGTTGCTCTCAAGCTCATGGTTGTTGACGCATGGTACTACTATATTGGAACATACAGGCGTACATGGTCTGACAAGGTACACAAGTTGATTTGTGATCAGCTGCTAGGTCAAGATTTTTCTAGAAATGCAAACGTGGTTATTCGATGCAATTAACACTTGTATCCATCCAAGTGTCTTGGTTGGAAGCCTTTCCATTCCTTGTGTTAAGTTTGTCTGCCCTACTATTCATATGGTCTAAAATTTGCCTATTTCAACTCATCTGAAGTCTTGTGTTCAGTGAGATTTTAGGTCCTTGCATGGGAAATCAAATTTAGCATTCATGTACATTTTCGATATTGTTTCTTCTTGTCTTTTCTGGTGGTAGTTTCATTAGGAAAATAATTCAATACAATTATAATTGTGGATTTTAATATTAGATGGAATCTACTTTCAATCCAACGTAATTGATTAGGTCTTCAATGACCATGGACTGCAGTCTGAGTTAATTTCCTCGCACCCAACACCCCATGGTCTATAGGAGTAAATATTGAGTGTGTAATGATGACACCGGCCATATCGTTATTGTCACGTGGTGTTAACATATAATAATATAAATCTATAAGTGAAAGTGAGTAAATATTGGGTGTAACGATAACGTAAATTATTGACATGTAGTGTCACCATCCAATAATAAACTTACAAATGAGTAAAGTGAACTCCACTTGATTGATTATTAAATGACATAGTTGGGTGGTTATTATAATGTGTGAAATTCACCTGCTTATTTGTTATGTTTTTATTGGATAATGACAGCAAGTGTCAATGATGACATGGTGTCACCGTTACATTCAATATTTTTTCCGAGGAATGGGCAAGGGGAACTTCACTTGGCAGTTATTTCCATTGGGTGATTACCAAATGATATGAAAGGGTGGTTATTATAATATATGGGATCCTCTTGCTTAGTTATTATGTTCTTATTGAATGATGACACTATAAGACGGTGATAACATAGTGTTACCGTTACACCCAATATTTTCTCGATCTATGGATGCGAAAAACCAGAACAAAGTCCAGTGTAGAGCCCAGCATACGTGTTTAACCTCAAAGAACCTAATACAGGCCCTAAGCCCATACTGGCCCATTAAAAATCATTGGCAAAGAGTCAACACAGCGGAGTTCAACACAGCGAAGGTATCTAAGCAATGATCTAATGCAAAGAGCTGAGTATGCATTCATGCACTGTTGTTGAAGAAGGTATTAAAATAATAATTTTCTGTGTTTTTTTTTCTTTTCCCTGTCGTGCACATTCATGGTTCAACTCTCATGGCTTATATGCTAGGCTTGCTGCTGGGCAACTTTTAAGATATTAAGCCATTTTTCAAACTGTGCTGTGCACGAACCATTTGTCTTTATGTTCTAGAATCCGGAAAAATAAAAAATAAAAACAGAGAAACTTAAAATATCAAAGTCCTCAAGGTTGAAAAGAAAAAAATAAATAAAAGAAACCAAGAAAAAACACATCTATTGTTGTTCAAAATGTTATTTCTTTTTTGGACAGTGAAATGTTTCTTTTAGCCTGTCATTTTCGAGTTGTTTCTTTAATCGATAAATAAATTTATTTCATGGGTTGTTTCTAAACTTTCAATAAAGCAAGTATGCTTATACAAATTATTGGTTAATTACACTGTTAGTGTGTCAAGAATAAAAGAAAAAACCCATGTAATAAGGATTTAAGAATAATTTATTGAAGAAAACCCAATAATATATATATATATATATATATATATATATATATATGTGTGTGTGTGTGTGTGTGTGTGTGTGTGATGATTATTTATCATAAAGCCAAGTCAACAATGTTCTTCAACAAAATAAAAATAGAAGATATTATTTGAATATCAATATTGCCAGATCCCTCTTAATTGACACTGCATGCATTAATGTATAACCAAATTACAAAATGGACCCACTAGTTCCCCATTTCGACATCTGTCACTCAGATTTTTTGTTTGATAAGGTCTCCATTTAATAAGCAAGAAGCAAGCTGGAAGCTGGAAGCTGCAAACTGCAAACTATCTTCGTTATATATGTATGATAATGGTATGGGTATGGGCAGTGTCTCTGTACACCAAAATTCGCAACAACAATAAGATCTGGAACAAAAATGATGTCTCCTGACAAAATGCGGCACGTCACAATTTAAAACTATATATTACATCCATCCCCCCCCCCCCCCCCCCCCCCCCCAAAAAAAAAGAAAAATCATAGAGTTGTTTACCTGCAAATAGATATTTTTGTTTTGTTTTCCAAATCGAGTTTCTTTGGGCTCATTTCTAACACCCCAATGATGTTATTGTTGGCAAGAATGAGTTGTTATTGTTGACAAGAATGAGCTGTAAATTTAGACGTCCTGAATTATAATTTTGACAATCTTTTGAGATCAGGTCATGAAGAACTTATCCCTCATCAATACCTTAATCCTGACGTGGATGACTTATCTTTGACTAAACCGGAGAGGAGATTAATTGATGTGCACTTAACTTAACCCAAACACATCTGACCGTTAACAAAAAAAAAAAAATAATAATAATAATGTTGTTGTTGCCAATAACATTTTCAAATGGGGATCGTGCTTGATAAACATAAGATCAATCTACACTTAAAAAATCATTTTTTTTGTAGTCATATATTTTGATAAAAAACAATAGTACAAATTATAATCAAATCAAATGTAAAAATAAGATATATCCTCAAAGAGAGAGAGAGAGAGAGAAACAAAACAATATGAGCATCGTCTCGCACATTTGAATATTTTTTTGTAAAATACAATTTACTCTCAGATGTAACAAATTGAATTTGAAATGATTTGATTTTTGTAAAAAAAAAAAAAAAAAATTTCAACCATTTATTACTTGTTATAAAGCATGAAAAATAAATTATTTAATAATTAGTGAATCGAACCCTGATAATACCTTGAATAAACTATTATTTAAGGACATTGACAAACCCATCTTGATAAATAAGTTTTCATTTATCAAGTCAACAACTCCCTCATGATATCTCTTGGTGTTCAGAGAGATAAACAAGTGGATCCCACACCACCACTGTCCTGGTTAATAGGCTGCCACGTCTGCGTTGACACCTAAGCCTTCAATCAATCGAAGTCCGAATACTATGGCTATGTTTGGTTTGCGTCTGCAAAACTGTTTTTTATTCTCAAAATTTTAAAAACACCCAAATCCTGTTTGTTTAGCATTTTTGTTCTCAAAATTTTCGGAAAAAATGAGATTTGAATCAAAGAAACAGAAAACAAGGAGAACAATTTTGGACTTTAATGAGGTCTGCCCTTCGAGTTTCCTTAGCAGCAAATTTCTTCATTCCTTTTTTTTTTTACTTCTTCCTCTCTCTCCTAATATAATATATATATATATATAATAGATATTATAATATAATATATTATATAATATTCTATTATATTATATAATATTATAATATAATATATAAATATTATATTATATAATATTATTAAAATTCTTATATATATATATTTATTTATTTATAAATTCGTATATAAATATATATATATATATATATGTATGTATAAATATATATATAAATTGGTATATATATGTATATATATATCTACGAATTTATATATAAGAATTTATAAATAAATAAATATATATATATTTATACATATATATACATATATATATATATATATTATATTATATAATATATTTTATGTATAAATATATATATTATATAATATAATATATAAATATTATATTATATAATATTATTAAAATTCGTATATATATATATTTATTTATTTATAAATTCGTATATAAATATATATATATATATATATATATATATATATATATATATATATATATATATATATATATATATATATATGTATGTATGTATAAATATATATATATAAATTGGTATATATATGTATATATATATCTTCGAATTTATAGATAAGAATTTATAAATAAATAAATAAATATATATAAATTGGTATATATATGTATATATATATCTTCGAATTTATATATAAGAATTTATAAATAAATAAATAAATATATATATATATATATATATATACATACATATATTTATATATATATATACATATAATAGAATATAATATAATATATATAAATATTATATATTATATAATATATAATATAATATTATAATATATAAATAATTTTCTTATATTTTTTTATTAATGTTTGAAATACTGTTCAAACATATATTTAGGCTGTCCAAACAGGTTTTACTATTTTCTATTCTGTAAAACTGTTTTTGAAATCATCTAACCAAACAAGTTTTTTATCTCAAAAAATATCAAAACCATTTTCTCAAAACTCTTCTCAAAAACTGTTTTCGGATACCTGTTTTTGAAACGCAAACCAAACAGGCCCTATATCTCTTCTTTTCTTTCAAAACTTAGATCACAATCCGATTGGTCCAAGTCAACCCGCTACCAGAATCGGATTTTGCGGTGAACCCGAGGAGGGGTTGGCCATGTTGACCAATGGGAGGAGGCCTCGTGTCGTGGGCTCTCCTTGGGAGCTCCAACTCGGAGATATGACGTGCTTCAATTGGATTCCAACGGCTTTTACAAAGGGCTTAACATGTGCGCACGTGTAGCATGCAGAGGTGGGTGGTACGGAATGGTTTGAACTACTTAAGGTGACGACGGGGCACCCGGGTGGCACGTGTGATTACTGGTGGACGGCAGTGGCGCTTCCTCCAAAGTGGCGGGGGAATAAAATAGTTGTGGGGAGGCATATGCCACTTTCCTCTAATTTTTGGATGAGTAATGTTATTAAACACAAAATTTTAATTTAATTCATTGATTTAATAATATGAGAGTTAATAACTTAATATAATAGCAATAAATAAAATAATATAAACAAAAATTTTGAATAATAATGTAATTTCGTTTGTTTTGACTTTTTAATTGCTAAAATTCTTCAACCTAAGAAACATTAAGGAAAGAAGGTCGTTGGTGCCACACTGCTATTCAGGAAAACTTATATGAACTTTGACCTTGTCCCCCTTCAATGATTGTACCAAATTCTATGCAACATATCAGGATAGTTAGTTAGATTAATGAATTTTGTTGACTTCGTTAAATATTCAATATTTATGATTTTGTCATATCATTTGATGTAATAAATTTAGTGATCAAAAAAAAATTTTGATGAAAGTATCTCCGTAATCAACCTGTTCATTGGAGTCCTCGTACTCCCAATAAAAGTTATGAGAAACGTGTCAATTGGAAAATAACTGTAGGGATTGAGGTAGGAGTAAGGTTAAGGTATAGGAGGGGGTTATCCTATGCAAAGGGGCAAATTTCAGTGACTTGTGAGGTGTCCCAATATGCCTAGTGACGTTTGTCTCCAACGCCCAACCCACCTATCCCTTCCTCTATATAAGCCCATCCCCACCCCGACCCATCCTCATTCATCTTCACCGTCTACAACCCTACCTTTCAAACTTTGCTTCTGCCACTTCTCAAAGCTTGTCTCTGGCACCTCCACCATGCAGCCTCTTTTCTCCCAGACCTATTCTTTTTTTTTTATCCTCTCACAGACCTATTCAGTTCCTTATTGTTCACTACTTCTTCTTCTACTATCTGTTCTGTCCTCGTCTGTGTTACTTGTTTTGTTCCTCAAATGGGGTCATATCAAAGAGAAACGTCTACCACCAGGTTCAATGGGTTGGCCTTATATCGGAGAGACGCTCAAGCTCTACACTGAAAACCCAAACTCCTTCTTTTCCAACAGGCAAAAACGGTACGAAAACAACATCGAGTACACAATGCATTCTTTGTGTAAAACAAAGGTCACTCTTTATAAGACCTTTAAATTAAAGTAAGGGAGTCACTTATGGGTACGGGTTTACTCCACCAGTAAATAAATGCGGGTTCAAACCCCATCGGCTCATCCCTTCTCCTTTTATTTTTTCTTTATAATAATTTTTATAGAAGAAGGGAACGATGAAATTCGGACTCACGACTTTAAAGTCGTTCAATTGTAGAACGGTGGTCATTAGACCAACCACTAATCTTAGCCCTCTCCTCTTCTCTTCCCACAAAACAATGCTAAAAAAATATTAGATGTTTAGATCCTGAATTAATTTCTGGAAGTTTGATCTATGGTAGGTATGGAGATATATTTAAGACCCACATACTGGGATGCCCTTGTGTGATGATTTCAAGCCCAAAAGCAGCGAGAATTGTTCTAGTGAGTGAAGCTCATCTCTTCAAGCCAACATATCCACCAAGTAAAGAGAAGATGATAGGACCAGAGGCTCTGTTCTTCCACCAAGGTGCTTACCATTCAAGGCTCAAGAAGTTGGTTCAGGCCTCTTTTCTTCCCTCGGCTCTCACAGAATTGGTACCTGAAATCGAGAAAATTGTTCTCAAATTTCTTCCTACATGGGAGAATTGCTCCATTAACACCTTGGAAGAGATGAAGAGGGTATGTTAGATCATGTGTTTTTGAACTTTTATTCATGACTTTTTTAAGTCAAAAATTATATGAAAAATTACTTTGCATTTTGTTCCTCTCAGTATGCTTTTGATGTGGCAATGATTTCGGCCTTTGGCCAAAATGGGGAACTAGAGATTGAAGAAGTCAAATATTTGTATCAATGCTTGGAAAAGGGCTACAATTGCATGCCTTTAGATCTTCCAGGAACTTCCTACCACAAAGCCATGAAGGTAAAGCAGTGCGAGTCTCTACAAGGGTCAAAAGACATCATTTTTAGTAAGGGTGAAAATTTTTGCACAATATATAACTACAACACGATTTCGATATAAAATTAGCAAATTTGGATAGAGTAGTTTTCGACACGAACATGAAAATGACAATACTTGTTAACACAAATTTGGATAGAGTAGTTTTTTTGTGTACATGGGTTTTCATCCTTTTTTTATATTATTATTTATATTGATTGAAATAGGCAAGGAAGCTTCTGAACGGAACCTTGAGAAATTTAATTCGAAAGAGAAGAGAAAGTAGGAAACATGGTGGAGGATTACTGGGAATCTTGTTGGGAGCTAAAGACCAGAAGCTAAATCATCTCAGTGATTCTCAAATTGCTGATAATATCATTGGAGTTATATTTGCTGCACATGATACCACCGGAAGTGTCCTCACATGGCTGGTTAAGTATTTACATGACAACGATGATGTCTTAGAAGCTGTTACGGTAATATCTTCATTTTTTGTCTCATATCTTTAGTTTTCATTCAACATATTCTTACTATAAATATCTTATTTAGTAGGTGTGTATGCCTTTTATTGCGAGAAATATTTTTTGAAAAATATTATTTGGACCTAATCAATTGCAACTGTTAGATTGAGAGTCCGCTCCACTCAACCTCGAAACTCATGAATAATCTAATGATTGAAATGAATTAGGTTCCCAAATTAGGTCCTTGTAACATCATATGTCTTAGTGTTTTATGTTCATTAAATTGAGAAAAGGCTGGTAGTTATTGGTGTGGGGTAGGCTTGGGGCGAGCCATAAGCTTGGACGGCTTAGGTTCCATCCTCACTTGTGTCTCTCAGCTTTACTCTATACCTATAATTTGAGGGTAGTTAGAGGTATTCCAAATTTATCCTATAAGGGTAAGTCAAAGTAGAGTAATACTATTTAGACCTAAAAATTTGACCTAATTTGTTGACATAATGATGTGGTTTCAGTAGAACTATTGGATCAACACCAAATTCCAATGTTTGATGGAGCCACAGTCAATCAAAACGTGAATTAAGTCAGTAAATTAGGTTGATAAATTATGTCCCAATAGCATTACTCATCAAAGTAATCCTACTTCAGAGGAGGGTTCCTCCTAACAAAAAAGGGGGGAAAAATGTTAAATAGACTTGAAAACTTGATGAATCACTATCATTGAATAAGTAGTGGGTCCAATAAATATTGGAACCCACTGCTAAATCAATGTCAAATATAACATCAACATCATCAAATCATGTTTTTAAGTTAATTTTTTAAGTCAATAAAAAAAAAAAAAACTTCTAAGAGGTTTTCAGCTGCTATTTTTAAAAGTTTTCCTGGTTCAAATATTTTTGTTTATTTGTTTTGCCTTGGTATCCTCTGATCTCCAACATCTTAGAACCTAATTTCAATATTGGCAATGAATTATTGCAGAAGGAACAGGAAGAAATTCGTCGCAGAATACATGGAACCAACGGTGGGCTTACATGGGATGATACTCGACGTATGCCGTTGACTAGCCGGGTATATTATCACAAATAATAATAATAACAATTCCTTAGTATATATGTCGTCAAAAGAATAAGTCTACGGTATTTGAAAATATGAGTACCATATCTATTACGGTAACAAAAAATTATTTTTCGGTCCGTAATTAGACTAATCCTCAAAATCATTTTGAGATTGGAGGGTGAAGAAAGTGAATGTGTTTGGTTTTTTTTTTTTAAATTTCAGGTGATACAAGAGACTTTAAGAACGGCAAGTATTCTCTCATTCACGTTCAGAGAAGCAGTGCAAGACGTGGAATTTGAAGGGTACTTCATCCCTAAAGGTTGGAAAGTTCTTCCTCTATTCAGAAGCATTCATCACTGTGCTGATTTCTTCCCACACCCAGAAAAGTTCGACCCTTCCAGATTCGAGGTAAGCACTATAGCACATAGCCCAACGATTTGAAGAAATTTAGACTGTGATAGAGATTTAAGATAGGAAAGAGAAGGAAAAGAGAACAGGACCATGCATATACACGATTCCGTACATATATCTTTTGTTATTCTTCGGTTTGTTTGCAATCTACGGTCAATCAAATAGAATTGGATGCAAAAAGTTACATGCTATAACCCATAAACATTTTATGTTATTCTAAATGTGAAATTTCGCAATAAGGTTGAGAATGATCTTAACTTGGTTTCACAATTATTGTCAATCTAGTCTATTGTTATTTGATTCGAACAATAAATATTGAAAAATGTATTAGAATCCTATGATATCTTTAATAGTCTCCTCAAGATAAGATGATGGAAGTGTCAAACTTAAAGCAACCAAAACATGGGGTGGTTGGTGGTGAGAATTGCAACATGAACTCTTTGCTATTCTATCAAGGATTCACCAACAATAATGAAGAAAAACCCTAATATTCTTACCAGCCCATATGAGCAAGATTCATGGAGTGGGGTCTTGGAACTCTATCCTGTTGTGGAAAAAATATAAGGTTGTCAATGTTTAGATTATCGTGGTGGTGCTGTCCTTTTCAATCTCTACATGAATCTTTCTCTAATTCTGGCGATCTGAACATCAGAACATGAAATCTTTCATGTATCAGATCTCGTGAGCTGGTTTTGTAAGGTTTCAAAACTCTGCTGAATCCGTACGTTTATATCTTAATGGAGAAAATAACTTTTGGGTCATATACGTTGTAATCGAGAGATTCAAAGAAGTGATGTGTTTTTTTTTTATTTTTTAAGTTTTATGATTGTGTGATAATGCAGGTGCCACCGAGACCCAACACGTACATGCCATTTGGGAATGGTGTGCACTCTTGTCCAGGCAGTGAGCTAGCTAAGCTTGAGATGCTCGTTCTCCTCCATCATCTCACCACATCCTTCAGGTTCTCTCTCTCTCCATTATTCATAATAATGTGTATTTGTCTTGGAGAATAGGATTCCCTGGTGGGAGTCCAAGTTTGCTCTATCGGAGGTGGTCCATAAAAATCTAATTCAACAGGAGTGATCATCTTTTCTTTAGGACTTTCAATCTAAAAGATTTATCTAAGGATTTGGTCCCCTAAAATTTTCAGCCTACGAGTATATATATTATATACATACAAGTTCCATCATGACTTTCATGCCACCCATCATGACTTTCATGCCACCCTGACCGGGACTTAACAAAGAGAAGCCTAAGCTCACTCTAGCTTAACCTACTTCGGCAATTCTAGTGATAAATAGTGAACTTGTTAGTCTCATTAAATGAATGAGTCGATACAAACCCAACTACGCATAACACAAACTTTGAAATGAGACTTGAACAAACTCTAGAATTATCCGACTTAAATGCCATTAACCTAACCCGTGACAACCCATTGCCATCCGTAAGTTGAGCCATATACATCTTTCTTATAAGGTAAACATTGTTGAACAAACTCCCATCAGTCATTACTAAAAAAATGCCCACATTTAAATGGTAGTAGCTTTTGTAAACACCACACTTATTGTCGATGACTCTCAACAAAACGGTAGTATCTTTTGTAAACACCACACTGGAGACAGACTTAACATTAGAAATTACTTGCACAAAGTAACTATTCTCGCGTTCGATCAACAATGAAACAAACTCGACAGTTTCAGCATTGCACTCAAAAATAGTTAGCATACAAAAATCACACAAACTCATATATGAACAAGCACATTTTAGATTGATCAGTTTTTTTTTTTCTTATGTTCACCTCTCCGATGTGTGGCTGCAGGTGGAAAATTATCAGCGACGAGGACAAAATACAGTACGGCCCATTCCCCGTTCCCAAACGAGGCTTGCCAATAACTGTACACCCAAGAAATAAGACATGATTTTCTCATCCACCCCAATTTTAAAACCACCAAGGTCATGTAATCAATCCCATTTCCATTCGTTTTTGTTTAACCCGAAAAAAAAAAATCTTGGATTCACAAGATATCTTTGCAGCTAGGATTTTGTATAGTTTGCCAAGGTGGGGATGACATGCCTGCGTCTGTATGCTGCTTGTACGGTCATCAAGTACGGCTGTATTTTTGTCGGGCTTCTTGGTCTGTTTTGGAATGTATATACTGGCAGAGTAAAAAATACAATTCAAAAAAAAATAAAAAAATCAAAAGCTCAAATTGTTTATGGCAGCAAGTCCGGACTCTGTGTGTGTGTGTGTGTGTGTGTGTGTTTTGAAGATCAAATGTGTGTGGTTTTGAATGTGGATGAAGTAGATAATCCAATCATATATAAGAAGATTCTTGATGTTAATGTGATCCATACATAGTAGGGGGATGGTAGATACTGTGGTGGCCTAGGAAACTGTCTGGGTGCAATGCACGTGGTATTGAAATAGAAGTAGAAGTGCCCGTTACTTACAATGCCACGTTTGGCAATTGTCTAACACAATTTTAGTTGTCTGCATTGTGTTTCTGTCTCTTCATACATAAACCAGCTGGCGATGTAGACGACATACTTCACATTTCATGGATTGTCTGATATCGTGTCAATCAAAAATCAAGTTATAAGGGGGTGAATAGGTCCCTCAACTATACAAATCAACTTCAGCCACGGGATACGGGATATTCAAGTTCTTTTTACACCCTCTCTGATGTAGGAATTGGTCTCACATATGGATTAAAAGACAAACACAAACATGCAAAGACGAAAAAAGACTTAACTCATTGGCCACCTAATGCCTAGCTCTAACAAGGACGTACCACCCAAAATGAGTGGGGGGCCCATAAGGTTCGTATACTAGTTTAGAATATGTTATTTTATCCAAGTGGGGCAAGTTCTAAAATTTTTCCACACATGTAATTCCGATTCACGTGTGGAGAGGTAGACAGAAGACTAGAAACATGGGATCAGAACATAGCAAGGCACACTCATGACACAAACAGAGTCTATCAACAGCTATGAAGTAACGAGGCTAGTCCAAAAGCTTCTTGTAGCCTAACTATGATATTTTAAAAGGTGTGACTATTCCCACCTCAAAAATATCCATCCCTACCCCCATTAAATTTCTCAAAGTTAAACTACTAAGTCCACCTAATTCTAACCATATCCCCTAGCTGACTACTCTCACCTCATATCTTCCCCCTAAAAAGTTTCTCTTTACACAAAAAGAAACCTCACAGCTGACTAGTCTTCCCCACATCTCCCTGATTCTAACCATATCCCCATGTTTGAAGCTATTAAACAGTATGGTCCTGGTTTGAAACCACATTCTTACCATGAGATTCGGGTCCCATTGCTCAACAAAGAAATAGGGCACGTCAAGTCATTGATGAAAGATCACCAAGAAGATTGGACAAAATATGGATGTTCCTTAATGGCCGATGGATGGACTGACAAGAGAGGGAGAACCTTGATTAATTTCTTAGTGAATTGTCCAAAAGGGACCATGTTCTTTGAATCCATTGACGCTTCTGCATACTCAATGGATGGACAAAAGATATATGAATTGCTTGATAATTTTGTGGAGCGTATTAGTGAAGTTAATGTGGTCTAAATTGTCACCGATAGTGCGGCAGCAAATGTATTAGCAGGTATGAGCCTCTTGAAAAAGAAAGATAACTAGTTGTTACATTGAATTTTGTTATGCACACTAGTTGATAAAAAATCTTTGTTTAATAGGAAAGTTTTTGGAGGCAAAACGACCCCACCTATATTGGACGCCATGTGCTGCCCACTGTTTGGACTTGATGTTGGAAGATATATTCAAGTTGCCAAACTTCAAGAGAACATTTGAGAGAGGAATAGCATTACACGGCTATATTTATAACCGTTCAACTTTGTTAAATATGATGAGACGATTTACTCAGTCAAATGAGTTGATTAAGCCCGCAAAAACTAGATTTGCTACGACGGCTTTTCTTACTCTAACAAGGATCAACCAACAAAAAGGTAACTTGAGAAAAATGTTCACTTCCGAGGAATGGACTACAAGCAAATGGGCAAAAGAACAACAAGACAAAAGAACAACAAAGCAAAAGGACAACACAAATTATTTTAATGCCTTCATTTTGGAGTAATGTTGTCTACTCTCTTAAGCTTGCAGGCCCTTTTGTTTGTGTGTTTCGATTGGTTGATGGTGAGAAGAAGCCTCCCATGTGATACATTTATGAAGCTATGGACGGGGCTAAAGAAGCGATTGCTAATTCCTTTAATGGCAATGAAGAGAAGTACAAACACATCTTTGAAATCATTGATCGAAGGTGGGAAATTCAATTGAATCAGCCTTTGCATGCAGCTGGGTATTTTTTGAACCGAGTTTTTCTATTCTCATCCAGAGGCTGAGAAAGATCAAGAAGTCTTGAATGACCTATATAAATGTTTAGAAAGGTTGATCCCAAAATCCTGCGATACAAGATCAAATTGGTCAAGAGTTGAGTATTTACATGAAATGTGAAAACCTCTTTAAGTTGCCCATGGTGGTTAAACAAAGAACAACAAGGGCAACAGGTAATCTATGTTATCCCACAAACTTATTTCATTATCATTGCTTAAAGATGTTAGTTAATTAATTATTATTCATTATTCACGGCTAATTGGTGGGGTGCATACGGGTCTGCAACTCCAAATTTGCAAAGCTTTGCAAAAAAAGTTTTAAGCTTTACTTGTAGTGCATCCGGTTATGAGCGAAATTGGAGTGTGTTTGAGCATGTGAGTATCATCCTCAAACCTCTTCAATTACATTTTTTTTATCTTATTATAAATTTTAATGTATTGTTAATAAATTATTGCATATACACACCAAAAAAAGAAATAGACTAGCTCAATCCTGTCTCAATGATTTGGTGTTTGTTAAGTATAATAGAACTTTGAGATGCCGATATGATTCCCGTGACACAATTGATCCAATATCTTTGAAGGATATTGATGATAGCAATGAGTGGTTGATTGGGAGAATGGATGCAGATACAGATGATGATAATGAGCTTGTGTTTGGTGATGATACTTTGACTTGGGGTGAAGTTGTTCAAGCTTCTGGAGTTGGGGAAAGTAGCCAACGGACTAGATCAACACCATCTACTAGAGTAACACTAAGGTTTACAAGATCGATAGGACTCATAGATGAGGAAGACATAATTTCAGATGAGGCAAAGGAGGATGATATAGAGGGATATGAATCTAAGGATAATGGAGAAGATGATTTCTTTAGTGATGAGGATTGATTTCTAAGTCCTTGAGATTTGTGGAGCATTGAATAAATGTTTAGTTGCTTGAATTGTGTGTCTTATGTTTTTAAATATTAGGATTTGGGATATTATTAGTTTTTATTTGAATTTAAATGTTAAAGCTATGACTGTTATTAAGATTTAAGATATTATTAGTGTTTGTTTTAATTTAAATGTTTATGGTTTTGCTTGCATTTAAATATTTAGTATTTATAAAATTAGAACTTAAATGTTTAGAAGTAATTAAACTAAAATATTTACTTTTTTTTTTACCTGTTCACTTTACTTTGATAAAGCGTTTCGCTTCGCTTCTCGCCTAGACTTTAGGAGTCTTGGTCACTTCGGTTCGCTTTACGCCTTAAATAACACTGATGTGCCCATCAAGAATGTTAGGCTTGACGGACTTTAGGGTGGCGACAGATGTATGTAATGATCATTAAAACCTTCCCCAAATGCTCTTATATGCTTAATATTGGGCTCTCGACCAACTAGTTATCAGATGATATGGATGGAAATTATATGTAATGTAAGAGTCCAACGGTTAAGAAATGGCTCATATTTTTGTATTCCAGAAAACCCTAGTGGACTAGTAGATGAGGCTAGTTGACTACCCTGTTTCGCTCAGCTAATGTTCAGCCAACTAGCTAATCAGATGCAAACTTTTCCTGGGGCGGATTCCTCTTTTTGCTCTTCAGCCTACGAGGTATTAGCAACCGTTTTCAACTTCGTTTCCGCAAGAGATGGGGGGACAGGTTCCCCCAAGTCTCCCCAAGGGGAGGCCAATCTCAATTCGAGATCGAGAGAGATCTCCTCTTCAGATTGTTAGGATATATTCGCGCTTTGAACCTGAATCGCGAAATGGAAATGCTAGAGGCGACTCGTGTGATTCAGATAGATTGTTCAGACGTTCAACTGATTTTGGGACCTAACTATACAATGCATGAGACTTTATGTAAACCTAAGTTTGACTTACTAGAGCAGTAGACTTACCCTTTTAATCGTGAAGTCTTCAGCTAGATAGATCTTCTTGGAAGCTGTTTACCACATAAAGCCTTCAATGCTCATATCTGCCCTTCAATTGATGCTACTATCTCCAATTTGAGCAAAAGCATAAGTCGTGAAATTTTCAATCCTAAGATCCTTGACCTCACATATCCCACTACCACTCAATTTTAGCAACCTATAATTCCATAACCAACATAAAATGGAAATCTAATTGTGACCATATTAAATGCCATGCTTGTTCTAGCAATTTATTTTCACTTGACTTTCAATTTATATTCTGGATCTACATTAAGTAGTATGACATAAAATGACTATCATGATCAATGCCAACAAGCATATCACAGGCTTTTGGGTTAAGGCTAAGTCTCTAAACCAAGTGTACCAGAACATGCTTTTTTGATATATGGCTTTTATGGTTAAGCTCCGGGACAAAGAAAAAAGAAATAGTTTACACAGGCACAAGTCAACAGAAAGATATAGACTAACTATTCACGTGTTGCTTCAACCACAAAATTGTTTGGCTATTGTCATAGAAAATAAAAACAATTTTGGCATGACAATGGTAGTTCAGCCTCTGTCAATATATTGACTAAAAGAGTCACTTCTGTGATGAGTAAGTACCAAGGTTTTATGCCCACGCATATCAAGCAAGACTAACTTTCCAAAGTTTCACCCAAATTCTGGAAAAACTACACAAAATCTGTATTTGGTGAGTCTTAACTTCAGATATAGTCTAAATTTATTGCCCAATTCTTCACACTGCCCCTACTTTTAGAGACATACAGTTTCTCCTCAACAATTTTTAAAATCTTCCAATTGAAAATCCCCAGTTTTAAATACTAGCTATATGCACCATCACCATCGTAAGTGAATGCACTGCTCTATGGCTTCAAAAAGTTTCTTTGATGGGCTTTCACCACAATTGCTACTGCTGCCATTTCAATCCATCCCAAAGTGGCTGTCACATGGCCTTTACCAGCAAATAAGTAGTGCTTGTCATCTTTGGAAACCTTTCATAGGCTACGATTATGTTTGCGTAATCCTCTGATTCTTTTGGAGCTTTTTTTCACCAAAGGTATCCTAACGACAATCTAGCCTCCATGTCTGACGAAGTTAGAAAAGCCACTTGGCCACCATCCCAATCACCCCACCAAAATAAATGAATAAGCAAAGGTAGATCAGCAAAGTTTTTTTTCCACAAAACAAAATTGTTGAGTGAACAATTGATCAACCAAGCCGTACTATAACTTGTTATTAAGATATGGGGCTGAATACATTGCAAATAAAAGCAGTAAACAAATGGAGCAAAGTATTCATAAATCAAATGTGATATCCTATTAAAAATCATCTTCACTCAGTACAGACCGGCTTCACATTGAAACAAATAAGTGTACCAGTGAAGTTAAGGATCACAATTGAATCGGGGTGAACAAAAGCAATATGACCAGCAGATAAATTTTTCAGAACTCACAACTTGAGAGTTATGGCCAAAAAAGAAGGGAAAATAATCAACATGGGTAGACAGAAAAAAAAAACTATGCACTGATAACACACTCTCTCAAAATGTTAATGCATGGATTACAGTCAACAATAGGGTACTGAAAGGCAAACTAGTAAACAAACGGGATAAATTTGTACCTAACTTTGCTCATATACTCCGTATATCTCTCTTTGAAAGTCTCTACCATCAAATCCTCTTCCAACTTCGCCTTCTGCCCATAATACATCAAGCAAACTGCAATTATAAACAATGCACTCAAAGGTGCCCGAAGTGCAGTGAAGTATGTCACAAATACGAGCATAGTAGACGCATATATAGGATGTCTGACCCATCGATAAGGCCCAAATTGCACAACAGCAGTCGGCACCACCACCTTCTCCGAATAGTTTGCAAGATAGAGTGTGGAGTGATATTGCATGAACAGTGAAATCATGATCAAAACCCAAATGCCCACATTGCTCCAACCACCCGGAATTAAGTGCAATTCTGGTCCCTCATACGCAGCCAGCCAATGTCCAACCATAACTCCAACACAAAACAGAAGGCGATGCCAACTTGGGAGGCTAATATCCCACTTGGGGTCATGCTCTCGAGGATAAAAATCCCCATACAAACGTTTACGGACGCTGACATTGAAGAAGAAGAAATAGTGATACACAAAAAAGAACACAAAAGGCCATCCTTCAAGGAAGCCATTGAAATGGGCAGGTGGGACTAGTGTTAACCAAGTAAAAGCTGAAGTAACAATGGCGAGCTGTTCAAATACATTGGATTCACCAATTAAGTGCTTGCGAAAACAGTAGAGACCGTACATTGCAAGACCCAACGCCACAAACCATGGCCAGAATAACCAAGTCCAGGTAAAATACATCCAGAAGAAGGGATTGAATAGTAAATTGAAGGTCCATTTTGAAGCTGCAACTGCAATTGATATCGCCAAAGACCACTTGCAAACGTCAATTGGGGTCAACTGAGAAAGGGTTGCTTTAACTGAATCAAAAGAGAGGCTTTTGAGGTTGTTCAACAATGAGTTTTGTGATTCTGCATTGGTTGTGTCGACATATGAGCATTTGATTGGTTGAAACAATGGACTTCTAATCCTTATTGGTGAAGATGACGACAATGGGTGGGAATATAACGGGTTCTGAAGGGACCTTGGTGAAAGGTATTGGATATTGCAGTTGGAGGGTAGTGATGGAGAACATCTCAAAGGGGTTTTGACGAGTTTTGGGGCTCGAGTTTTGCGAGGGATAATCGCATACGACTGGCCTTGTAACTGCTTGTTGAAAGGTCTGAAAGAGATTCTGTTGTTGTTCGAGATAGTAAAACCAAATGGAATTACCTTCGAGTAGAGCAATGCCGATCCTGTTTCCATGGCTGCAAGATCACAGATATCACCGAGCTTCTACAAAGAAATCTGATCAGAATGCACCCAGCATCGAGCACGGAAGGAGAAGACCATATACTCCAGAAACTTGCGAGGGTCGTATGCAGTCGTAGTATTAATTCAAGCCCATTTACCAAACCCAAGCAAACCCAGTTTTGGGCGGGCCCCATATTTCCATTTGTTTGGCCCATGCCAAATCGCAATTTTGGTGGGTAAGGTACTATGTCATTTCCATATCATACTTATTACGGAATTTTTTTTTTCTTTTCCCAAAACTATCAGAACCAAATGAAGTAGCATCCACAGTTTAAAAGTGGAGTAAAAACCTTTCTTATAAGTTTTCACTCAATTTTACTAAGGGGTAGGTCACTCACTATTACATAAATAATCTTGAGATGGAGTAAACTAGACGATGAATTTCATATATAGCGATAGATAGCCACCGAAAAATAGTTTATTTGAAAAGTATACGACTTAACAAATAAGGTCACATTGATTTACTCCTTGTAGAATAAACCTAATTATCTGCAAGTTCAGAGATTACTATAAGAATTGATTAAAACCAAGAATCATTAGCTAGAGAATTTTTTTTTTTTTTGAATTAGGAACTTCATTAAAATATCATAAATAAACTCGTGTCGAATTACAATCCAAATAAAGTAATTGATTCAGATCAGAAGGTGGATTAACCATACAACCTTCAGGTAATGACCCACTCAATATTGCCTTTGTTATCCACTATGCTGCTCTCTTACAGTCACGAGATTGATGTTGCAACTGCAATTCCATTAGATTGACGAGGTTCCTAATATTTTCCACCATCGCCGCAATCCCCCAAGGAGGAGCATCCTCTTCTATGCACAAGGAAATAAGAACTTTATAGTCATTTTCTACTATAGCGCCTCACGTCTGAAGAGTATAAGCCATTAAGCACGCTTCCCGCAAAAGCCACTACTTCAGAGTATAGGCTGGACACTGCTGGGATAATTTTTGCTCTGGTCTCTATCAAATTTCCTCTATGATCTCGAAACACCACACCCACAAACGCCTGAGAGGAAGAGGAAACGTAGGACCCATCACAGTTAAACTTCAACAATCCCTGTGGAGGTGGTTACCAGCTTGGTGAGGTTGAAAGGTTTATTGGAACTCGAATGAGAAAGCTTCCTAAGAGATTGAACATAGTTGTATTCCCCCCAATCAAGGTATGCCCTTTGAAGAGCAACAGATGAATTAGGGGTTTGACCTTGAAAAATAGTTGAATTCCTCATCTTCCAGATTGACCAACCAACTGATACAATTTGGCTAAGTACCTCCAGTCTATGATTATCTGAAGCCAATATCTCTAGAACCTCTGAAGTCCACTGCGTGGCTAAGATGATTCTTTGATTTTCCATTCTCAAACCTAACCTAGAATTGAACCAAACTTTATGTGTCCATCCACACTCGAAAAGCATGTGTTTCGTTGTCTCAACTTGATTTTCACAAATTCTACAATAAGGGGAGGATGCACACTTCTGTTTGAATAGATTTTCCTGAGAGGCAACAACATTCAGACAAATTCTCCACCAAAAGTGTCTTACCTTTGGAGGGATACTTAGCTGCCAAATAAACTGCCAGAATTTGGGATGTAACTGAATAGAAGAAGAACCCTCACCCACTCCCTTGATCTCCTTATCTTGTCTAGCTAGCCGATATCCAGATTTCTCTGTATGTAGTCTGCTCAAGTTTTCCTTCAGGAGAGTGTAAATTCACAAGTATTACTTTTAATGGCCCTTTTTTTTCTTGATTTTTATTGAGAATGTTTGCATCTTGAATCTTGAATCGATCATCCACCCACGCATATGGATTCCTAGGATTACTGCTCCCTTGACCGACTCACAATCTGGTCATCAAGGGGATCATGTCAAATCCTTTTATCCTCCACACCTAGTTTAGCAATTGGGATTTCCTTAATGGCCTTCCATTCTTCCTCTCGAAGTATCCATCTCAGAATAGTTGCATCTCATTCATTCGTATTCCAGTTGATTGTATCATTTACAAAGTTTATTACACATCCCCTAGGCTTTGCAGAGATCAACGAGAATTTTGGTAAAGACATCCACCCAGAATTTAATCTCCCCCCATCCCATACCTACCATCATAGCCCCTTTGCCAATAGCTCCCCCTGCCTATTAGTAGACTTGTCCATATCCATGAGGGTCTTGTTCCCTTCTTTGCTTCCATAATGTCCGAATTTGAAAAATAGATGGATTTCATAAATTGCACCTAATAGGAATCCGGATATTGAACAAGTCGCCAACACTTTTTTGCGAGTAAAGATTGATTAAAGCATTGTAGGCCCCTTTGCCTCGGGAAGTGTGTCAACCTATCCCAACTTCTCCAATGAATTCCATTCAATCCTAGATTTTTTCCCACTCAGAATCGTCTTACAAGGCATGTGATTCCGTCACATAATTTCTGTGGAAAAGCAAGGCAAGACATAGCAAAATTTGGAATCACTTGCACAACTGCTTTTAGCAAAGCTCCTTTTCCCGCTTGAGACAGGTAGAGTTCTTTCCACCCTTATATCTTCTTAATAACTCTCTCAATAAGATAATTAAAAGTCTCAGGGTTTATATCTTGCTCACTTCATTGGTAGGCCTAAATATTTCACATTACTAGGTAGCACCTTAATCCCCAAAACGTACCTTAAATGAGATCTCAGTTCCTGAATAGTATTAGAGGAGAAAAAGATACATGGTTATAAAAATTTATGAGATGTCCTGCAGCTTCGCAATATTTCTATGGAGTAGTCGGCAATCTATTCCCCTCTTGTTCATTTTCCATGAGACAGAAGAGTGAGTCATCAGCGAAGAACAAATGAGATAATGTAGGGATGCGTCGTCGAATTTTCCAAGCCTTTATATTGCTTTCCAGTACGTCTTTGTGAATTAATCTTGACAAGCCATCAACCACAAAAAATAATAAATAAGGGGACAACGGATCCCTTTGACATAGTCCCCTGTGTGGTATGACTTCACTCCTCGCTTCATCATCGATAATCACCTCAAATTTAATTGTTGTCACACATTGCATAATCAATCGAACCCACAAAGGGTAGAATCCTAATTTCTGTGGGACAGCTTGTAAGAAATCCCATTCCACCCGATTGTGTGTCGTGTTGAGATCGAGTTTGATGGCCATCGATGGAGACTTACCCCTTTTGTTGATCTTCATCGCGTGGAAAGCTTCATTAGCAACCAAAATGCTATCCTAGATGTGCCTATTAGGGACAAATGCTGCTTGGTTTGGAGTGACCAAAAGATGGAGGAATTTCTTGAGTCGATTTGCTAGGACCTTTGCAATAATTTTATATAAGAAATTGCATAGGGAAATTCGGCAAAATTGAACAACTTCTTCAGGTATCATATCTTTCAGGATCAATACTATGTTAGTTTTATTGACTACCTCATCCATAATACCATCTAGAAAAAAACTTCTGAACAACATTGCATACTTCTACACCCATTAATTTCCAAAATTTTTGATAAAAAATCCCAAGACAACCGTCTGAATCTGGTGCCTTTAGAGCTCTCTGTTGCAAGGTTGCCTAATAGATCTCCTCTTCTATTAAGGGACATAGCAATTCCATATTCATTGCATCTGAAACCAGATTGGGAAAAACTCCTAGCACTTCTTGAAAATCCTTTTATCCCGTAGTTCTAAAATAGGTTTTGAAAATAACTTTGTATATGAGAGGTAAGATTCTCCTCTCCCTCAATCCAATCTCCCTCTACATTACACAACTTCATAATTTGATTCCGTTGTCTTCTATGGATAGTAGTCAAAATTAAAAAATATTGTGTTTTGATCCCCTGCACCTAACCAATTAATTCTAGATCGTTGAAGCCTATACAACTCTTCCCTACACCATATCAGATCAATTTGAGATTTAAGCTCCCTTCAATTGTAAGATTGTGACTGGTAGGTGCCCTCTTCTGGATTTCAACAAGTGCCAACTGTAGCTCATTCAAAATTTTCCTATTGTTAGGGCTGTCCATGGGCCGGGCCGGGCTAGGCCCGTGAATTTTTTTTTCGGGTCGAGCTTGGGTAGTGCAGGCCCAAGCCCGTACTCGGGCGAGTGGCGGGCCAGGCTTCGGATAAGGGTAAGCTACCCGCAGCCCAGCCCGTCACCTATTGGGTGGGCTTTGCGGGCGGACTTTCTGGGTGGGCTTTTGTTGGGCCTGTTGGTCGGGCCTGTTTTGGGCGGGCTTGTTGGGCCCTATTGAAAAAATATACAACTTTATTTAATTTTTTTGTAAATTATATTTTTGAATTAAAAGTATAGTCAAAATCAAAATAGACAAAAATTAAATAATGAATAATTTTATTTATGAATAGAAGAGAAATTGCATCTAGAATGAGTACATTCCAACTAGGTTAGCACCTACCCACCTATATATCATTTGCACAATTCTACCCATTAAAGGCTTTTGTACATGAAAAGCTAGAATATTTAATACATGAAAAAAAATACATCAGTCTTAATATCTAAATTTCTAAAACTTCAAATTCTGGCATTGGGGGATTTATATCCATATTTTGATCTCTCGCTTCAGCGGCATACCAATCTTGAAGACACATAAGAGCTTCCATTGTCTTTCCATCCAAACAACTCTTATGCTCATCAATGACACGTCCACTTGTACTAAAAGCAGATTCGGATGCTACAGTCGACATAGGAACTTTTAGTATATCACGAGCCATGGTGGAAAGAATTGGAAACCTACTTTCATATCCTTTCCACCAGGCCAAAATATCAAAATCGGGATCTTCAACACCTACCATTGGACCATTGTAATATTGCTGAAGTTCAGTTAACCCCCTAGATGTTGACATACCTCCTCTGTTCAAAATTGAAGGTAGTATAGATGTTTTACCTTTACCTTTACTACTACCAACAATATCACTGGAAGCTGAGGGGGGATTAAGTGTACCACCATTTCCAAATATTACACTATATTCATTAAAAAAAATTTCAAAATAATATTTTATTTTATTCATTTGGTTCATGTGCTCATCATTTAAGTTATCATATAAAGACATAAAAACACTTGTAAGGCCATATTCTTTAAATTGATAGTCAATTAACATACCAAAATCAATAAGTATAGGAAGTGGTGAAAAATATTTATTAAATTTAGATTGCATATTATGTAAAATAGTAGAAAATTCGGGTTCATTACTATATTGTTTAAAAAAATCACTGATACTAACTATATGAACATAGGCAAGTGTAATAGTTGGATAATAATTACCAGATAAAGTCATAGTTGACTCATAAAAAACTTTCAAAAAATCTTTCATTTTATCAGTGACATCTCATTCCTCTTTGGTGGAACGCGATAATGAACCAGTGGTATCTATACTAACATAGTCATTTAAGGCAGCTTTATATTTAACTGCCACATCTAGCATTTTATAGGTGGAGTTTCACCTATGTTGTACATCATATGGTATTTTTTTGCATTTTAAGTTATTCTTTTTACATATAGTTCTAAATGTCCTAAGTCTATTTTCAGAACCTATTATATGATAAATAATATGTCTAATTTTATCAATTACAAATCTAATATCATGGAGACCACTTTATACTATGAGATTTATGATATGACACATACATCTCATATGAAAAAAAGTATCTTCACATGGTAAGTTAAATAACATTTTAAATTACTTACATGGCTCACTATTATTTGTTGCATTATTTAAAGTAATAGTAAAAATCTTGTCTTAAATACGATAAATTTGTAACTGATTATAAATAACTTCAAAAATAACTTGTGCACTATGATTATTTTCAATCCTTGTAAAAGTAATAATTCTTTTTTGCATAACTCAATTATCATCAATAAAATGAGCAGTTATACATAAATATCTTAATTGTTGGCAAGAAGTCTAAATATCAGAAGTCAAACAAATTTTACTTTTAAGATTATCAAAATAAGCAATTAAATTATTTTTTTCTTGTACATAATATTTAATAACATCTCTTTGACATGTTTGACGAGAAAACTTTCGGAAGGAATGATTAAAACCACTTTGTAACATTCTTTCAAATTCAGCATCATCTACAAGAACAAATGGAAGATTTATTATAACAATCCATCTAACAATTACTTTTTTGGCAAATTCAAGTTCATAACTAAAAGTGTTTAGTGTACCGGTGCTAGCAGATTGTGATAACAATGTTTGTCTAATATCAGTTTGACATCTTAATAAGCATGTTTTTAGGTGACTAGTTAAGTGACTAGTTCCATTTTTAGAGCCTCCAGCAAAATCTTTTTTATAATAATTACATATAGTCTTTTCTGATGTAATGACCTCATTATAATTCTTAATTTTGATTTTCTCAAAGTAATCCCAGGCCTTGGACTTTTGTCTTTTATTAGATAGTACATTCCCAGTAGAATCCATCTCAGGCGTTGAAAGTGGATCATTCCCTTCACCCTCATCGATGTTCTCATTATCATTATTTGACTCAAAATTTTCATTATAAAAAATATTTTGTGAATGAGATGAAGTAATTACGTAAATTAAACTATAAAAATAAAATAAATACTTAAATTATGTAAAAAAAAATTCTTACCAAATGAGACCACTTGACAATCTTGAGTCTTTGAGACAGCTGAAAGCTTGGTCTTGAGACTTCAGAACACTTGAGAATTGAGACTTTAAGACTTCAAAACACTTGAGACTTCAGAACACTTGTGAGTTCAGAGAATGAGAGTTTTTTTTTACAATGAAATGTGAGCAAATGACTTAGTGGGTTGAAATAAAATTAGCCGTTTATTTATAAATTATACATTAAAAAGTAATCGACCGTTGGCTCAAATAAAATTGGTAAATTGATGACTGTCCTGTCTCAGCCGCTGGCAGACTGAAAAGATTGAAATTTAAAAATTTATGGCTATCTGTCTCACAGACTTAAAAGACAATACATAGCCAGTAGCCACTGTCCACTGAGTCTGAGACAGTCAGTCACAGACCGGCAGAAAAATGCAAAGTCTCAGACTCACTTTCAAAATCTTTGAAAATTTTTGAACTTAACTCACCTACCAAAATCAAGTCTCACCCACCAAATTCAAGTCTCACCTACCACCTACCATTTAAGTCTCACCTACCATTCAAGTCTCCATCACACAGTCACACACATATTAACATAAACATATATGTGCGAGTATGGGCTTCGGGTATGTGGACGGGCTATTGGGCCAGGTATGTGGGCGGGTTATTAGGTTGGGCTTCGGTTTCGGGCCGGGCTTCGGGCAGAATAGTGGATTTAGGGGTAAATCCAAGCCCTTTCTTAAAGGATATTGGGCTCGGGCTCGGGTAGACCAACTATCGGGCTTCGGGCCTATTTTTTTTGGGCTGAGTAACAGGACCCGTGGGTAACCCGGCCCATGGACACCCCTACCTATTGTTACCAAATTCCTCTTTACTCCAAATTTTAAGTCTATCTGCACAGGCTTTCAGTTTTCCAGAGACAACATCCATTCCTAAATTTGCTCCTCTTCCCTCCCAACGTTGTCGTATAATATGGTCACATCATTCCGATTCTAACCACATTGCCTCAAACTTAAATCAGAAAGGAACTCTCTTCTTTTGCATACCAAAATTTATAATAATAGGGCTATGATCCGACCCAATTTTCGCTTCATGAAAAACTAGTGTTGTGGGGAACATTAGCCTCCAATCTGAATTAGCTAAAACATGATCAATTCTTTCTTGTATATTGGCTACTCCTTCTCTGTTATTTGACCATGTAAAAACTTGGTCTTTCAAGTCCAGTTCCAATATCTCACAATTAGAAATCAGACTTTGCAATTTCACTATAGTTCTTGAATTATGTACTCTGCCTCCTTTTTATCATGGGAGCAAATAATATTAAAATCCCCTACAATTAGCCATGGTACATCCATGCAACTTGCAAGACTCCTTAAAGAAGTCCACACCCTCTGCCTTGGGTGATATTCGGGTGGAGCATAGATAAAAGTTGTTCTCTAACTGGTATCTACTTGCCTCAAACTATAGCCAGTGTTGATCAGATTTTTATTGCTCCAGTTGACTGTAACATCAACTTCATCATTCCTCCAATGAGCCAAACCACCAGATAAGGCTACTGGGTTTACATATTCTCTATACTTGAATCTCATAAACCATTGAATACTCTCCAACTTTTCCTTTTTGTTTTTAGTCTCCATCAAGAAGACTATTTTTGGACGATAGGATTCGTTAGTCCCTCACAAAGAACGAATTTTCAAGGGTCGTCCCATTGCCTGGTAGTTCCAAGATAGAATTAACATGGCGCGTGTGCTTGTTTGAGGCCAGCCACCACCACCTTTTCTTCAGCTTCTCCGGATGTTCCATTTTCTGGGGGAGAATTTGGTACTTGTGACCACCATTGTGATGATCCCAAATCCAAGCTACTATCCCCACTTTTGTGTATTAATGCTATCACCAAGATAGTTAGAGATGGGAGTTTCATATATCATGCCTTTGATGAGTGATTTTGCATCCAAAATGGATCGATTTCGAGGGTTAGGGTTCCCCTTAGATCCCCTTCTTTATCCCTTTCCCCTGTTCGAATTTCTGAAAAATCTTATTCCTATTGGGGCTGTAGAGAGTTGTGTAAATTGAGAAGGTTGCTCATCTGCCTCATCCTCTTGCTGTGGACTAGTATATATAGAGGATTGTAGTCTTTTGGCTTCAGTAGAAAAGCTAGGATTCTCCTTCACCTCTTCTTCTCGACTTTTCCTCTTAAGGGTCATGCTCTTAAAGCCATGGGTTAATCACTATTTCTATATCCCCCGTATGTGTTAAATTGGTTGTGGTTTGGATGAGGCCACTTGGTGGGGCTTCTAAAAGATGAAAACCTAACCCTTCTGAAATGAGCTTCCTTATGGGCTCTTTTGGTAATCCTTCACTACTTGGGTTTTCTAAGGGCTCAGTTACGAAATAAAATAAACCACCTAGGCCCCCCATCATGAGCCAAAAAAAAAAATCTAGGCCCCTATCCTTTTGGTTAGAGGTTATAACGTGATGGGCAAGTGATTCATCAAAAATCCAAGTGGTCCCTTCTCCTACCTTCCTCCGAATCTCTGAGTTTGTTATAGTTTCTTATTCCCCAATTCCACTACCCACGATCACTTGCTCCACTGCTGATGTGTTGGAATTCGTTTGGAGGGTACTGGGAATTGTATCACATGTTGGATGGCTATTGATCCCCTCTAATTCATGTTATTTGCCTTGGAGAATTATCGGTTGTACAATCCGGCTGTTATCCCTAGAATCGCGTACTCCACACGTTTGAGATTCCTTTTCATACATCATTGGATTGCTTCCTATGCCGTAACCAATGATCTCTGAATCTGTTTCCTGGAATGCCCTTCATCTTTTCTTCCCTTCACTCCCCAATTTTCCTTGTAGAAGGTGGTTGCTTGAGGAGGTTGTGCCATAAGTTCAAGACCATATTCCAAGGATTAACCTTCCTCTTTGTTTGAGTAGAGACCACTACTATGGCCGATACACCTACAATGGTAAACAAAAATAACAAAGTCTCTCATATCGAAATTGAATCCAAGTATCTTCTCGATCTTCTCTGGTCAAATAAAAACCCCGTTTCAGTGGTTTGGTAATGTCAATATCACACTTGATTCGAAGGAAATTGCAATTGAGCATCAGTTCTTTCTTAAAATCCTCTAGTTGTGTGAGAACACCCAACAACTTTCCAATCTCCCAATAATTGTTCTTTGTTATCATGTCCAATGGTAGCCCCCATATTTATATCCAAAACTTTGTAGTATTAAAGGTAAAATCTATTATCGTATCATGAGGAGAACTCTTCTTCAAGATCAAAAGATTACTCATCACATACCAAGGCCCTTCCTCCAATATCATGTCTCTATCTGCCTCAAATTTAAACATGAATAAATAGGCATTTTTGTCCCAATGAGTAACTGAAAAACCCTTAAACGTTTCCCATGCCCTTTGAATCACATTGCTTACACCATTCTTGTTAAGCATTATTTTTTAGATAATCCTCCCAACTAGACAAATTTGTAGAATCTCTTTCACAGCCAATGGATTGGAATCAAGAGAAAGTATTGGAATCAAGAAAAAGTCATAGGGGCTCTGTTTTTTGTGCACTTTCATCTTGTTCGATTCTCGTTGGATGATGATCATTTCTCATATTGAGGGTTTGGGGTAGAAAAAAGGTTTTAGGTAGAAAAGTAATTGAGTTTTGTTGTATACTAGTTGATGCACACATGCGTTGCACGTGGATCATTTTAAATATCAAATGTTACATGTTAGTGTTGTAAATATTATGAAACGATATCAACTACAACACTGGTACCTACAAAAGCTGATTGCAAAATGAAGCCTTGAATCTAAGATACTACAAGTAATTAACACATAATCAACTTACAAAATGATCCATGTTACATATAAGAAGAAAGACAAAAATTAGACTGAGAAATGAAATGATTAATGACATATACAATTAGGTAAAAAATAAAAAATCTCTAAGGTTGTTTATTAAAATTTCTAAAATAGTAAAAACTTGAGGGATTCTTCATTTTCTGTTGATTGTTCAACAAGATTTTCATAGTAAAACATATATTGTTGTATATCGTTGTATAACAAATATATTGTTGTATATAAAATACTAAAACATATATATTTAAGACCTTTGTTAAAAAATATGTGGAACCGTTTCTTGAGGAAGAAAATAAATGGAGCCTCAAAAAATATTACTTTTCAAGACTTAAATACATCACACGTCATCACCATGAAAGCTTCTGTTCAGAGAAAACTGACAAGCAAACCAGCCAATGAAACAAATCAAATGTGTTATAGAGCTCAATAATGATTTATATACATGAGTTGGGAGAGAGGAGGTCTGATTTTGGCTGTTTGACAGATCAAGGATTCACAATCGTTCAAAAAGGGCGCATAATTTGCACATAGAGCATTAGTCAAACATTTATTGTTAGAATTTGGACAGTCCAGATGTTAGTTCAATATGTGAGTTTTTGACTTTGCCTATCAACTATTTGTAGAAGCAACCAGAATATGAAAAATTTGGAATGATTAATGAGTATATATAGTGCAGACTAAATGCAGTACTTATCCTAATAAAATGAAAGAACTAATATTGAATAATAATTAGGAGTAAATAAGAAGAACAAAAGTTTTCATGATTGGTACATGAAAATGTAATTAATTTTATGTTAGAGGAGGTCAAAAGACAAGAAATATATAATGAACATTAAACTTAAATAAGTAAGTAGGTTGTGGGTTTTGTGCATAGCAGTTTGTAAAAGTAACATGAATATGAGAAGTCTCAAATAGTTAACTAATATATTTATGTGCAATTGAATTCTAGTAGTTATTTGGTGAAGGAGAAAATGGTTATTAAAACATTGGTCAAGGTTAAAAAGAGAAAGCAAAAGTTTTTTGCTTAAAGTACTTTTATAATAGTAGAGATTGGAGAGGTATAAGGAGGTTGGAAATTTTCGGCAAAAGGCTCTTTGGACATGAATTAGTGGAATATAAGGTGGTAGGTAGAGGAAAGTTGAAGAGAAGAGCTAGGTTTCTACGAAAAAATAGAGATAAGAACCCTCTGGGATTGTTGAAAAATGGCTAGGGCTGAGTAGTATGGGGGACAGAAATTAGGTTATTAAAACGACGATGAGGAAATGTTTGTGTTCGTAGAAGACCAAATAGGAAACAAAGAAAATGAGAGATGAATTTACCAAGAGAGGAAGGTGACAAAATATACCTTAGCTGGTTATGATCAAAGGTAAAAAGTGCGAGAGGACGTATAAGGCTGAGACTAGAGTTAGGAAATACTAACTCCGTGGAAGGATTAAAAACTCTCACTAGAGAGAGAGCAACGTAGCTAGAGATGAACTTGAAGCGTCTAAATTTTATCCCAGATAGAACTATCTACTCCAATAGGACTCTCTATTTAATGTATGATGGGATCTACTAACGATCTAATGACCACAATCATTAAGTCCTCAAATTATATCTCAATAGCAATGCTCTCTATCATTTTATGTTTGAGCAATGTTATTGGGACCTAATTTACTAATATAATTTGCTGACCTAATTCCCTATAACCTTTGAATTGACTATGAGTCCTATCAAACATTAGAACTTGATATTGATCAAATAGTTCTAATGAAGTTACATTATTGGTTTAACAAATTATGTTAGATTTTTAGGCCCAATAATATTAGTCTTTATGTTGTCATTTTTGACAATAAATTTGACTTCCCTCATATTTTTCCTCCATTCTTTAAATGAGATACGTTTATCTTAAATGTATTGGATAAAAAGACAAATATATTTTTTTTTTTTCCCAAAAAAATAGAATAGAGAGTGAGTTTGACTCTCTAAATATAAGGAGTCAAATTTGATTCTTTATTTTAGAGAGTCTAAATAAAGAGTTAATTGGAGATGAAATTTTAAGGGTTGACTCTCTATAATAGAGAATTGAGTGAGAATAGAGAACATGTTGTCATGGGCAGAGCTACATAGAGGCGAGGGTGGGCACGGGCCCACCATCATTTTTAAAAAAATATTATATGTATACTTATATTTATATATTCTAAAAATTATATATATATTTTTTACTTGTACCCACCCTATAAATTTTAGTTTAGTAGTTTTACTATGCTAATATCTCAGTGATAATGTTTGGAACATCATTTATTGAATAAATTTTATAGATTGTTAGTGAATAACTAATATTTTTTAATTACAAAATAACAATTAGCTCTATTTTTTTACAATAGTGATAATTAGTTATTTTTTTATATATAACATTGTTTTTTGGCTTTTTTTATATTAAATAGACTTCATGTATCAAATATGATACAATCTATACTACCATAAAATGTCAACAAAAGTAAAAAAAATTGTTCGACTATATCAACTCTAATAATGTAGTTAATGCCCATACTACCCTTTTAGAGTTAGAATAAAACACTAATGCTATATTATTAATGATTATGACTCTTGAGCTACTATTCTATATTTCCAAAAGTGAAAAACTTTTATTTAACTGTATTAACCCTAATAATGTTGTTAATGTTCATACTACTTTTTTAGAGTTAGAATAAAACATTAATGCTATATTATTTATGATTGTGACTCTTGAGCTACTATATTCTATATTTTTATCTATATCAATATTATTTTTAAATGTCAATCAATATCTTGAAAAACTTCTAAATTCCTTTTTCACAATTAAAAATTTAAGTAAAGGCAATGCAATACTCCAAAATGTAGACTATTCACTACGTATAACCTTTCCATAAAGGTTTATATCTTCCCCTCATGACTTCTATGTTCTCTTCTCTAATCTTTCATTTTTCCTTTCTATTACTCTTCCCAGCTTTGAAGTCTACAAATTTCATTAAGTTGTTGAATTAGACATAATTTTGATGTTACTAATATATATATACACTACTTATAAAAGGTAGCTAAGTGATTTTTTTTGATTGACTATTATGTCCCTATGAAAAATATTAAAGACACTTATATTTTTTTGTATTAATTATCCAATATCAATACTTATATTTATACTTACTTCCTTGTTAACCTTTAGCCTTCCTACTATAAAAGGCTACTAAATCCAAAAATATTTTTTTTTTCATAATACCTTCAAATATTTGTATAAAGTTATATTAGTGTTAGGTTAATTATCCTTATTAAAGTCAGCTACACTATTAAATCCTCCAATACGTTCCGGCTCAACTCTCTGCTAGACCCATTGATTTGCATTTGTAGTAATTGATTTGTAATAACTTTCTATCTTTTATTGACTCTACTAACATTATTTATAACATATTATCATATCTACACCTTTTCCTTTCCCTAACCCCCACCAAGAAAGATATTTTCCAATCACCTATATTATTCTAGTTAGAGAAGCTACAGAGACACAAAGGCACGTAACTAGTCTCTTATTATTAAGAGATCATCTAATTTCAAAGCACCAACTAGAATTGTTCTAGTGGAGGGAAAGTGAGGTAGAGAAAGCCAACCAACTCAAGACCACATTCGTCGAAAAGATTGCAGCTTTGTTTAAAGAACTCTTCTGTAACACATAACTCTTTTTTTCCAAAGCTTCAAAAGATTGTGAGGAACTGCGGTAGTGGAGATGCTACACAAAATGCCAAGGGTTTAGATGCAGTAAAGGTCAATGACTTGGTATTTCCATCTAGGGGTGTCCATGGGCCGGATTGCCCACGGATCCCGTTACCTGGTTCAAAAAAAATAGGCACGAAACCCAATAGGTCCGATAGTTTATCCGCCCGAGCCCGAGCTCAATATCCTTCAAAAGAGGACTTGGGATTAACTCCAAACCTATTACCTGGCCCAATAGCCCGCTCGCAAAAAAGCCTGTTAAAACCCGGCCCAAGAACCCACCTAGCCCGGCCTGAATAACCTGCCCACCTTCATTTGAAAAAAAGTTAGACACATTAAATTTGAAAAAAATATATAGGTGAGTAGGTGTCAACTTAATTGAGATGTGCTCATTTTATTGTGATACAGTTCCTCCCCTATTTATAAATAAAATTGTTATTATTATTATTTTTAACAAAACCAACAATTTTATTTTACCTTCAAAAAATTACAAAGAATTAGAAAGCAGTTAGCTCTCCAGAATGTACATCTTCAATGAAAACAGTAAAACAAAACATTCAACGGACTACACAATTCCTCTTTCTCAAAATTGGGACAGTGCCTTGATCCTGAAGCAGCAACCTCTTCGCAGTACTACTGTACTAGACAGAGGAATAGAGACTATAAGATCAGTTGAGCATCTGTCAAGAACTGCCTTATTTGCTAGATAATGAATAAATAAAATTATTCATTATTTAATTTTTATCCATTTTGACTCTACTTTTAGTTCAAAAATATAATTTATAAAAATATTAAGTTACAAAAATATTCATTATTTCTAAATGAAGTTGTATATAAAAAGCCCATCCGTAAGACCCGCCCAGTGGGTGACGGGTTGGGCTGCGAGTAGCCCACCCCTACCGAAGCTCGACCCCGCTCGCCCAATAACTCACTCGAGTAAGGGCTTGTGCCTCCTCTATCCAAGTACAATCCGAAAAAAAAAATTGTGGGCCGAATCCGGCCCGACCCATGGATACCCCTAAGCCATCACTCTCGGATGAGATGCAAATTTATTATTTTTCACATAAATTTTACCTATTGCTATATTTATTATACCTTTGGTACTCAATAATTCCAGTTTGTACGATATTGATGTCAAAGTGAATGTCATTCAAAGAAGGTGGTGGTCCGACAACGGTAGTGTATAAGAAGCTTAATGTGTACGCCATTTTGAATCAAAATTTTAAGGATTATCATTTCTTAAGTGATCAAGACCTACTTCTATTGTTTTGAATAAAATTCATTTTTCTGCAACTTAAATGGATTGGTGGTGTGATTAATCCCACAATTCATAACATTATGCATTATCCTTTCTTTCAAATGGATTTGAACAATAATAATTATTTTAATAGGGATTAGGCTAAGTGGTCGCGTACTGCCTTTTTTTTTTCTTTTTCTTGGAAGCTTAGCACTTTTGTGGGTTTGGTGTTTCCATGCTCAAGTTAAGAAGGCTTTTCCATAGTGATTGTTATTTTGATAGTGACTGTCATTATTCAAAATTCTAGATAGTCAACACAATATATCTTGATACTAAAGTTCGTGAATGTCATGAAACTCGATCTATTAGCTATCAAAAAAAATAAAAAATAGAATAACCTACAAGTTTGTAATATCCCACAAATAAAAGTTGAAGTTTATAAGAACCCAAATTACGTATAAATTGAATTGTTTGAATTGACACGGAGATCATATTAGTTCAATATTCAGTATAGTTCTCTTCTAATAGATCTAATTTTAAGACCTCAATTTTATTCTATAATTCCATTAAATACAGTTAAGAAGCCGGATAAAAAATAATTGTGTCATCTCTATATATGGGGTTGGAAATAAGTACGGCTTCAATTTAAAAGTAATGTAAATTTGAAGAGTCAATAACATATAAATGAAACTATTTAAAGCATTGGCCTCCTCTATCCCCAACCCTCTAAATTGCTAATTTTATTAAATGAATATATATTTTCAAATGTTACTAACCAAAAATTTTAAATTCTCATAATATGACCAAAAAATTCTTTTTTGTAAAACTAAAACCCACATAAATACAATCCGAAGGTCCCAATACCATTGAAAGCTAAAAACTACCTATTCAATTTCATGGGAAAATATGTTTGCATGCCTATTAATTGTCCATATTGAACTCATTATGTTATAATAGAATATTTTCTTGACATTAGAATAAAATAGAATTGTTATGGGCAAAACTATAGTTTTGTATCTATTCAATTGTGTCGTCGAGTTTAATTAGTCTTGAATTTTTATTATTAACACAATAATGTTTGTATTTTAACATGAATTTACACAACAAAAGCGAAAACTCACAATTCATATTGCAAAAAATAAGCAACAAAAATATATAAAAAAAAAAATAGTTTACGTACAACGTAGGTGTGCTACTAGTAAATATAAATGTATTATATAGTGTGATTGATTATGAAAAAAAAAAAAGTAGGGTATATAATTAAAATATCCAACCTAATTACACTGAACTATCCACAGTTATGAACATTGTCTAATGTTTGGCGTAAAACTAAACCTAAAAACTGAATCATCATAAGAAGGAGACATCGCAAACTAGAACAAGTATTTCTTACATAGGAACACAATTGAGTCTCTCTTTTTATCTTACCATGAAAACTGTCCTCACTTTTACACAGAAATGAGCCATATCCAACCTAGCTTTAAGAAGCCACACAATTAAGTGCAGCTTCTTAAAGTTTGTTTGGATGGATTTTTGGGGAGAGTTTAGATTGACTTCCTTAAATTCTTCCAAACTCAAACTCTTTTTTACAAATATGAGATTTAACATTGAATCTAATTCATACCCATGTTTAGTATGAAACACGTACACATGTAAGACTCACGAATATATCATAATTATTAACAACTATTTGTCCTATAAATGACTATTTTACCATTGATTAATCCAATTCATACCTTATGTTAATGAGTATAATTATTTTTTGTATCTTTAACCCCTTAACCTATCTTCCCAAACCCACCGTCACCGCCCCTTAGGTTTGATTAAACCCATGATCATGGATTTAATATTCGGGCCAACTGTGGGCTAGGTTTAAGAATCCAGAATTGAATTTTCAATCCAAACATAAACTTTAAGAGTCATTTGAACTATTTTTGTCAAACCTATCTTATTAAACCACCACCCCCCCCCCCCCCCCCCCCCCCCCCCAAACACCCTTTTACCAAACTGCCCCTAATTCCTTGTGCTAACCCATGACCAAATCCATGTCTTGTTTCCCAAGTTTATCTCAAAGAAACATCTTTATATTCTCTCTCTCTCCCCTTTGACCCCCCACCGAATATCAAGAATAATTGAATTGAAGAGGAAATCAAATATCTAGGCCTCCCTAGCACTGGTCAAACTCGTTGTATGGATTCGTTGTGTCCGCTCCTTAGAATCTCCAGCTTCAGTTCAACTTCATATATATGTATATATATTAATTTCTAGCCCATTAGAAATTACGTTATCTATATTGTTTATCTGTGTTTTTCTGGCTTATTGAGGGAGTAATTGGTTTTTGAGGTTAACCATTTTCGATTATAATCGATTGGAGCATGATTTTTTCGAGGATTGGCCGTTCGTTGTCACGGTCATCTCATGCCAGGGTAAATTCTTCTCCCTCTCTATTATCTGTTCACACAATCACAATACCTTTTATGTTTGTATTGTTATGAATCGGAATTTGTTTACCTGTTTTTAATTTGGCAGAATGCCATAAATGGAGTTAATGATGGGAGGTCGATTTGTATGAATGAAGCGTTTCTTCGAGATCGTCATGTGAACACGTATCTGAGTCGATTTGATGGCAAATTAGGGTTTTTGAGGGGGTATTTGGCTTCAGTAGGAGTTAACAAAGAGTTCATTCCGAAGGGGTATATATCCGATTTAAATTATGTTCTTGCAAACCCTAGAATACGTAGATTTTTCTCCAGCGAAGCTCCTAAGAAGAAGAGTAAGAGTTCCGATGAAATGTTGTTTTCTTTATGCATTTGAATTGTATTTCAAGCTTGTCGTTATTTTCTTTACCATTTCCAACTCTAATTTGCAGATTATGAGAATTTTACCCCAAAAGAAAAGAAGGAAATTCCAAAAGGAAATGAGCAGAAATCGGAGTCCAAAGGCTAGTCTTTTCACTTCTCAGTTTTTAATTTTTTTTTTTATTTATCAATGGTCATTACCCGTAATATAAGACAAAGAAAAAAGTGATTCAGAGGATTCAAAGAAGAAGAATCGTGCAGTGAGAACTTAATCCACCAGAATAAATGTGCGAAATCTAACATTTCTGACCCATTTTTATTCCTATTTTTTTCAGAGGATACAAACACAGATGATCATGGAAATTTTCAAGAATCATTTTTGAAGCGTTTTCAACATCTAATCACCCCTTTATTAGTGATTGCGTTGTTTCTCTATTCATTTCCATTAGGTCCTCATGAACAACAACAGGTAGGTATATGCTTGAAAATGTCTCAGTACTTGGTATTCTTACTTGTATGGGGCTTTTAAACTTGTAGTTACTCACTACCTTAATTGTGAAGTGACATTGGTGATGGTGTGGTTCTGCTTCCCACATCAATCTGATTATAAACATATAGTACACTAGTGTGTATGTTAGGCAGTGAGGTGGTGAAGTTTAGTTTTGGCAATGGCATGGTTTATATCCTTGATCATTATATTGTAACTTTTGTTTGTATTATTTTGAACAGCAATCAAGGTTTTCTTATGGCTTGATCTTTATTTTTATATTTGATCTTATCATTTGGAATGTGATTCTTTGCAGATCAGTTTCCAAGAGTTCAAAAATAAGCTTCTGGAACTAGGTCTAGTAGACCATATTGTTGTTTCTAATAAATCAGTTGCCAAAGTATATGTGAGAAGCTCACCGCGCAATCAAACCAGCAATGATGCTGTTGAAGGACCAGATGTCCTAGGACCTGTTAATAGTACTCCTGGAAGAGGGAAGACAAGTGAGTATAAGTACTATTTCAACATTGGAAGTGTTGAATCTTTTGAGGAGAAGTTGGAGGAAGCCCAGGAAACATTAGGGATAGATCCTCATGACTACATTCCTGTTACTTATGTTTCTGAAATGATGTGGGTCCAAGAATTAATGAGATTTGCGCCGACACTATTGATTTTGGGATCCCTGATGTACATGGGAAGGAGAATGCAAGGTGGATTTGGTGTTGGAGGTGGTGCTGGAAAGGGTGCCCGTGGGATATTTAACATAGGGAAAGCTCAAATTACAAAAGTGGATAAGAATTCGAAAAACAAGGTTAGCTGTATTCCCCTTATGTTTAGGGTGTATGGCCTTCAGTTTGATTTAACAATATTGGGGCTTGACCTCATTTGCTGCTAATAAGTTACTCATTTTAGTATTTCTTCTTTAATCATTTTTGTATTTCTTCTCTCTTTTCCATTTATTTTTTTTTTTGTATTTGTTTGTCTGATTGTTCAGATCTATTTCAAAGATGTAGCTGGTTGTGATGAAGCGAAGCAGGAAATCATGGAGTTCGTGCATTTCCTCAAGAACCCAAAGAAATATGAGGAGCTGGGGGCAAAAATTCCAAAAGGTGCTCTATTGGTTGGCTCTCCAGGCACGGGTAAAACTCTTTTAGCAAAAGCAACTGCAGGGGAATCTGGTGTGCCTTTTCTATCGATATCAGGTTCGGATTTTATTGAGATGTTTGTTGGTGTTGGGCCTTCCAGGGTGAGGAACTTGTTTCAGGAGGCAAGACAGTGTGCACCTAGTATAATATTTATTGATGAGATCGATGCAATAGGTCGAGCAAGGGGACGTGGGGGCTTCTCAGGTGGCAATGATGAGCGTGAAAGTACTCTGAACCAGTTGCTTGTTGAAATGGATGGATTTGGGACCACAGCTGGAGTTGTTGTTCTTGCTGGCACTAATAGACCTGATATTTTAGACAATGCTCTTTTAAGGCCTGGTCGATTTGATCGACAAATTACCATAGATAAACCTGACATCAAAGGCCGAGAGCAGATATTTCAGATCTATTTGAAGAAGATCAAACTTGATCATGAACCTTCATATTTCTCTGAGAGACTTGCAGCCCTTACTCCTGGATTTGCAGGGGCAGATATTGCAAATGTATGTAATGAAGCTGCTTTAATTGCAGCAAGGCGTGAGGAAACACAGGTGACAATGGACCATTTTGATGCAGCCATAGATAGGATAATTGGTGGTCTAGAGAAGAAGAACAAGGTAACTCATGTTTCTGAATGACTTCTTCTTACATGTTGTATCAGCTATCTCTATATGGTAACAGCTACACTGATAGTAATCGTATTATCAGTATTTGGTAGTGAAGGAATCCTAAATTAACATTGCTACTGTGCATTGGAACCAATTTAAGAAGTTTAATCAAATTCAAGTTAGGGCCCCTGAAACTGATGAACCCTATGGAATAAAAAAAACTTATATGGTCAATCGTTAATGTCAATTGAGAAGCTTAACTGCCATCACTCAAAACCGAACCCAGAATCGAAACCTTAAATCGCCAATGTTAACACCAAACATCACAGTTAATGGCAACAAAGCGCTGCCTTTAGGAGCTTTTGACCTGAAATTAATGCATTTTCATCTCTTTTTTACCTTACGGATTAGGTTCCAGTTGCATTGCTTCTTAATTGTAAGTGAAGAAATTCTACGTGCTCGTGAAGAGTTTCATCATCACTTTTTGGCTTATGAAGCAAACTTCACCTCAGGAAGGAATTGACATCTTAGGAGCATGTTAGCAAATAAATGATCCTTTAATATTTTCTCCTTAGATTTTATGTATGGTACATCCCGCCAAATGAAGTGCCTGAAGCATTTGACACTCTAGCATTTAGTAGTTAGTACTTATGCATTTGCTGCTGAGACATTGGTGTGAAGGCTTTCTGAAGAATTAGCATTACCGAGATAAGAATTCACTCGGTAAGACTGATAATTGGAATAGCAAAGTAAGATCCTGGGAAGATTAGGACATAGGCTTTTGAAATGGTTGTAGCCTGTGTTTATTTCCAATTTTTTAATATGCGTGGTTGGCTTTGATGAAGTTAGCTTGCTGGGTTAGGTTTGGTTGGTTGTAATATTCCTGAAAAATAATGGACTAGCATAACGGAGAAACTAATTGGATGCTGAGTGAAGTTTGGGTGCTTGTGAACAGGACTGTGTTCTGAGATTGAAAGGTTTGTTTATGTGGAATATTCCTTGAATAGTGAGCATTGTGGTATTTGCAAGGAAAACTATAAGCATAGCAATTTAAGAGGGTGGGTCTTGGCGCAGCGATAAGGTTGTTCCATTGTGACTTTGTGTTAAAGAGTTCGAGTTGCAGTGACAGCCTCTCTGCATGCAAGGGTAAGGCTGGATACATCTGATCCTTCCTAGACCCTGCAATGGCGGGAGCTTCGTGCACCTAGACTGCCTTTTTTTGTATAAGCATAACAAATTTCCATATGGGATTGTACTCACGATTATATTTTCTAGGTCTGCATGAGGTGATTTACCCATGTTGGTAATAGCACTTAGTGTCGATAATCAACAGATAATCTAATAGAGCATCATAATCAGAGAACAGTTTCTGATTGGATTAATTGTGCTTTGAGAATTTTGCAATAGCACACTGGGTATGTCAAAGTACATTTGACAGGGGTTGGGTTCCTGACTTCCTGTCTGTAATTTTAAATGTGAGATACTTATCACCCCTCTAGCCAAAAAAGAAAACACGGATGTAGTTGCATACAATTACAGACGTGAGATCAGAAGTCTTACCTGAAAATATTTCATGCACAGCAACTAAGCATGAATATTTTACACAGGATATTGTTGGCTGAATAATTTACTGATGAAGTATCTTTTGAGATTGCTGTTATAGGCTTTGATGAGTTTAATTGCAAAGTTCTGGAGATTTACTACAGATACAGGAAATTATGACTCTAGAGATGCATGCTGCAAAAATTTGTAAATATAAATTAGTTGGTGCACTTTTGTCCTTTTTCTTTCCCTTTTTGTGGCTCTTTCCATTTTCTTTTTTGGTTGCCAGCATGTGGGAGGGGTGATAATCCTGGTTAGAAATATGGAACAAAGTTTTCCCACCAGTGCATCTATTCTGATCATTGTGAAAGTTGTACTCAATGATGTGCATCACAAGTAAAGAGGTAACACAAGATTTTAATACATCTATTATTCATTGTTTTACTCTGTTACAACGATTTGGGAGTAGGAACTATTCTTCATCTCACCCTCCTTCTGATGGTAGGTTGCTCTGAAGTTTGTTTACAGGAAATTTTATGTGTTAGGAAAGGATATATAAACACATGCATATATAGATCTATACATAAAGATGAAAAATTTTACCGTTGCTTTTGTGGACTCTGGTCTTCTCTTGGTTTCCTTCATTTGCTTTCGGTTTTCCAAATTCTCTCAACTTACTGTCATTTTTGTTAAGCAGGTAATCAGCAAACTTGAACGCCGCACTGTAGCTTACCACGAATCAGGTCATGCTGTTGTTGGCTGGTTTTTGGAACATGCTGAACCCTTGTTGAAGGTGACAATTGTTCCTCGCGGTACTGCAGCACTTGGATTTGCCCAATATGTACCTAATGAGAACCTTCTCATGACCAAGGAGCAGCTTTTTGATATGACATGCATGACTCTTGGTGGTCGTGCTGCTGAACAGGTAGCTGGAATATTTTTGCTACTATTTTTTTGCTTTAATGGGGTAACTGGTACAAATATCTGAAGCAGCAACTTGCGACACTTTTCTACTTCAGCCTTGCAAGTTGCTACAAGTTTAGTATTAATGTTTGTTATGAACTTCCTACGGCTCATTATCCATGCATTTAACATAACGTATGGGGAAAAAAAACTCATGCCACCCCTGCAGGGGGAGAGGTCCAGGCTTTGATGTCTGGGATGGGACATGGACGCGTGTACATTATTTATCAGGAAAAATGAAAGTCGGAAATCACTATTGCCTGGACATAGACATTGAAACCGTAAAAAATGGAAAGCCCACCACTTTCTCAACCATGCACTTATAATAACGCTTGGATTTTCTTTGGCTTCAGGTTATACTGGGAAAAATTTCAACAGGAGCCCAAAATGACTTGGAGAAAGTGACAAAATTGACATATGCCCAGGTAGCAGTCTATGGCTTCAGTGAGAAAGTGGGTCTTCTCTCTTTCCCTCAAAGGGATGAATATGAGATGAGCAAGCCCTACAGCAGTAAGACGGGGGCAATTATCGACAGCGAAGTACGAGAATGGGTAGCCAAGGCATATGATCACACGGTTCAACTGGTAAAAGAACACAAAGAGCAAGTGGCTCAGATTGCTGAGCTGTTGCTGGAGAAGGAAGTTCTTCACCAGGAAGACTTGGTCCAAGTTTTGGGTGAGAGGCCCTTCAAATCAAGTGAGGTAACAAATTATGATAGATTTAAGCAAGGGTTTCAAGGGGAAGATGAGAAGAGTGGCCAAATTGTGGAGGGACAGCCTGCAGAAGATGATGATGACTCATCAACCCTTCATCCGGAAGTGGTTCCCACTTAATTTTGCAGACATTGTTGCTGATTGTGTAATAAATTTAAATATTTCCCCCTCTATTTTTCTGTTTGCCGGACAATGGACTGTACACTAGTCACTCATACAATTGTCTTTATTTCTTACATAGAGTGTAATTCTTTCTTCAGAAGTTGTCTAGAGAGAGAGAAAAAAAAAAAAACTCTTACAAGCAAATTAACAGATGGTTTTATTGGTGCATTATTGATGAATGTTGTGGCCCGTTTGTCGAGTACTAATTAATTCTAATTTGATTCATTTAATTAATAATGTTAGATATTTGGATACTGGTCTGACTTTTGTATTAATTGTCTCGATCTAGAATCGATGGGTATAACATAACTTACCCGTGAATGAGAGATGTTCACAATTAGGACCTCTTTCTTTTTTTAACTTAAAACACATTACATATATGCCTAATAAACCACTCAAGTTTAAGCTCAAGCCAACAAAAAAACATAATCCAAATTTGATTGCCAGAACAAGATGGTTGGTTCTGAGTATAAACGTATATATAACAAACAAAAACTATAAGGTAAATAGGACACAAAGTAGGCTTTGATCAGAAACTCAATAGGGTCTTTGGCATCAACAAATATAGTTTTATTTTTTCCAAATATAAAAAGGGTGATCGTATAATAAAATTAAATCTCAGGGGTGGATATGAAAATTTCCCTTTTTTTTAATTCAGCAGCATCGAGGTCCAAGGTCTGCAGGGTAAATTACATTCACACTCCCTAATATTTGATCAAATGACACAGAGACTTCCTGACATTTCTAAAATTACATGGTAAGCCCTTGTCGGCGTCGATAGTTACCAGCGTTAATAGAAGTGATAAAATGACTATTTTAACCCTTTAATTTAATTTAAAATAAATACATAATACATAAAATATATTATCAAAAAATTAAATTAATAAGTCAAAAAAAACTCTCTCTCTCCTCTCGCATATCACTCATCACTCACATCTCACACGAAATTGTGTGGTGATGGTGGAACTAATTATCTTAGTTAATGTTAATTTTTGATAAATTTTAATCAAAATGTAATGGTTTAATGTTATTCTTTAATTAATTTTTATAATTACGTAATTAATGTTGTTAAAATTATAAATTATGATAATCAGTGTATAAGATTATCTTAGAAATGTTGGGCATGTTATAGAGGGGTAATTTCATAATTAGGTAAATTTTGTTCTCTAACATCACTATTTTCTATTAGTTAGACTAACAGATGGAAGACGGAAAGGGTACTTGTGTCATGATTTTTAAATCTCAAGGGGTTTCCGTGGAATTTTAGAAATGTCAGGGGTCTCTGTATCATTTGGTCAAATGTCAAGGGGTGTGAATGTAATTTACCCAAGTATGAACTATAAAAGGGTGTGTTTGGACATTTTGATATATACAACTTAAACGAGGGCATTTAGGTCGTAGGAAACCACTATTCAGGGACACTTTAGTCATTTTGAGTTGAAACGGAGTTTGCTCCTCGAAAACCCTGAGCGGCTCACCCTCTCTCTCTTCTTCTGGCGGGTGATATTCCTCGGAACGGTGAAAGCTGCTTCTCTCTCAGTTCAGTGTGTGTGTGTGTGTGTGTGTGTGTGAGAGAGAGAGAGAAGAGGAAGTGGGCGGGTAGAGATTCTTCCTTTCAGTTTTATCGTAATCTTGAGCTGGATTTCCACAGTTTGCAATGGCTAAGCGCGAGCTATCCAACACTTTGAGGAACTTGAAGGTGAAACAATGAGGACAACCCATCTTTAACTGTGCTCATAACTTTTTGTATGCTAATTTTATTTCTTAAGATCTGATAGCTAAAGATTATTTGGGTATTCCGTAGTATCTTGAATTTTATTAGTGAAAATCCACAGCTGAGCTGGTTTTGGGGGTTATTGCTATTCTTTGTTTCAGTTCATGCAAAGGGCAGTTCAGAGAGAGGACAAATCTAAGAAGGAAGAAGAAGTCATACCTGAGGGGAACTTCCCATCGTCTAGTACCACAAAAAGATGGTATTTTTCCAAAATTTGTATCTCGTCTTCATATTCAGGTGGACTTTGAATTACTTTGATGCTCTAGTTTCAGTTTGCTGTGCAATTACGATCCCCCCGCCCAAAACACTCTCCCCCCCCCCCCCCCCCCCCCCCCCACCCACCTGGGGTTCGTGTTCCTGTCACTTTATATCGAACGCAGAGACATGTTCTTTATGCAAGTCTTTTTGGCCAAAGAAGGTAGACATTCTACTATATCTCAGGGTAAAACATTGCCTGGATCTTGCTGTTGTATGGTATTGATCCAATTTATGGTCGGGCAACCCATCGCAAATTATTCTGATTCTTCGAGTCTTTCCACCAATTACCAATTAGTTTTAAGTTGGTACCGTTAGCATAATAGTAGAGGAGTTTTAGGTGTTTATCTGCTAATGTCTTCCTGGGTGAATTTGGTCCCTCTTGTTGCACTTGATGAACTTTGTTCTGGTCTTCCTTGTTCATATGTACACACCTGGTTTTGTCTTCTCATTGTGTTTTCTTGTTGTGTTCTACTCGTACACCTCTCCACTTGCTTGCACCATTGGGACTTTTTTATTCTCTGTCGGTGTGGTTGGGCCTGTGCGGTGGAAGAGAAAAAAAAGGGGGGGGGGTTGTGGTGGTAGCATTTTCCTCAATGAAAGTGAATTCTCCAACGTGTGTAAGCCTTGTGAGTTTCTCCACCCATTACTAATTGGAATTAGATGTTTCAAGATGATCATAAGCAAGAATATGGTGTTGCATGGGTATGTTTGTAAAGTTGGGTTCGTGATTGATTGGCTGCTGCGTAGCCTGACACCAATCTTACATTCTCGTTTAATAAATTTTCTGTTAAAATTTTTCTCAGTTTACATGTCGATGTCTTTTCAATTGCAGTGTAGTCATCATGGAAGGTGATCCCCATCCTGGGGCAATAAAAGGCCGGATGTCATTCCAAAGTTTTAATCCTTCTATTGATGTGAGTATAAGGGTTGAATGACCTGAAAATTTATTTCAAAGGCTATTCACTTCCTGTCTTCTTGTAGCTTTTGGTCTCCTCATGTCAAAGCCTTGTCTTGGTAGAAATTGAATGAAGGGTCAAATCTTGGTCAAACAGATGCCTCTGCCACATGTTCTGGCACCCACAGTGATACAATTTCTGATAGGTTGGTAACTAGACCCTTCAAATTCACTAAACTTTTTCCTGTTTCGGTCTATCCACATGATTACTAGAAATCTACAAGGATGGAGTACTACCGCTTATTTTTGTGTATGTAGAAAAAAATGAAAATTTGAAAATAGAATAAGCAAAATGCTGCAACTTGCTGTGAGTTTTGGGTCGTTGAGTAAAACCTATTTAGGATTCCCTCCATCCTTTGCTTGGGTTTGGCAGACAACATGACAATATATAAAAAGGCAAAAAGCATGACTTATGTAGCGAAACTTGAAAGTAGCCTCACGCAGGGGGTGTAACCTGAAACTTCAAAGTGGGGAGGCCATGTGAAAAATATTCATGCAAAATGTTAAATATTTCCTTGGGTCCAAATAAAAAATTACATGGAACTCAATGGTGGAAAGTGCAATTTTTGATATGGCCCCCAGGTCAAGACAGTTCCACCACTGGCCTTATTGATCATAGTGTTGGTATTAAGTTGATTTTGGATTGCTAAGTCAGTCTGAAATGTTATGGGTTTGCCCTGATTTTTTCCAACCCATCTTGCTGATGGTAGCAGTCTTTGGTATCCCCTTATAGAGATGTGCACGTAGTATATGTATTTTTGTCCATTAATGAGCTGCATTGCAACCAGAACAAATCCAGTTCACATAACATTATTTTTGGGGGCTCTGGGAAATCCATTTGAGGTTATATGCATAGTAGGTTGAGAAACAAGTATTCATTTAAATTGAACTATTCAAAGAAAATTAAGGTTGTTGTGGATGCTACTATGTAACATGGATGCTAAAAATGTAGAAACAGAGTTGTGACAATGAACTCATATGAACAGGAGTTCTGTGAGTTATCCAAATTTAAGCTACAGATCTTCTGATTCATTCATTGTTACAACATAAATAGGTCCACACAAGATGGATCAGAGACCTTGAAAGTGGATGGTTTCGAATGTGATGCAAATGACGATCTTAAAAGGAAACAAGCAGAAGTCGTCTCTGAAGCACGATATCCAAATAAATCACAGAAAAATATTCAAGGCGATCAAGGGTCATCTCCGAATAGCAATAGAAGTTCTCACAAGCAACCAAAGCGGGAAAAGTTGGACTGGAGTGTTCTTAGACCTCCAAAGGATCAAAACAAAAACAAGTGAGGAGAATCAGGTGATTCCTTCGAGTGTTTTGAGTATCAGGTGATTCCTTCGAGTGTTATGAGAATTATTTTTTACATGCTTCGATGCTCTAATTACATCTGTAACACTAATCGTGCGAGAATATCATGAGCACTCAATTGGTTTTCTTTGTTGGCCTTGTTGAATTTGTCACTTTCATGTGAAGAGGTAATTGTTTTTTTCCCTTGTTCCTTCCGTTCCATTCCTGTACTTCTGCTATCTTTAGCAAAAGGAAAATTACACTGGCATCCTACATGTGTTGGCAAAACAGCATGGAGATCCCCCGGCGTTTGGAAATGGCAGGGGAACCTCTTTAGTTTTGTACGATTTTACAAATGCCCTCTTAATGCTATGCTGACATTAAGAAAATCTAAGGGCCTGTTTGGTTTGCATTTCAAAAAACAGTTTCTGAAAATTATTTTTGAAATGAGTTTTAAGAAAGTGTTTTTAAAAATTTTTAGATTACAAAACCTGTTTGGTTATATATTTTTGAAAATAGTTTTAAAGAACAAAAATTATAAAATTTGTTTGGACAATAATCCACAATTTTTACCTCTTTTCGTCGCTCTGTCTCTCTCTCTTTCACTGTGCATCAAGACCACCCAACACCCACAACCACCACCGTGAACCACCCAACACCCACCACCCAAACCGAGAACCACCCAACACCCACAACCACCACCAACCCAAAAAGAGAACCACCCAACACCCACAACCACCACCGTGAACCACCCAACACCCACCACCAAGACCACCACCCAAACTGAGAACCACCACAACTCAAAACCCACCACCACCGAAACCCACAACCACCACTGAAACTGAGAACCACCCAAAACCCACCACCACCGAAACCCACAACCACCACCCAAAACCCACAATCACCACCGAAACCGAGAACCACCACCAACTCACAACCACCACCGAAACCGAGAACCACCACCAACCTACAACCACCCAAAACCCACTACCATCGAAACCCACAACCACCACCCAAAACCCACAATCACCACTCAAATCGAGAACCACCACTAACCCACAACCACCACCGAAACCCACAATCACCACCCAAAACCCACAACCACCACTGAAACCCATAGCCACAGAGAGAGAGAGAGAGAGAGAAAGAGAGAGAGATGGAGAAAGATGCAGGGCTTTCGTCTGGATAGTGTCGTTGCATAGAGAGAGAGAGAGAGAAAGAGAGTGTGGAGATGGAGAAAGATGCAGGGTTTTTATACTTCAACAAAAAAAAAATGCATTTTGTTTCTAAGGAAGTTTGATGGGTAGACCTCATTAAAGAGGAGGGACTGTTTTCCTTATTTTCTATTTTACCCTGAAAACTTAGAAAACATCATTTTGTTGTTCTCTAAAATCACATCTCAATTCTCAAAATTTTCTAAAATTTGGAGAACAAAAAAGCTAAACAAACAAGTTTTGGGTGTTTTTGAAATTTTGAGAACAAAAAACAGTTTTTGGAACGCAAACCAAACACGCCCTAAATTCCATCTCACATGTGCCTCTAATTTCGTTGATTTTTTTGTTTTTTATATTCTTTCAAGTAAATCATAAAATGACCATTTGTGTAACAATTTCCATCAAAAGCTCTTAGTATGCGTCATTCCACCAATTTTAGTGATCAGTGTTGTTTCTCAAAAGCTCAGGGGATAACCTTTAACATCGTGCCTGCATTTAGGAAAAAAAATGAAAAAAAGAAGATATGATGACCAGCAATCCATGGCTTACTACTCCACTTTCCTTCTAGGTCATTGAGAATTTCAGTGTCCAAATACTCGGTTTGTGATCAATTTCACTTTTAGTTACACGTGACTCTGCAATTATGCATTCTTGATTGATGCCAGTGAACTGCTGCTGTATTATCTTATTACCTCCCAGGGAATTGTGGTGTTGGTAAAACCAGGGTAAAAATCTGTTCTCTTTTATGAATCCTGTGCTTTTACTGATCATCATCCCTCTTCATCTTAACAACCCCCCCAAGACCATCAACGTGTAGAGACAAATAAAAGAGGATTCTATTGGCTCAATAATCTATGTTTTATTGATAAATATCAAAGGCTTATATAGCCATACAAAAAACTGAAATAGAGAAAAGATAGCCACCAAATACTCAACGTGATTTGGGTAACAACAAAACAGAAAAATCAAAAACAAATTATCCTAAACAATAGGATTTTATTCTAACAGACAAATCCTAAGCAACCACTTTCAACATTCCCTCCCTTGAACTTATTGCTTCTAAAACACTCAGTTCAAATCTAGAACGGTACAAACTCCAAGTTCTTCACGAAATCTCTGGAAATCTTCCAGCTTCAGTGGTTTTGTCATCAGGTCTGCAACTTGATTTCGGGTTCCACAATGAATCAGATTAATAACCCCTTCTTTGGTGAGATCTCTGAGGAAGTGAAAACGTACATCTATGTGTTTAGATCGACCATGTAACACTGCATTCTTTGAAAGCTTAATAGTAGAACTGTTATCACATTTCACCACAGTGCTTCCTTCTTGTGAATGATCAAGTTCTTTCAACACTCTTCTCATCCATATTGCTTGACACGCACAAGCTGCTGCTGCCACAAATTCAGCCTCAGTTGTTGATAGAGTAACAATGGGTTGCTTCCTTGATGACCAGGCTACTGCACCTTCACTTATCATAAACACATAGCCAGAGGTGCTTTTTCGATCTTCCAGATCACCTGCATAATCACTGTCTGTGAAAGCCAACATATTATTATCTCCTCCTTTCTTGTAAAGGATTCCATAATTCATGGTTCCTTTTAGATATCTCAAAGCTCTCTTTGCTGCTAGTAGATGTAACTCAGTTGGATTAGACATAAAACGACTAATCAAACTTACAACAAACATAAGATCGGGCTGAGTTGCTGTGAGATACATCAGACTTCCGACAATCTGTTTGTACAATGTTTCATCAACTTTGATTCCCTTCTCATCCCTGCATAATTTGTATCTTGGAACTATGGGATTGCAGACTGAATTACACTCCTTCATACCAAAACGATCTAATATTTCAGCTGCATATTTTCTTTGACATATAAAAATGCCATCTGTTCTTTGTAGCACTTCAATACCAAGGAAAAATCTCATTTTCCCTAAATCAGTCATATCAAATTCCTTTTTCATGGAGCATTTAAACTCACACAACATATTTTCATCATCACTAGTGAACAACAGATCATCAACATAGATACATACAATGAGAATTTTACCTTCTTTATTCCTTTTGATGAACAAAGTCTGTTCACTGTGACTTTTCTGAAATCCCTCCTTGATGAAGTAAGACTCAATTCGACTAAACCAAGCTCTTGGGGCCTGTTTTAGTCCGTAAAGTGCTTTGCGTAGCCTGTACACCTTCTGCTCACTTCCTTTCTTCTCATATCCCAAGGGTTGCTCCACATAAACCACTTCACTTAACTCTCCATGTAAAAAGGCAGATTTGACATCTAGTTGATAGAGTTTCCAGCCTTTATTTGCAGCAAGTGCTATGATCAACCTCACAGTATCCATTCTAGCCACAGGTGCAAAAACCTCTGTATAATCTACTCCATGCTGCTGCGAGTAGCCTTTAACAACCAGCCGCGCTTTGTATTTATCAACCTCTCCATGCTCATTCAGTTTAGTCTTATAGACCCATTTTACTCCTATTTTCTTTGCTCCAGCTGGTAAATTGACTAACTCCCAAGTCTGATTTTTCTCAATGGACTTAATTTCATCATCCATAGCCAAACGCCACTTTAAACTCTTTACTGCTTCCTTGAAATTCAATGGATCTGAAGATACATTAAATGCCATATTCATCTCCTCTTCTTCGGATAGACCTTCTCCTGCAACATAATCTTTCATCCACGAAGGAGGATGCTGGTTTCTCTTCACTCTTTCTTCATTGTTGGTGTTTGTAGGGACAAGTTCAGCTCCAATGACTTCTTCAATTTCGGTTTCGTCTGTATCAGCCCCTTCAATTTCACTTTCAGATTCGTCTGCTCCATCAACAACTCATTTTTCTTCTATATTTTCTCCATCAATTTCACTATCAGCCTCTTCTTCTACATTTTCTCCATAGTCCTCCACATTTTCGCTGTCATCCCATTCTATATCCATCAACAACTCCTTTTCATAACTTGCATCCCAATCCCATTGTTTATTTTCTTCAAAAATTACATTTTGGCTCACGACAATTTTTTTGGCAATGGGATCAAACAATCTGTACCCTTTGGATTCATCGCTTACACCAAGAAGCACACAGCTAACACTTTTGTTATCGAGCTTTGTTCTCTTTGCATCAGGCGTATGGACATGCCCCACACATCCGAATACTTTAAAATGCTTTACCGAAGGCTTTTCACCACTCCATGCCTCTTCTGGCGTTTGGTTTTTCACAGCTACTGTGGGTGAGCGATTCAATACATACACCGCCCATCTGACCGCCTCAGCCCAAAAACTTTTTGGCATTCTTTGTTCTGACAACATTGATCTAACAAGATTCATCACGGTCCGATTTTTGTGTTCAGCCACTCCATTTTGTTGCGGAGTGTAAGCCGTGGTCAGCTGCCTTTTTATCCCATTCTGCTGGCAATACTCATTGAATTCCAGAGAATTAAATTCTCCTCCTCTATCTGTATGCAAACACTTAACAGGCAAACTGGTTTCCTTTTCCACAAGAGTTTTGAAACATTTAAAGAAATAAAAAGTTTCTGATTTTTCTGACAGAAAATATATCCCTGCTTTCCTCGAATAATCATCTATGAAGCATAATATGTACCTCTTATTGCTGTTAGAAGCTGGAGTAATAGGGCCGCATATGTCAGCGTGGATCAGTTGTAGCTTTTGAGTTGCTCTCCATTTACTCTTCTTGGGAATGGAATCACGATGTTGTTTACCCTTTATGCAGTCAATACACACTACTGCAGAATCTGGAAATTCAGGAAGGTCTTTAACCATTTCTTTTGTCTGCAATATCTTCAAGCCTTTGTAACTGAGATGAGCATATCTACGATGCCACAGTTGATTGATATTTGGTGCAGTAGCATTGAAACATGATTGACTTTGGGTTTGAACAGACAGTACGAACATTCTATTTGCCGTCATTTTGGTTTGAATAATCAAACCTTTGTGAGGATGATATATTCGGCACATCCCTGATTGAATTAGAACAGTCAAACCTCGTTCTTGCAATTGGCCTAAACTCAAGAGATTGTTCTTAAGGTCAGGTATGTAAAACACATCAGTGATCACATAAGCTATTCCATTCAACAGCAACTTCACATTTCCCTTTCCAAGCACCTGCATTTCAGTGTTGTTCCCAAGCTTTACAACTTGTCTGAACGAATCATCCATTTCATTGAACCTGAATTTATCTCCACACATGTGATTTGAGCATCCCGAATCTAAGAACCACGCCTCATGTCTCTTTGGATTGTTCATCTCCACGTATGACATCAGCAAGATCTCTTCTTTTTCATCAACCTCAGCATAATTTGCCTCCTTGTCCCATGAAGGACACTCATACTGAAAGTGCCCAAGATCATGACATTTGTAACACTCAACTGTGGCCCGATTGAAGCTCTGTCTTCCCCTTCCTCTACCCCGTCCTCTGAAGATGCCTCTGCCTCGTCCTCGTGTGGAAAATTTCTCAGCTGAACTGACTTTCAAAGCATGTTCCTCGCCATTTTTCTTTCAGAACTTCTGTTCATGTACAATCAAAGAGCTTTGCAACTCATCAACTGAGAGGGAATCGATATCCTTCGACTCTTCAATAGAACAAACAATGTAATTAAATTGTTCTGTTAAAGAGCGAAGAATTTTTTCCACTACTTTAACATCTGCAACGTCTTCTCCATAATTTCACATATTATTAGCGACTGTCATCACTCTTGAAAAATAATCAGAGATAGACTCTCCAACTTTCATCTCCAAAACTTCAAAATCTAGTCGAAGTGCTTGAAGTTGTGCACGTTTGACTCTTTCATTCCCTTGGTACTTTTTCTTCATTGACTCCCATATTTGTTTGGATGTGTCCTTTTGAAGGATGGTCTTCAGGATTGATTTGTCAATTGACTGAAAGAGATAATTTTTTACCTTTAAATCTTTCAGCTTGAGGTCATCTAACGTCTTTTTCTGTGCAGCAGTTGTCCCCTCTTCATTTTTAGCATCGTACCCAGTTTCAATGAGATTCCAATACTCCTTTGATCTTAGGAAATTCTCCATCAGCATGCTCCAGTGATCATAATCTCCATCAAACTTGGGAATGTTGGCCTGAACAAAGCTAGCATTTGCTTCTGTTGCCATCTCTCAGTGTTTCACTCACAGGTGTTTCACTCACAGGTGTTTTCACTCTCCTTATGTTAGGATACTGCGGTTCCTAACCTCACACACTCAAGTTTCAACAATCAGGCCCCTGTTTAGAGCTCTGATACCAATTGTAGAGACAAATAAAAGAGGATTCTATTGGCTCAATAATCTATGTTTTATTGATAAATATCAAAGGCTTATATAGCCATACAAAAAACTGAAATAGAGAAAAGATAGCCACCAAATACTCAACGTGATTTGGGTAACAGCAAAACAGAAAAATCAAAAACAAATTATCCTAAACAATAGGATTTTATTCTAACAGACAAATCCTAACTCAAAGCAACCACTTTCAACACAACGTGGGATGCTATCAGTAGCAATCCACATATATAATCCATCACATAGTCTGTGTGTAGGATCTGCAGGCATGCACGTATTGGGTTGCATTCTTTTGGATACATTGTTGGTGCAGTGTTTGCTTGGTCTCAATCACTGGTATCGTTTGATCCTAAATTGGCGAAAGCTGGATGCCTGGATCTGTTGTGAATGGTTTTGTTTACCATTTGATTTGACAGATAATGTTTTGTTTATGTGTGAAAATATTTGGGTCTTGGGAGGTGTCTTCATTGAAGTTATGTGTGAGCCGTGCAATGGAGGTATATTTTGGTTATCAAATATGGGAAAATATGATTTTCTGATCAGACTGAATTTTGATCTTTCAAATGGAAGATGCTTTGCATTTCTTATGTTGCCCGCTGAACAGAAGCTGAAACAAACATTATATTTAGAGGAGAATTGAAACGGATTCTGTGAAAGGGTCGTCCCCAGCCACTGTCCAGTTTGCTGCACTCCACCACAGTGCAGGCAGCGAATAGTGGCATCCTTTTTTACGTTGAAAACACTTATCCTTGTTATAGCTTGGGCCTAGGGATGGCAGTGGATCGGGGGCGGGGGCGGGGGCGGGGGAGTAGTCTACACTCTCGTATCCGTTTAAAAAAATTATGTTCATCTCTGTTTCAATCCCCGCCCCTGCTCAAGCCCAACATAATCCAACACATTCGGAATGCACCTATGAGTTGATAATTAATCACAAATTGCACCTAATCAAAGTTCGATGAAAAAAATATTTATATTATTTAATCGACACATAAAGATTCGCCATTTACACTTATTAGAGATATTACAGTTGAATATTGACGAGCGGAATACAAGGGCTTGGGGATAAGTTTCAGTCTAAACATGTCTTCATTTTCACACGGGTTTATATGAGTATTTTCGTATACGTTCATTGTCCAATACGTATTGTTCATCCCCCGTTCAAACGAGACGGGTTTAGACAAATCCCCGCTTTCCCCCGGTCCATTGCCATCCTTACTTGGCCAAACAAAGCTGGAGAGTTCTCTGAATGAACAAGGAAATTCTTCACTCTTATTAGTCTCTTGCTTAAACCTAAGACAGCAGTGATATATATTAAGCGCATTCTGTATCAAGTCTGTCCAGCTGGTGACAATGGGACAGAATTGTAGTTATTAATCTTTCCCATGTGATAGCTAAAAAGCAACCACCAAAAATCAACTTCCCATTTGATATTTGTGCAAGGAAACCCATATATATTATCAGAAACAAGGTAATTAAATTTTACAATAAACATGCAAAAAAGTAGAAATACAATTCACAGAAGAGTGAATCATGATTCACCAATTCTAAGCTGTAATAAGCATTCCATTGTAATCACTACTGTAAAGGCTTCCAATAAGAGAGAGCATAAAGGACTCGGCCCCGCCACCCTTGCAGCATCCAGTTGCCATCTTCATCCACTACAAAATCCTTGTTGTAATCTGACTTCACCTTGTTCCTTACAAACTTCACGATCTCCTGGTCAAGTGGGAGTTGCCTGAACCCTGCCCTCCGGTTCCTAACTTGCCACTGTTTGTATGTCTCGGGTCTTTCGACCCTCTGAGTACCCTCGCAAGCTATGATGTTCACGGCATCCCTGCCAAATACTTCTTTTTCAAACAGCATTCTATCCTGATCTTCACGCAATACAGTAGCTTCAAACATATCAAACATGGCAGAGTAGTGGTAGAGCACCTCTCGGAATCGTGTGCCAAAGAAAGGGGTGTTGTAAGTCCCATTAAGTATTCCATGGATGAACATATCAGGATTAATCCTATTGATCAAGTTCAGAACAGCGTCCCTTGGACTGTTAGCTGCTACTGTCTCATCAGGCACATTTCCTAGCCGGTATAAACAGTTAACAATAAGCAACTCATCTCTGTCAATCCTGAGATCCTCAAGTTGAATTGTATCCCATTTCTTTGCTATGGCTTCGTACTCAAATGGGACATTGAATCGCAGGCAGTAATTTTTTAGGCGACGCCCTGTCTCCTCAACCCTCTCTGCTGGTCGGAAACCTGATTGGGGAAGATCTATTCCCGTGATACGAAGCTTTGGAGGACCACCAGGCCTCCCAGCGAGACCCTGGATAAGGCAAGGCCACTGAAAGCCATATAGGACTCCAAAATCAATTATGTGAAGCCTTGTTGCTCCATGAGCTAGTTTCTTAATCGATTTGTTTGCAAATATATTAGACATCTTCCTGAATGGGCACGCCAAAACATACATCTGGTAAGCTTTTAAGAAATCAGCAGCCGATATCCTGCTGGAAGTGAAAGATGTATACAGTGCAGCCCCAGTGCCAGACAAGCGTGCCTCAAGAGCGATAGCAAAGTAATGGGCCAACCTTTCAGTGCCATCACCATGAGCAGAAGAATGTTGTCTAATACGCATCAGCAACTCATTAGCAGTCCTGAGGTCCGAGCCTGCCACAGCTTGTGCACATTGAGTTAAGAGACTCCTCAAATCCACCACTTCCTTACGGATGCCTTGTTTCTTACCCCGTGGCCTACCTCGATTTGATCCTTTTGACTCCTCATTCTGCTTCAACTTGTTCTTTGATCCATCTTGTGGGGATTCATCAGAGGGAGGCTTCTTGGACTCAATCTGCGAGCCAGGAAAAAAACCATGCGGACAAAGCAACACTTTGTCATACATCTCTGATTGCTCGAATTCCAAGGCATAACTCGCCAACTGTTTGTTACTCCTGCGTTCTTCTATATAATCACTATCTTCTCGATACGATTTTTTCTTTCCCTTTGATCCATTTGGTGAATTGTCCCTCCCATTCTCCTCTGCGGCCTCCAAAACTTTTGAAGTCTTCTCCATCGGTGCCGGATCATACTTGAAGGAACTACCATTTGGGAGGAAGTGGGTCACTTCTCCAATGGTGGGTTGGAAGTCAAATCGGCTCTTACTAGTTGAATCGAGAGCAAAAAATGAACCAACATTCAAATCCTTATACTCATTTACAGAAGCAAATAAGCTGTTTGAAGAGTCAATTGACGGCAGATTCGGATGCAGAATGGACTGAGAGTAATAGTTAACCTGAGAAGATTGTACAAGGGAGGACTCAAACTCTCCAGGATCACGAATCCAATTGGACTCAACAAAGTTGTTTACATCAATAGAACTGTTACTGGCTTGACTGCTACAATCCCCGGTGAAATCCGGGCCATCAGAATATTGATTGACAGCAAAAGGAGCCTCTTGATTGGGTGAAGGAGGGTACTTCTCGCCAAGGACATCATAGAAGGATTTCTCAGCAGCTTGGAGAGCCAAGCAGTCCTGGAACATGCATGGCTTATGCTCCAAGTCCTCCTCTTCCATTAGGGTTTGAGTTATAAACTTGAGGAATGCATCGGAATAGTCCACTTCCTCAGAAGCATTTCCTTCCGAGGGAGTCTCTGTTGAAGGAATAGAAACATTCTCAGACCCATGATCAACTTTGTATCCATTTACATGGTTTTGTCTTGGAAGAGGTGGAATTGAGTGCCGATTGAACTTGAAATTGTTCATAACAGCAGAATACTCCTGGATAAGGGCGTCCATGGATAGCGGTATGGTATGTGACAAATAACCACTAATTGGAGCAGTAAATTTCAGGAACAACACAAGAAATCCTAAAATATCCCAAACGGGTGTATGAATTCACAGAAGAAGAACAAAGTGAGCTTCAAAATGATAGGGTTCTAACTCTAAACTCAGTGAGACAAAAGATCGAACAGCTGGGGGGGTTTGAATTGCAAGACTTGGACAAAAACTGGTAACAGATACACTATAGAATTGATTAGAAAATTAAAGACGAAATAAGAGTACCTTCGGAGAGACCCAAGAAGAAAATTTAGAGAAGAGTGCTGACTGTGGAAAAGTTCGATGAAATTGGTAGAGCAATGAATCTGTGTGCTTCTTTAATAATGCACGAAAAAAGCTATTACTTTATTAATTCTCTAATAGGAATCGAAAGTTCTGGGAAACAGACGTACACAGTGGGGAGGGGATTATAGCCGCCGAAGCTCCCACCGGTAACCGCCGCAGCCCGTCCGTTTCAACGAGTGGAGCCGGTGTGACCGGCCTTTCATTTTTAATACCATGGTGGGTGGTCTACTTATCAAAAGCTGTAAGTCCTGAATTCAATGTATGACCCTTTCAACCACACTAAAAACCACCCCATTTGTAAAATCTATACCTGTAAATGTTGCATCAGAATACAACTTTCTGTTTGATACGGCGTCATTATTTTATATTATTACTCCATCCGTTCCTAAATATATGTGATTTTATATAATTTTTTTTATTTCATAATATCTGTCATTTAATGAAAGCAAAGTACAATTAATATTTTTTCTTCCAAATTTACCCTTAACTCTTCAATGCATCATATTAGGTGTAGACTAAGTGCCTTTCATATTCCTTTCCTTCCTAATACGTATTGAATAAGGGTATTTTAGTCTTGTGTAATTATTTTTTACTCATATTAGAGCTATTTAATAGCTTCCTTAATCCTTGTGCAAAAATCTTAAACGACACTTATTTAGGAACGGATGGAATATTAAATAAAACATAAATTTGTACTTTTCTCCATAGATTAATTATTGTATTATATGAATGAACTAGTTATTACCTGTGCCTGAAAGCACAGAGTAATAAAAAATGATAAACAATAAATATATTTGAATTCATATCCAAAATCAAATCACAAACATAGAAGAGATATAAATAAATTTAAGCATCGGTTGTAGTGGGGGTGAGAGGTGGTGGTGGTAGGAGACGGTGATGGTTGTGGTGGGTGACAATGACCGTCGTTGTGGTGGTGGTGGCGGTGGCGGTGGTGGTGGCTGCAGCGATGGCATCAATGACGGCGACAGTGGTGGTGGTGGCTACATCGATGGCATCAATGGCGGCGACAGTGGTGGTGGCGACGATAGTGGCGGTGGTGATGGCGGTGGTGGGAGTGGTGGCGACGGCAATGGTGGTGGTGGCGGCGACGGCAGTGGCGGTGGTGGTGGTGGCGGCGGCGGCAGTGGTGGTGGTGGCGGCGACGGTGGTGGCGATGGTGGTAGTGGCGGCGACGGCGGTGGTGGTGGTGGTGGTGGTAACAATGGTGGTGGCGGTGATGGTGATGACGATGGTGGTGGTGGTGGTGGCAGTGACGACAGCAGTGGTGGCGGCGGCGGCGACGACGGCGGTGGCGGTGGCGGTGGCGGTGGTGGTGACGGTGGCGACAGTGGTGGCAATGGTGGTTGCGGTGATGATGGCAGCGGCGGTGGTGGTGGTGGCGGCGGTGGTGACGGTGGGGGCAACGACAGTGGCGGTGGTGGCAGCGATGGTGGTGGTGGCGGCGGCGGTGGTGACGGTGGGGGCAACAACAGTGGCGGTGGTGGTGGTGGTAGAGGTAGTGGTTGTGGGGGTGGTGGGGGTGGTGGGGGTAGAGGTAATGGTAGGGCGGTTTCAAACACTATTTTTTTTTTAAAGTATTTATGAGAAATAATTTGTAGAAGTACTTTTAAAAAGTCACTCCAAACACACCCTTAGGAGCCTATTTTTCATATTAAATTTAGGGTGTTAATATTAGCTATTAGATTAACTTTAAAGTAAAATTTAAAGCAATTTGAACCGCGAAAAACAAAAAGTCATTTTGTTTATCTTTTGAAATTTGAATTGTAAACTACTTTATTATATAGATAGTTATTAAACCACATGAGACCCTTTGCTCACTAGTTATATTTTTATTGAGTTGTGACACTACATATTGATGATGATGACGACATAATATCACAAATTATTAAATATTTTCTTTGATTTACGACTTCGAAGATGGGGCAACATTGCTTTGATTAATAAAAAATAAGAGTTACAATATTGAAAAACAACTCTTTGATACTTTAATTAAACCCTCGGACAAAAAAAGAAAATAAAAAGATTTGAAATCCATCAAATTCGGATTTTCTCATTTGTACTAACTCCCAACTCGGAAACATAGACATTGTTAATAGACATAATTTGTAAACTCAACACAGAATTAACGAGTTTAGATTTAGTATTTACATGTTTGGATGATAAATAAATGAACATATTATATTAGTGAATCGAATATGAAACAGTTAATCACGTTTTATATATTCATAAAATAGTTATACACAATTTATATATATTTTAGATATAGACTGAATAAATTTTGATAGACAAAAATTCAAATATGACCCAATTATGTTTTCCATTCTTGTCATTCCTAATATTCCCAATTTTTTTTTTTTAAAGAGCTATCATCCCTCTTCTTTTCTTAATTTCTCTATTCTCTCCTAAAATCTCTCTTTTTTTTTTTTTTTTAATTTTCGAAACACAACCGACCACAGTATTAGTGTAACTTTGTAATGCAGCGCTTATTTTGATATTAAATTTTCTTTTTTAATTAATTAATAAATATACATTTATATATTTTTTTTAATAAGACTTATCTTCACGAGTGTTGACAGATGAAATAAAGTGACGTCATGGAGCATCTTGTACTATTAAGGTCAAACATGAGCCGCGGCTGGAACTGAATTAGCGTGAACCCCAAGTTCCTTGCACCTTGACTGGTCGCCCGGTAGGCCCCACTATTCCGTCATGGGAAAAATAAAAAATGTTATATAATTAACAAAAATGATATATAATCCAAATAAAATCCAAAATTTAAAATTTAAATACATATCATCCCTAAAATGTATGTAAGATAATTTATTTTTATTATAAATGGTAGTTTAATGGCATGAGATGTCAATGACGTTTAAATATAAACTAGAAAGAGTGTCAGTGATGTTTTTGATAATAGAGGGGTGTTTTTGAAGATATAATAAACTAAAAGAACTATGACCGAAAGTTTCCCTAAAAATTATTTTCAACAAACATCCTCTAAACAAAACCCACCAAAGGTTTCAACTTCAATTGCATATTCAATAAATTGAATGACAAAAACTACTGACTCTTAGCAAACTAAAAGATAATATCGTACCTGTTATTGATATCAGAGGCCTCATACGAAAGCTAACTCTATCATGTGTAAATGAGCCCCCTGTTGTGGAAAGAGTAAGGGTGGTAATTTCTGACATAACATAAAAATTTGATTCGAAGTTAATTTTTAATTTATATAAAAAGTATGAGTTAATTTTTAGTTTTAAAAAAAAGTATGAACATAAGTTCGATTAAGTGATAATGAATTTTAGACATAAAATTGAACGTTAATTTTTTTATTCATGGGTTATATGAGTCAACACGAACACAACATGACACGAAAATAAATAAGTTAACACGACATAATATGATTAGTTAAATGTTGAGTTAGAGTTGACTAGTACTCGATGTGAACTTGAAATGAAATGACATGACATGAATACGACTCGACACAACACAATTGCCACCTCTAAGAAAGAGAAGACATGGTTGAACTTTTACTAATACCTATTTTTTTGGCTTTTCCATACGGTGTTGCTTGAATAAATGCTTGCAATCTTTCTATAATCACAATTTAATTTTTTTTTTATATATAATGTAGTTTTATTGGAATCATTGGATTAATACTAAGTTTTAATATTTAATAATAATTCGATCAATTTATTATTTTTGTTAGCAGGTCGTATGGTTTTCAAATTTGTGTTGAAAAATAGTCAATTCAAAATTCGCTAATTTTGAATTGTTTATATGGATTCTGCAGCTTTCACTTTTTTAAGGTGTTAGTTGTAGTTGTCCTCTGTTAAAAAAAAAAAAAAAAAAATTCGCTAATTTTGTATCGAATTCGAGTCAGGTCATGTTTTAGGTTATATGAAGAATGTTTTTTTTTTTTTGGGAGAATTACACCCAAACCCCTTGAGGTTTGTCATTTAATCACTTAGACTATTGACATTTGAAATATTACACACAGACCCTCTGAAGTTTGTGCGCGCGTAACACTTAGACTCTTGCTGTAAATATATCCGATAATAAATTACACCCAAACCTCCTGAGGTTTGTAAACATATATTACTTAGACCCCTTAAATTTAAAATGTTATATTTAGACAAAAAAATACTTCAATCAGAGATAAAATATCAAATATTTTAAATTTTACAATTAAAATTCATGTTCTATTGTACAATTTATTGAAATAAAATCAAAATAAAAATTCAACTTCTTCTTAAAAAATTGTAATTAGTATACAATTATATTGTCTATTGAAATTTAATTTGGTCATTTAAACAACCAAATTAAAATATCAAACTACCCGAATTAAAGCTAAAAGATGTTGTGTCCATTACAGTTTGACCCCTTGTTTAATTTTTTAATTTTATTCTAATTAATAGTATAATTATATATTAACTATGATTTTTTTTAAAAGACTGGATTTTTGTTTTTGATTTTATTTTAATAAATGACATAATAGAACATGAATTTTGATTGTAAAATTCGTGTTCTATTATGAAATGACTTAGACCATTTGTTTGATTTTTTTGTTTTATTCTAATAGATAGTATAATTCTATAATAATTATGATTTTTTAAGAAAAAAATTAAATTTTTATTTTTGATTTTATTTCAGTAAAAGATACAAAAAAAAATGAATTTTGATTGTAAAATTTAAAATATTTAATATTTTATCTTTAATTGTAGTATTTTTAGTCTAAGTGTAATATTTTAAACTTAAGGGGTCTAAATATTATATGTTTACAAATTTCAAGGGATCTAAGTGTAATTTATTAACGAATATATTTACAACAGAAGTCTAAGTATTACGCGCGTACAAACTTTAGGGAATCTGTGTGTAATAGTTCAAATGTTAGGGAGTTTGAGTGATTAAGTGACAAATCTCAGGGAATTTTGGTGTAATTCTCCTTGTTTTTTTTTTTTTTGAGCAAGGAGAATGTTAAGAGTAGACATTCGAATCCTTTACGCCTTCGATAGAAACAAGACCAATTTGATTGATTGCAACCCCATGTATTAAGGTCCATATCATTGATAATGTAGCACTACGTTATTTTCAACAAACATCCCTGCGAAACAAAACCCACCAAAGGTTTCAACTTCAATGGCATAGTCAATAAATTGAATGACAAAAACTATTGACTCTTGGCAAACTAAAAGATTAATATCGCACCTGTGATTGATATCATAGGCCTCACAAAGTGAAGGTTATTTTCGGACTGTAATGCAAGTAATCAACAGAAACAACAAATCTCATATAGTAATGCTATATGGATTTAAAAACTTGACTTGATAATTACAGTCATTAATTTTTTTGTGGGTCTCAACATTTATTAGCTAACTCTATTATGTGTAAATGAGTCTTCTGCTGTGAAAAGAGTAAGGGTGATAACTTCTGACACAACACGAAAATACGATTCGAAATTAATTTTTAATTTATAGAAAAAATATGAGCATATGTTTGATTAAGTGATGATTAGGGGTGTTCAAATTTCCGATTCGCCGTAATTTCCTACCCTACCCTATCCTACTGAACGGCTAGCCGCAAAAATCGGGTAGGAATGCGGAATAGCCATCAATTTCCGCATTTCTACCCTACCATACTCGCATTAATTAATTTATATATATATATATTAAACTAAAAAAACCATAATTGCTAACCAACCAGCCTTATCGACTGTCGTCTACTGACTGTACAAGCGCCTCACCTCACTCCACTCATCTTCTTCAACGTTCAATCCCGACCTCCCATCCCAGGTACTCTTTCTCTCTCTCTCTCTGTGCGATTTGGTGGCCTTCATCGTTCAGGGCCTGGTCTGGTCGCAAGAAGAGAATGCGGAAATTGATGGCCTGGTCTGGTCTGATCGCAGGCCTTCATCTACAGATCTATGCTCAGATTTTTTTTTAAGCATCAAATCAATTTCATCTTTTCTTACACGCATGTGTTTCCTATGAGAAATCTATATGCCCATCAATGTGACTGACCCAAACCCTCATTTCATAGTTTATCAGTTCAAACCCATTTAAACTAGGTCATTAATTTGATCCACAAAAGGAAAACAGGGCATAAATGTGCTCTTGTTTAGAGCATCTCCAACGCCCTCGCCACTCCAGCCTCTTTAGCCATTTTAGCGAGCAACCTACAAAATCCTATTCTCCAACGCCCTAGCTATCCAGCTCGCCAAAATAGCTGAGGCAAATTTGCTCACCAGATCTGGCGAGGAGAAATTGCTCGCCAGTTGCTGCTGCTGATGCTCTCCTTGCTGCTGCTATGAACCAGATGAGTCAACCAGATGGTTTCTCTCTCATTGCTGCTGTGAACTGAAAACGCCCCTCCCCCAAATTCTGAAACCCCAAAATAAATTCTGAAACCCCCATAAATTTTAGAATTATTATTATGGTACAATTTTGGTTGGATTGATGATTATACGTGCTTTGAGTTGAATTTTTGAATTATATTATTGAAAATTAATTAAAGTTAGTTGAAGTAGTAGCTAAAATGGAGAGCGTGGTTGGAGTGAATTTGAAAAAGTGACTAGCTAAAGTAGAGAATACAATATTTAAATATATTTTGAGTAGCTATTTTATTGACCAGGGTTGGAGTTGCTCTTAATCTTTGTTTTGAGCTAATGGGTGCGTTTTATATCCTACTCCATGCAAAGAACAAGCGATTGGTTTTGTTTTGTTTTGTTTTCCATATATAATGAGACATTCTTAAACCCCAGTGTGAAATCTTGAGCTTTGGCGGCATGGATTTGTGGGTGAGTAGTGAAAATAGTTTTCCATATAAAATGATACTAAAATTAATAGCTACAAAAATATTTACCCGACTTTCTACCCGGTTAATCGGGTAGAAAGTTGGGTAGGAATACCACACCTGATCGGGTAGGGCAGGCCAAGAAAAAATTCTTCCGCAAAGTATCGGATAAGAAGACGAAAGACTATACTTCCTACCCGTAGGGTAGGTTGAACACCCCTAGTGATAATGAATTTTAAACATAAAACTGAACGTTAAATTTTTTATTTATGGGTTATATGGGTCAGCACGAACACAATATAACAAGCAAAGTATAATGGAGAGTTAAACCACAATTTAATATTTTTTATATATAATGTGGTTTTATTGGAATCATTGGATGAACATTAAGTTTCAATATTTAATAGAGATCACAGTCAATCCAACGGTTATAATGAATTAGGTCAGCAAATTATGTCAGTAAATTAAGTCCCAATAACACATATTAATCAAAATAGTCCACAAATATAAGAGGACTAGTTATTGCCTGTGTCTGAAGGCACAGAGTAATAAGAAATGGTAAATAATAAACATATTTATATTCATATCTAAAATCAAATCACAAACATAGAGGAGAAATAAATGAATTTAAGCATCGGTTGTAGTGGGGGTGAGAGGTGGTGGTGCTAGGAGACGGTGGTGGTTGTGGTGGGTGGCAATGACCGTGGTGGCGATGGTGGTGGCGGCGGCAACGGTGGTGGTGGTAATGGTGGCGGCGGTGGCGACGGTTGTGACGGTGGTAGTGGTGGTGGCGGTGGTGATGCTGGCGGCGGTAGTGGTGGTGGCAGCGGCGATGACGATGGCGGTGGTGGTAGCGGTGGCGACGGTGGTGATGGTAGTGATGACGGCGGTGGCGGAGCGGTGACGACAATGGTGGTGGTGGCAGCGACGACGACGGTGGCGGTGGTGGTGGAGGTTGTGGTGGCGGTGACGACGACGGTGGTGGTGGTGGTGGCGATGGCGATGACAGCGACGGTGGTGGTGGTGGCGATGACGGCGACGGTGGTGATAGTGGTGGTGGCAGTGATGACGATGGCGGTGATGGTGGTGGTGGTGGCGGTGATGGTGGTGGCGACGACGGCGGTGGTGGCGACGACGATGGTGGTGGTGGCGATGGTGGTGGCGGCGATGGCGACGGCGGCGACGACGGTGGTGGTGGTGGCTATGGGGGTGGTGGTGGCGGCGATGGCTATGACGATGGTGGTGGCGGTGACGACGACAGTGGTGGTGGTGGTGGCGGCGGCGACGACGGTGGTGGTTGTGGTAGTGGCGGTGGTGGCGGTGGTGGCGGCGGTGGTGGCGGTTTCAAACGCTATTTTTTTTTTTAAAGTACTTATGAGAAATAATTTCTAGAAATTTTTTTAAAAAGTCATTCCAAACACACTCTTAGGGACCTATTTTTCCTATTAAATTTAGGGTATTAATATTAACTGTTAGATTAACTTTAAAGTAAAATTTAAAACGATCTGAACCGCGAAAAGCAAAAGTCATTTTGTTTATCTTTTAAAATTTGAATTATAAACTACTTTATTATATAAATTACTCGACATGGTCGAGGAAACGTACGTTTTCTATATAAGAAATCCCCAGCTTTTGATAGCCGTAAACAGTGAGATTATTACTCAAACTAGTGTAATGAGCTCCATGCAGCAGTTGAGGTACTTGTTCATATCATCTCTAGGGACTAACTTTTCATGATTTGTCAACTTTTCTCTCCTAACCCTTTAACAGAGTATGGGTGTTAAAACTTATGGGAGTCCTACAGTACCAAAAATCAGCTCTTTACTTCATTTGGTGTACAAGATAATCAACACAGTTATCAAGATAAACCAAGTCCAAATGAACAAAGTGCAGAAAATAAAAGTACCATTGCTATGGTTCATTGGTTTTTTTCTTTTTTTTTTTTTTTTGGGGGGGGGGGGGGGGGGGGGGGGGGGAAGAACCACATTTTACATATCCTTGGCAGCAATAGAATAACATGGTTGTCAATTTTAGACAGGCTTCCAATTGGACAGAGCATACATAACTCTCCCCTTCCAACCCTGCAACATCCAGTTGCTGTCCTCACCTACCACAAAATCCTTGTGGTAATGCAGCTTCACCTTAGTCCTTACCTCCTCCATGATGTCCCGGTCCAGTGGAAGCTGCCTGAACCCAGCCTTCCGATTCCGGGCTTGCCACTGCTTGTATGTCTCCGGCCTCTCAACCCTCTCACTAACCTCACATGCTATCACATTCATGACTTCTCTCCCGAAAACCTCTCTCTCAAACATCAATCTATCCTCATCTTTGCGTCCCGCGTTTGCGTCAAACATATCAAACAGTGCAGAGAAATGGTGGAGTGCCTCTCGGAATCGTGGACCAAAAAAGGGACCATTGTAACTTCCATGTGCAACTCCATGAATGAACATGTCAGGATTCATCCTCCTGATTAAGTTCAGAACAGCATCTCTTGGATTGTTAGCCAATACTGTCTCATCAAGCACATTTCTTAGCCGGTACAAACAGTTAACAATAAGCATTTCATCTCTGTCAATTCTGATATCATCAAGTTGGATAGTGTCCCATTTCTTTGCTATGGCATTGTACTCAAAGGGAATGTTAAATCTCTTGCAATAATTTGCTAGGCGAAGTCCCGTCTCCTCAACCCTCTCTGCTGGCCGTAAGCCCGTTTGAGGAAAATCTATACCCGTAATTCGAAGCTTTGGAGGCCCACCCGGTCTCAAAGAGAGGCCCTGCATAATGCAGGGCCATTGAAAGCCATACAGAATACCAAAATCAACTATGTGAAGCCTTGTCACTCCCATAGCTAGTTTCGCAATTGATTTGTTTGCAAAGATATTTGACATCCTCTGGAATGGGCAAGCTGTTACATAGGCCCGATGAGCTTTCAACATTTCAGCAGCTGATATTCTCCTAGCATCAAAAGCTGCATACAATTCTGTCCCAGTTCCGGCCAATCTGGCCTCGAGGGCGTTCGAAAAATAATGTGCCATCCTCTCAGTACCATCACCGTGAGACGAACAATGCTGCCTAATCCGCTTCAGCAATTCATTAGCAGTCCTGCTATCAAAACATGCTACAGCTTGTGCACAGAGAGTTAGGAGACCCCTCAAATCCACCAATTCTCTTCCGTTGCCTTGTTTCTTACTACAACCCCATCGGCCCCTTCCCCTCTTTGATCCTTGTGCCTGACCATTCTGCTTCGATTCGTTCCTTGCTCCCTTTTGTGCGGACTGATCATCGTGCAAACCAGGATTCATAGCAGGACAAAGCAACACCTTATCATACATCTCTGTTTGCTCAGAGTCGGACTCTTCGGCATAATCAGCCAACTGTTTGTTACTTCGCTCTTCTTCTTCTTCATAATCACCATCTTCTGGAAGATGATTTTTCCAGGCGAATTGACTCTCATTAGCTGAATCAAAAACGTGAACTGGAGTCACAGGAGAGCGCAATAGCCCATCAACAACATTGTAGTAGTTGCTTGAAGAACCACAATACTGCAAATCAGACTGGAAGTGGTGGTCGAAAAGAGAAGATTGTCCAAAAACTGGTCCAACCAGGCGCTGATCACGAACCCAATTGGACTCAACAGAGGTGTTAACAGCAGTAGAGCTATTACTACCGTGGCTACTGCAAGTCCCAGTTAAATTACTATTTGGGTTGTCGGCATTTTGATCAAGGAATGCAGAGTTCTGATATGGCGGCGGAGGGTAATTCTGAACAAGGACATCGTGGAAGGATTTCTCAGTAGCTTGGAGAGCAGAGCAGTCTTGAAACATGCAAGGTTTATTGTCCAAGTGATCCTCTTCCATGAGCATTTGATTTATGTATTTGAAGACCCCATCAAAGTAGTCACTGGCCACCGAAGCTTCCTCCTCCGGAGCCACATCTTCATGGTGTGTGTCATTTGAAAAAACAGGGTAATTTGTAAAATTATGGTTCATTTTTGTTTCAATCTACAGATTTTCTGTTAGATGGGGAGTGAAAACTATGGCATGCTCGAACAGACGAAATCTGATGAATTCGAATTGAGTATAGTGGGTTTAAAGCAGATGAACAGTCTTGCTTGAGAGTAAAACCAAGGATGCAAAAATAAGAGTTGGGTTTTTTTTTTTCCAGCAATGTCACATGAATTTAAAAGGTAGACATAAAAAATAGACTTGATAATTACAATCATTTATATCAATAAAGTTCTATTCTTGATATTTTATTTCAATTAAGTCCTAAATTCTATTATAATCCAATTTTATCCTTACCTTTTAGGTACCAAAACTTTTTCATTTTTTTGCATTCTTAGAATCAATTAAGAGCACAAAAATTCATTGCTTACAAAATTAGCATCGAAACCCCATTAAAAAAACTCAGCTAACATAAATTTTATGGTAAAACTCAAAAAAAGCCCACATTTTTTTATTTTCTTATCTCATTAGGGTACCTAATCTTAAACACGAGACAATATTTGTCGATTATTTAATAAAATAAAAAAATTTAAAAAGAACTACATTGATAATATTTGTTGATTAATTCTATTTTAATGTCGTTACAGATTCAAACACAACAACTAAAATAAATCCCTAACTTAATCAGTTTAAACCCAATATAAATTAATAGAATATGATTTTGGTAAGAATTAGCTTAAATTAATATCGATGTAGAATCTGTAATATTATATTAATTGGTTCTAAGAATGAAAGAGTTTTTGTAATTAAATGATGAGGACAAAATTGAAATATAATAGAATTAGGACTTTATTGAAATAAAATATTAAAATAGGACTTTATTGATATAAAATAAAAATAATAAGACTTAATGGATATTTATGGAAAAAAATAATAATTATTTGTAATTTTTTCTTTTTTCATTACCAAATAAGGAATAAATTCAGGAATCGTCCTCATAAATTTATTACAAGATTCTCAAGAATTAAGTCACATCATGTAGACCCAACCATTTTGGTATATTTCATTTTATCTACAAATTTGACAAAAGCAAGTGAATCCAGAATTAATTTCTTTCCAAAACATGTGGTGGTGCCATCTGCCACATAGAGGGTGTACTTACAAATTCATCCACTTTTGAACCAATTTGTCCCCTTTCGGCCCATATTTGAAAGATGATTGAACAACAGGGGAAAATCATTGAAAGGGGGTATCCATATCCCTACAGTACCTTTCAAACCTAGGAGTTATCTATTCATTTCAGTACTATACTAAAAAATTATTTTTACAATACTAGTTAGTGCACTCGTACTTTGCACGTGAGCCATTTTCAAAAGTAAATATGATATGTATTATTTTTATAAGAAAAGAAAAATATCTATTTGGTACAAATTTTGTTGGCATTTGTCTAAAATGTTAATTTTGCTGCCTTTTAGACGACTTGAGTTGTTAGCAACACCAACGGCAGGACTTGTAAATTAGTGAAAACATGTTAGCAATGGTGATTACTCAAGAGGGATATCCAAAGACAAGTCTGATGCCTTTTTATTGGGATTATATTGCAAACCAGGTAATTATAATAATACATCAAGCAAAATATCGAAATCATTCTTGTCCTAGAGAATTTGATAGCCAATGAGAAGTATTAAACTATTGTCCTTAAGATTTCAAATAATGCATATGCTGAGGTTTGAAGACAATTTTGCACTCCACCCTTGATTTTTTTTTGGAACTGCATTCCACCTTTGAAAGAAACTATTTTTCTTTACACTACTAATGAATTTATTGGGCCTTTATAAAAAGTATATCAAGTACATCAGGAATTAGTTTACATGCCCCCTGACTACTATTCTTCTTGTTGATGTGTATCAGTATGTTTCTCAACCTTGTAATTTATGAAAAAACTTTTTTTGTATGTTGTATTTTGGCAGAGATAATATTTGTACCAACTCAGCAAACCCCAAGGTAAATTGAACTGAAGATTGGACCAATAATAAAAATTCATCAACTAAATTTACTCTCATATGGCCTCAAAACAAAAATGGTGTGTAAACTTCATCATGGATGTTATCAGCCAGCCATGCTAGCCAGCATTTAGAGAGTTCATATATATAAAGAAAAGAAACACTAAAGATTGTCTAGTCCCCAAGTACAATAAAAAAAAAAACATGGAATTGAAGTGTACAAAGACCAAGAAATATAAAGAATACAGACTGACTTAGAATTGACCACAAGCAGAAAAGAGTTTGAAGTGCAGAATGAGAAAAAGATTTTTATTATTTATATTAGGTCAGAGATAAAGAGTAATTCTGCATGACAATTTTTGTAGTATGTTGCATTTTTAAGTATCCAAAGTAATAAATGTCCCAACATCATTGAAATTTGGCCAAATATTAACCAGATTGAGTCCCAAGCTATTGTTTGTCATCTCTACGAATATAAAAAATAAGTGAATGTATAGCTTATGATAAGTTGGGGAGAATCAACTTCAAATTGATTTAAGTATTATTTACCATAACAAAAAAAAAATAAAAATAGAAATGACCAACACTAAGTGGTTCATTTTTGTAGTTTTCTTATTTATTAGATGAATGCAAATATTATATTGCTCTTTAAAAGAAACCTCATAGATACTTCATGAATATCCCAAAAAGAGTTGCACATAAACGTCCATAACATAAAAAAACCCAAGATTCTGTTACCATATTCAAATGATAAAATATAAATTACCAAAAATAATAGTCGGTACCTTATGGCTTGGAGCACTTCTAGAAATCTAGCTGAACCATCCTCCATAGGGGCCATTCGAGGATCTCTTTACAACCATTCACTGTTATCAAAGGAACCACACAAATTTATCCGCAGGGGATATAATGCACAATGTTGGGTGGACATCAATTATAGAAAATAAATCTAAAGACACAATCTTCACACTCTTCTTCAACAAATGAACATATAGGTTCACAAAGTTAGAAAATACTAATTTACCTCCTTAATGGACCTTAAGCGCATCCGGCATACAAAGATAAAATTTTCCAAATGTCAATGCTAGCCTCCAAGCAAATCTTAGACGACATGAAAAGAGCATCAACATGCAACCAGATGAAAAAAAAACGTGAGTATGGTGAAATTGTTAACTTCCGGTATACAATTGATAATCATGACATTGAATGTTTAATCATTAATTAGTTATCTTGGAAGTCAGATAGTGGAAGATGAAATGATTTAAATTCTCATGGTTAATTGAAATATTTATTGTCAAGAATTTGTATAGTTTTACAAGTTATATATGTTGAGGATATTTGACAAATGATTAAATGGATATTATAATAGTAATTGAAATATTTATTGTCAAGGATTTGTACAGTTTCTAATCAGTGTACTTTTATAAATAGCATAGATAGATATAGATTTTTTTTTTGGTCATAAATAGATATAGATAAGATTAAGCAAAGAAAAAAAAATAGAATATTCAAAATTAAAATTAATTATTTTAGCTCAAATGAATATAATAAAATGTCAAGTTTATGTACATGATTAATATAAAAAGATGAAAGGATATGATAGAATTATGTAATAAATTGAAGAAGATGAAAGGAAGATTGTTTAAGGAATTAATTTTTTTTATTAAGGCTATTGTGGTAAATCAAAAGTTTGGATCAAGCAAAACAATGAATTTATTAATTAAATTAATGCAACCAATAAATCTATAAGAATTCTTGAAATAGAGATAAAGTAGACATTATAGAATTATTAAAGGGCAACTAAGGAAATCAAAAGTTTTTCACTTTAAGCCACTTTTAAAAGTAGTATAGATTAGTGGTCAAATTTACAATAATAGTTAACAAAATTATAACATTAATGAAAAATTTACAAGAGTAGTTGACAAAATTATCACAATAATGGAAAAAATTAAACATCAGTGAAAAATTTACAACAATAGTGAACAAAATTACAACATCAATAGACAATTTACTACAATAATGAGCAAAATTACTACAATAGTGGCAACCTTTTACCCCAATTTGAGGTACCAGAACTATATTTTGTGGTTTGTGATCAATCAGTAATATTAGTCGATCGATCAAGTAGTTGCACATTAAGTTGTAATATTAATCAGAACAGTCATAAATTAACCATAAAACTTGTAAATTAATCCATAATTGTTGTAAATTGACTCTCAAATGTGGTAAATTGCCAACAATTTTACTTAATTTCACTCTAGTGACTTGTGATCGATCACAAACTTACTGTTTTTCAAAAAATTTTGGGAGACTACTACAAACCTTGCGATAGATCACAAGATCATAGGATATATCGCAAATATTTTGGAGATAAAAAAATAATAATTTCGATATATTCCGAATAATAATTTTGATATATTCTAAAAAATAATAATAATTGCGATATATTCCAAAAAATAATAATTGGCATAGATCGCTGTCAACTTTATTTATTAAAATCTAATTTCATCAAATTAACACCAAATTGACCATTAATTTTATCATGTCAAAATTCAATTTCATCAAATTCACCTTCAATTTTACTTATTAAAATTTAATTTCATCAAATTAATACCAAGTGATAATTTTATCAAGTGATGTTGTAATTTTTTCCACTATTGTTGTAATTTTGTTTACTATTTTTGTAAAATTTTCACTAATGTTATAATTTTGTTCATTATAGTCATAAATTTCCTACTGATGTTATAATTTTGTCCTTCATTTATAGCTTTTCGGTATGGTACCAAAATATTCTATTTCGGTACCGTAGTTTGCTCCAAAAACCTTTAGAGACAAATGATTGAAGTACTATTGAATCCTTGAAAACCACAGAGAGAGAGAGAGATGGAGAATTTGATTCCTTTCATACCCTTTTAAGCAGTGAAAGAATTTCTTTCCTGAAGTAGACAAGGGGACGAAGCACAGCCGCCAAAGGCTGCAATCGTTTAACACCGTTTTTCACTGAGTTATATAGAAGTAATTTGTGGACACAAAAGTTGTTTTTCCTTAATTTTTTTTTTTTTTTGATAAGTTAATAGGTGCCAATTATTTATTGAGTATGTATAATTTTTTTATCGTGCCTTCTGACACCATATCTTTCCATTTAGGACTATATCGATGTCACGAGTCTCGAATTTTTTTAGTAGAAAATTAATGATTGAAATTATGAGCAGAACTTGGACAAGCTTTCATGTGCGGAGGCTCGACTTGTAATTTTTAAGGTCTACTCAAGTTCGATTCGGACTCGGATGCCGAACGTAAAATTTTGTTCAAGTTTGACTTGTTTAAAAAACAAACTGTTTGGACTTGACTTGTTTATTATTAGTGTGAGCTCGAACCTATAGAAATATTGCACTAACAGCTATGGAAATATGTGGCAAGGGAAGGCAATCCATTTGGTCTTGTTGCAATTGACTCCTTGACCTAGTGAAAAAAAAAGTTATCAAAACAAAGAAAAAGAAGCTTTGACAACAATGTAAACCTTAAAAAATATATAAATAAAAAACAAGCATAGTTTTCGTCTCTTAAGGGACAAGTATATCAAAACTTTTTATTTTTATTTTTATTTTTATATATATTGATGAGCCAGACCCAAATAATCCAATTCGGGTGGAAAGCCCAAAACTATTTAAGAGCCCAAGCTCCAAGAGACCAAGCAGGCCCAAAGTGGTCTAGACCGGTCAAGCTCATTAGGGAGCTACACCACTAAGGGAGCATCCGGGCCGTTTAGAGAAAGTCAACATTCCCTCATCATTTGGCCAAGACCTTTGGAGAGCACTCATTTGCCGGTTGAGGAGAGGAGAGGTCGTCAAGAAGAGGAGAGGTCGCCAAGCTGTTTAAAGCTATTAAGTTGCTACAATCCGTTATGACCGTCAAACTACTCATTCAATTACTACACAGACAACTATAAATTGTAAGCTTCCCCATCACTTGGGGGGCAGATAACAAAGATCAAGCTCATCTATCTTCCCTCTTGTAATTCTCTACTCTCCCAACACACCGGAGTTAATAAAATTTCCGGCGAACTTAGCCATTGAAAGTGGACGTAGGTCATGTTGACCGAACCACTATAAACCTTGTCTTCTCTTTGTCTACTTATTTTACTGCATTTTATACTATTACTTGACTGTGGTTTGCAAACCAATTTTTGCATCATCAGTTTGGCGTCGTCTGTGGGAACGACAAAATTCTCACCTAAACATTTTCTTTGCTGAACCACATCCATGAATCAACCTGAAAACAATCCAACACGAGAGGAAGAGGTTGCTCCCCCCCCTACTTGCCAATCCAGTCCCAAATGCACAGCAGATGCTGGACACAATGCAGCAGCTTGTAGCCCAGAACCAGCAGATTTTGCAACTGATGCTTGGACAACAAGGAGGAGTGCAGCCTGGACCTCAAGACAAATGAGCCCCACGCCCTGGACATCAAGGGGCTCCCTACCTAGGCGTTCTCCATCTGGGCGCCCCACCTCTAGGAGCTCCCTTGGGCGCCCCACACAAGGGGGCCCACCAAGAGGGACCTCCACCTCCTGCTCCCCATGGTGGATACCCTCACTTCCAAGAGGAGGAGGGTGAAAACCAAAGCATGGGGCATGGGAATCATTTCCGTGATAATTCCAGAGGACCTCCTCCCAATCACTGGGACGAAAAAATTAAGGAGGTGCAAAATCAATTGGGTGACGTCTTCAACGCCATAAAGGCACGAGGACCCGAGACAGTGGACTACCTCGTAAGTCGAACCGACACACCATTCAAACCTGACGTGGCGAATTACCCACTTCCTCAGAAATTCAAGATGTCATCCGTCGAGACCTTTGACGGTACGAAGGATCCACTTGACCACCTCGAAACTTTTAAGACCTTAATGCAACTGCACAACGTCCCCGACGAAATCATGTGTAGAGCGTTCCCAACCACCTTGAACGGATTTGCTCGACAATGGTTCTCCAAGCTCTCCCCAGCCTCCATTGGCTCATTTGCTGAGCTGAGCATAGCAGGTCCTTCGTATCACACTTTATTGGAGGACGCCGCCACCAGAAGCCTGCCACCCACCTGCTCAGCATAAAGCAGGACCGAGATGAGAGCTTAAGGAGTTACCTCACTCGTTTTAACGAGAAGGTCCTTCAGGTTGAGGAGCCCGATGAAAAGGTCAGCATGACCGCCTTCCTGGGAGGCCTCCGGTCATCAAGCTTCCTTTTCTCAGTGATGAAGCGCCCACCAAAGAGCATGCCAGAACTTTTGGCAAAAGCTCAAAAATATATGAATGCTGAGGAAATCAACAAGTCTAGGCGAGGTGAATCATCTCGCGGATCGTCAAAAGATTGACCTGCCTCTGCACTGTTCTCAAACAGGCAGCCGAACTCCAGCTTAGCGGCTCTCTCGCAGGTCGCCAAAAAAGCTTGGCCTCTGCACTGTTCTCAAACAGGCAGCCTATCTCCAGCTGAGCAGACTCTCTCGCGGGACGCCAAAAGCTTAGTCTCTGCACTGTTCTCAAACAGGCAGCCTGTATATCCAGCTTAGCGGCTCTCTCGCGGGTCGCCAAAAAGCTTGGCCTCTGCACTGTTCTCAAACAGGCAGCCTATCTCCAGCTGAGCAGGCTCTCTCGCGGGATGCCAAAAGCTTAGTCTCTGCACTGCTCTTAAGCAGGCAGCCTATCTCCAACTTAGCAGCTCTCTCGCGGGTCGCCAAAAAGCTTAGCCTATCTCTGCACTGTTCTCAAATAGGCAGCCTATCTCCAGCTGAACAGACTCTCTCGCGGGACGCCAAAAGCTTAGTCTCTGCACTGCTCTTAAGCAAGCAGCCTATCTCCAACTTAGCGGCTCTCTCACGGGTCGCCAAAAAATCTTAGTCTATCTCTGTTCTGCTTTCAAGCAGACAGTCTATCTCCAGCTTAGCGGCTCCCTCGCGGGTCGCCAAAAAGCTTGGAATAACTCTGTCTTTGCTCTCACGCAGGCAGTTTGCCTCTCTTTCCAGGTAAACATGTTAGATATTTTAATATTAGAATAACATTGTTTTTGCCATCTCTAGGCACACTTTTGAAACTCAGGTCGTCCACAACTCGCGGGACTACATTAGATTCGGGCGCCCCAACACCATAGACGCTTCTCTAGCAGTGCCCAGCATAGGCATGCAAAGCCAAGTTAGCGGTCTGCACTGCTCGCCCAACAATGGTGTCAAAAGCCGCTTCCTCGCCCAGATCTACGCGCACAGTAGCCACTTCGTGCCAAATCTTCTCAGCATTTCGCACCAAGTCAGCGGTCTGAACCGCTCGCTTGGCCGCATGGGCTGCTCGCCCAACCCCAGCCTGGACAGCCTCGCCAGCCGCTGGGTCTGCTCGCCTCTCAAATGGCGCCCCCGCAACACTGGATAGCAACCAAGCTTGCTCGCCAAACGAAGACGGCTGGGCGCCCAGGTCTGCTCGCCCTTTTGTGCACAAGGGCAGCTCGCCCAAATCATCTCCACCATGAGTAAAGTGCAGCTCATCCAAATCACTTCCACCATGAGCAAAGTGCTCGCCCAAGTCACCTCCATCATCTAGTGCCCTTCAAGAATCCAAAAAAGGGAGTGAAAGAAGGAGTTTATATAGCTAATGGAGTCTCACAGGTAAGAGGAGCCTACTGAAAGGGAGAAAATTGTCAATCAAAAGGAGTTTCAAAAAGTTCACTCGGAGGGATCGGATCATCACCACCAAAAGTGTTCGGCGTACTCTGCCTTTTGACTCCAGAACTAAACTCGCCCAAGGAAGCCCCAGGTTCGCCCAAGGCAGCCCCAGCTCGCCCAGAAGCTGCTGCTCGCCCAAAACCGCGCGCCCGGTCGAAATTTTGACCGTAACTTTTGCCCTGTTACTCCAAATGGGGCCCATGATATATCAAATCAAAGCTCTTGGCGAGCCCTACAAAACCCACTGCCTATGACAATGATTGATGCTGTAAAAAGTTCAAAAAAGGCTCAGAAACAGCTGTTTTGGCCTCCCGAAGTTTTTTCGAAAAAAAAAAAAAAATCCTGCTCGCCCAGGACCCTATCTGCTCGCCCAAGACACAGTGTGCTCACCCAAAAGCTGCCTGGACGCCCAAAACCGTGCACCCAACTCTCTGCTCGAAGTTTTGACCGTAACTTTTGCTCCGTTACTTGAGATGAGGCTTATAATATATCAAATCGAAGCTCTCGACGAGCTCTACAAGACACATAGCCCATGGCTATGATTGATGCTGTAAAAAGTCCAAAAAAGGCTCAGAAACAGCTATTTTGGCCTCCCAAAGTTTTTTCGGGAAAAAAAAAAAAAAAAAAACTCGCCCAGAACAGTGCTGCTCGCCTAGATCAGCACCCTCAGTGCCTCAGCAGGCTGCACGCCCAGGTTGGCGCCCAGGACCGCGCCTCTCAGCGCCTGCTCTGCACGCCCACGGGGCTGCTCCGCCTCTGCTGCACGCCCAAGGGGCTGCTCCGCCTCGGCTGCACGCCCACGGGGCTGCTCCGCCTCTGCTGCACGCCCAAGGGGCTGCTCTGCCTCTGCTGCACGCCCACGGGCTGCTCCGCCTCTGCTGCACGCCCAAGGGGCTGCTCCGCCTCTGCTGCACGCCCACGGGCTGCTCCGCCTCTGCTGCACGCCCAAGGGGCTGCTCCTCATTTCCTGCACGCCCACTTGGGTTGGAGACCTTGCCAAAACTGCCCAAAAGCAAAAATGCATCATGCATCATGCAAGGGAAAAGTCATCTAGCAAAGGAAGTCTCCACCACCTAAAACTCAAGATGTAAACTAATGCCCTCTTTTCCAAGTTTCCTTGGACACAGGGGCATTGGGGGGCAAATGATGAGCCAGGCCCAAATAATCCAATTCGGGTGGAAAGCCCAAAACTATTTAAGAGCCCAAGCTCCAGGAGACCAAGCAGGCCCAAAGTGGTCCAGACCGGTCAAGCTCATTAGGGAGCTACACCACTAAGGGAGCATCCGGGCCGTTTAGAGAAAGTCAACATTCCCTCATCATTTGGCCAAGACCTTTGGAGAGCACTCCTTTGCCGGTTGAGGAGAGGAGAGGTCGCCAAGGAGAGGAGGGGTCGCCAAACTATTTAAATCTATTAAGTTGCTACAATCCGTTATGACCGTCAAACTACTCATTCAATTACTACACAAACAACTATAAATTGTAAGCTTCCCCATCACTTGGGGGGCAGATCACAAAGATCAAGCTCATCTCTCTTCCCTCTTGTAATTCTCTACTCTCCCAACACACCAGAGTTAATAAAATTCCCGGCGAACTTAGCCATTGAAAGTGGACGTAGGTCATGTTGACCGAACCACTATAAACCTTGTCTTCTCTTTGTCTACTTATTTTACTGCATTTTATACTATTACTTGACTGTGGTGTGCAAACCAATTTTTGCATCATCATATATATCAAAGCTTTTACTCTATTGTTTAGTGATATATATATCATATATGGACAAAGAATCAAGCTTTAAGTCAACTATCAAATAATATAAAAGCTTTAACTCTATTGTCATTATTATATCAAGGCTTTAACTCTGCTATCTACCTAGACAATCTATATAATAAAGTATAAAGAATTTCAAACCCTCAAACTTATAAAATAGTTCGAACGCCTCAGATCATTTTAACATTGTTGATCCGACGAATCAAAAGGTTTCACCAAAAAATTTTGCCGCCCATACACTCTAAGAGGCAATAGGATAGTATTTTTAGACTTGCCATCTCACACGTTTCCCTGTGTCTCCCAAACAGAAGAAGTCTCTACTATCTCTTTCTCCTATCTCTCCCCAACATCTCTCTCTCTGTCTCTCTCGCGTTTTGTTTCCTACCTCTGCCCAACATCTTTCTCTCTCTCTCTCACTCACATTTCTTTGTCTCCCAAATATAATGAAGTCTCTACTCTCCTTCACTCACGTTTCTCTTCTCTACTCTCCCTCTCTCACCCGCCTCCTCTCGCGGTTAATCTCTCTCTCTCTCTCTCACTCATATCTTGCGCCTCTTTCTCTCTGGCGAAGCACCCCACGACAGGCGTCGAAGGTAATCTCTGAACCTCTTTGTCTCTCTCTCTCTCTCTCCACAAAGGCTTCATGCCCCACCTGCAACCATCATTCTCCCTTACCCCCTTCTCTCCATCTTTCTCTCTCATACACCAATTTGCCACCACCACGCACAACACAACCTACACTATGCTCAACCCCTCCCATCTGCAAACACACACACAACCTCCCACCATCACCTAACTTTCTCTCTCTCCACTAGCAGCTTACCACCACCACACAGAGCCATGCCTCCACCACGCTCCACCCCTCATTCCCCACACACAACCGTTTGTTAAAATGTTGTTAAAATGACGCACATCAACTGTTTGTTAAAATGCCTTACACAGGCCGCCTTCAACTAGCACACCATAACCGTATATCAACTGTTTGTTAAAATGGCATTCTCTACTACAACTGTTTGTTAAAATGGCATTCAATTGTATATTTTTCATGGTGGCAATGAAGCTTGCTAAGGAGCACAACTTAACCTTTTATTATTTTTGATAATACCAGGTGAGTTATAGAGAAGCTGAAGTATATTACACAGCTAAAATAGAGGAGGTGATAGTGGTCCCTCAGAAGTCTCTCAAAGGTTTAAATGATTTGTACCTCTCTTTGTCAAAGTGACATCACCTTTTGGAAAATAAAGGTAAATTCTCTTCTATTATCTTTTGCTACTGTATTCTCCTTCCTTTCAATTAGAATGAAACATAAATTATTCAGTTAGTTGCAATTTTAATTTGCATGCCTTTGTTTGACTTTTGAAGGGTCTTATGGAATTTTTCCAAGATTCTTGGGTTACGAAGGTGTTGAGTAACTTAATTACATTTCCTTTTAAAAATTTGCTTTAAAAAATATGATGGAATTGAAATGTAAAATTATAGGCTTTGTTCTTAAAATTAAAAATTAGCAAGTTTGCTCCATTTCTAGAACATTGTACTTATTTGTTTAGCATGTAAGACTTTCATTTTTTCCCTGATTTCCTTGTTATTTTGTATTGTGTTGCTTTCTTAATGTTTTTGGATTTTCTTAATTGATCTTGATTCCTGAAAATTTGGACAACTCAATTGGATTTTTTTTTTTCAAAAGCTTACTTTTTCTTTCTGTTTGTGATACTAGGAGTTTTCTTACATGCACATCTTTAGTTTGTCCTTTACATTTGATGGCCATTGTTTTTGATTGAAAAGGTATTGTGGATTCTTTTTGAGAATTGAATTTTTTTGAAATTTAATTTTTAGATTGCACAAATTTTCATTTCCTTTCACAATATGTTTTTCTTTCCCTTTTTTTTCTATTTTGGTTTTTGAGATCATTTGAAAGACGAAGTCATCAGCTTGGTTTTAAATATGAATTCTTTTATTTTTTGGTGTTCTCTATAATTTGATGTGTGCTTTGAATCATATGAACTAAAACCTACTGCCAAGATGTTTGTGATATTTTGTTTTCCTGAAAATGTACTATTTTCATTGTTTAATTTCTTAAAGAGTGTCATTGCAAGTCTGCTTAATATCTCTTTTTGACATATTTTAATTTTTCTACAAATAATATAGTATTTTTAGGCACGGACAATTACTAGTATTTTTGTATCAAAGAAACATCCAATCTATAATAATAAGATAGAAGGGTTTTTGAATTCCTTAAATTACATAAGCAGAAGTGTTCTAGAAAAGTGGATCTGGTGGTGGTGTGGTAGGGTATAGTTTTTTGGGTTAGTCTCATTTTGCCCTCTAAAAGATACAAAAATTCTTAATTTACCCATTGAATGATTAAATTTTTTACATTGCCTCTTGAAAAAATAAAAAAAAATGTTACAATGTAGTTTATCGTCTGTTTTTCATTTGTTCATCCGTTTGGTTTTGTAATCGTGTGCAAAACACGTGATAAGACCAAGGGCTTTATTGTAAAACACATCTCTTTCTCTCCCATTTGACTTGCAGATAAGAACTCACGGTGATTTGCATATTCTAATTAGTTGGAGAGAGAGAGAGAGAGATCAAAGATGTCAACATCACGCATGTCAGTATTCCTTCTCTCTCTCTCTCACACGATGCAAATCATGATAGCTTTCATGTGCAAGTCACGTGGAAGACGAAGACATGTGTTTTACAATAAAACCCTTGGTCTTATCATGTGTTTCGCATGGGATCACAAAATCAAACGGACGAACAAACTTAAAACAGATGATGAACCACATTGCAAGATTTTTATTTCTTTGACACTAGAAAATTTAATCTTTGAAGGAGTAAACTAACAATTTTTATATCTTTCAGAAGGTAAAATAAAATTTTTCCTAGTTTTTTTTTTTTACAGATTTTTGTTAGTCACGTGAGTGACACTCGTAGATCAATGGGTTTATGAATTGAGTAAATTTAATGAGAAAATAGTCCAATAAAAAAAACCAAAAAAATAGTACCAAGCTTATATGATCGAACCAAATAGCTTAACTCGTATTAAAACGAGCATAAAATTATTTCACATTCGGCTTGTATTACAAGTTGAATACAGGGCTGGCCCAACCTCATTGTAGATAAAACTTGGGCTTTAGGCCCCACAATTTGAGAAGGCCTCACAATTTGAGTTATATAATTAACCCACATTAAAATTTTAACTTTACAAAAATTTTAAGTCCTATAAATAGGCCTCAAAAATTTAAGTTCAATCAAAATTTTTAATTTCAATAATTTGGGCTCATGATTCAACCTATAATATTATAAAATTAAAAATCAAAAGTTAAAAAAAAAAAACTAAACGTATAAAAAATTTACTCAAAAGTCAAGTTATATTTACCTCACATTTACTCTCTTCTGGTAAAAAAAAAAGTTAAAACATCTCTATCGACAACACTGATTCTTCCTCTATCACACACACATATAATAAATAAAAAACAAATTAATTTTTAATAAAATTTTAATATTAAAAATAAAAGGCCTCGTTCGATATTATCGCTTTAGGCTTCAAAATGCTTTGAGCCGCCCCTGGTTGAATAAACTTGAGTGAGCCAAAATATGATACGAACCTGAGCTGTTCATTTTGTTTAACAGCCCTATTTGTAAATATAGATACAGTGCACCGAATGTTCGAACCACATATATCTTTGTTTTTGTTCATTTTTAAAATTCTAAAATAATTTGTTATATAATAGATTAGAAATATAAATTTTTTTTTTCTCCATTACCTAACGAATTATTCGTATCCAGTATTAATTTAATTTATTTATTATTGGTAATAATCTATCATTTTATTTTTAGAGTTATCTTAATGTATAAAATTGATATCTTGCAGGTAGGGTTGATAATTAAGCAGAGTTACGCGGACTCGGCTCAGATAGGACTCAACTCGAGCTCGGATCTTATTTTAAACAAGCTAAACTTGAACAAATTTTTAAACTCTTTTATAAAACGAGCTTAAAAGGCTTGACTCGAGTTCGTAAAACTCGATTTGTTTGTATGTAAAATAGTTGAGTTACTTAGGCTCGACTTATTTTTTAAAAGAGCTGAACTTGAACAAGTTTTTAAACTCGTTTAAAAAAACGAGTTCGAAAAACTCAACTCGATTATCAACCCTACATGCAAGACTTGAAAACCTGAACAAGATGCATAGCAAAGAAACTTCCAGAATGATGTGTTAATGTGAGTCACACGATTCACCTAGAACTAACCATGCTCTAAAGTTCTTTAGCGTTTTTAAAGCGAATTTGTCATAAATTCACGAATTCACTTGCATATATTCTCGAATTTTAATAAATTACAATAAAAAATAATTTGGGTAAATATTTTAACTCCTAATGACAAGCCCAAGACATAAAACTTGTTTCAACGGATTAAATAGACTAACCTCCTGTTGTACTCACCTTAATTTAAAGCTTTTTCAACTTAAGGATTCACACCGAAAGATGTGCAAGTCCAGTGACTTTAACTCCCCACCCTTGTCGATGTGGGATTCTTGCTTTATACAATTGTGTTTCTGTTGAGTTTTTCACTCTAGAGGTGATGTGGGATTGTTGTCCACAGTGGACTAAAACAATTTCCTTTGATCTGTTTTTTTTTTGTGAGTTTTGTTAATCATTCACAATATTATTTTTGTGTGGGATTCAAAAGCTAAATTAATAATTAATAAAATTTATAAAATTTATCATATATTTGTATATAAAATTTAATTTTTCAAAATATATTTTCAATAGTTTTTTTGTATGTAAAAATTTATGTATGTATATACTATGATGCTCTTAAGATGCTCCCGCCCTTTGAATTTGTTGAATTTTATTTGCTTTTGCATTCCCGCCTTCGCTCCTGCTCTATGTGATCAAGGTGCTAACCATATTCTTTTATCAAATTTTATTTTCTAAATGATGTGATTAATTCATCATCACAAGGTATTCTTAGGACTCTTTATTTAGTGGTGATGGATATATACTATTATTTTTTTTAATTTTCTTTGGGTATTACGGTTTACGAGTGTCCAGATCAATTTACAGATACCTCAATTATTACTTCAAAAATTTTGATGATACATTTGGTGCGCATAGCAATTCGAGAAACTTGTAAGTACAATTTCTAACAACATGTGAACGTGCCGTGCATTCTCTGTGTAGTAGTATGCAAGCTGAAAAAAAGTTTCAGAAATCTGTATTTACTAATGAAAGTCATTTAGTTTACATACTTTTGACTGATTAATATATTCTTATTAAGAAACTTAATGACATTGTTATAATATCATAGCTCAAAAAAACATAAATATGTCTTCATACTCAGATATTCTTTAGCATCACAACTATCATTAATGTTCCGTTTGGTACGATAAAAAAATGGAAGGATGAAAAGTTAGAAGGATGAAAAGCTTGAGGGATATATAAAACATCATGTTTGGTAACAAAGAAAAATATGAAGGATGGAAAAGTGAATGGATGAGTTTTTTTTTTTGATGGTGCTCGAAATTACTCTACCCAATTACAAAACAACTGTGAGGTGAAGCTCAGTGGAGACTTTATGAATACTTAGAACAATGGGGAAGTAAATGTTAATGTTAGACCAAAGAACATGATATAAGTGGTTCACCTCAGCCGAAAGACTAAGGCTACATCTACTATAATGGAGGCTCCTACTCCTTGGGGATTGTATTACTTGAGGAAAAAGATAGCGATTATAGTGAGTTTTTGACTGAGTGCCTTTTTACACAATGTTACTTAGGTAAAACTATGAAACACTCCCCTTTACAGTGGCTTCGTCTTCTATTTATACACCTGGCTATTTAGGGTTTCTACAGTTCTTCATTTTCTAGCTGATTTTGTGGTCCCCCCTTCATTTGTCTTGTAGTGGGTCTGCCAGCCTGACGTCTTCTGTGCCTATGATCCTTGGAATGTAATGTAAACGATTATTCCCTTTATCAGGGAATATCTATTAGTTAGAGTTGTTAGAGATTGTCCCCTGGCCATATGGCGCGACTGGGGTTACTTGAGGCCCATCTTGTACGGAGCTCTTTATTCTCGAGCAGGTACGTTCTGCCGAGCTGGTACATATCCCGAACTGGAGAATCCTGGGCTTTCATGGCCATGGGCTATCGTCCAATCCCATGATAAGGTGGGCGCTCTGCAAGTGGGCCATTAGGGTTGTCTTTTAATGGGCCCACTGGATGTTTTGGACTCCAAATGGGTGGCTCAGACTTAAATACATCATTATCAGTTTTCCCCCAGCCCCAGGTCAGGAGGATGGCTTTCCAGCCCGGACCTGGGGTTAAACATGTCTTTTCCATGATTACTGGCTCTGATGGGAGAAACGTGCTAGGGGAGGACATGCGTTGTTCGGTGAGGGCTCCTTCTGCACGTCTTTTTCACGTCCGATCGTGGTACTGAATGCCTCACATAAAAAAGGGAAAAACTCCTTATCTCTTTACTGGGATTTCGAATTCCAATTCCTTCGCGCTCCTTTTCCCTTCTTCTGGACTCCAAGGCGGCCGCTTTTAGTTCCCGGTGGTTTTGAGAGTTCTGGGCGTCTCATCCTTCTGCAAATTGATTCTAGCTTCCTGTTAGGTACGTTCCTTCTTTCTTTCCTTCGATCTGGATCCCTTTAACCTACCCTGGTGGGGCTACGGGTTTTGCTTCATTATTTAGAGGTTTAGCTATTTCTGAAGTCACTTCGGTAGTTTTTCTTTTCTTTCGTGATTTGTAGATTACATTCTCCTATTGAGGTTATCTTTACTTATATCCTGGTGTTTAGTTCCCTTGTTTTTCATGGATTGCGCCTCACATCTGCCCCCTTGCATTCAGACTTACAGTTTAGACCGCTAATGGGGAGGGTGGTTTCTGAGACTTCTTCCGATTCCATGTCTGGGGAGGGGAGTAATAAGGGTGTTGGCGAGGTCTCTGCTACATTCTCTAGTGGCCATTCTAAGGAGGAGGCCTCATCTCCCTCAGATGGGGAGAAGGTCCCTGCAGAGGGCAGTACGCTAGTCGAGGATGCCCAGTTCTCCCTAGCTTTGGTAGAGAGTTTTGAATTCTTTCCTAGGGTGCCAGATTCCGAGGGTCCGAGACCAACTCTCGAGGCTTCAACTTCGGGTCATTCTGTTGAGGCTCCTTTGGCGTTACCCCCATTCCCTTAAGTCGTTCTAAGAAGAAAAGATCTACGGGTGCTTCGTCTTCTGCCCCCCAAAATTAAAAAGTTCGACGAGACCTTTCTGACCTCACTTGTTGTGCCGAGTCGACTTCGAGCTATCTTGATGCGGACGATCGGGAGGCTCTGAGGGAAGAGTACTCTTTCCAGATTCTGTCCTACTCCAATTCTCCTAGGGAGGATGAGAGATGCAATTCTTCTATTCTTGGGATGAACTGCTTCTTCACATCGACATTCCGTGTTGGCCTTAGATTTCCTGTTCATCTTTTTATCCGAGACATCCTTGACTTTTACAATGTGTGTCCGGCTCGGGTGTCTCCAAACGGTTGGGGCTTGCTGGTTGGCTTCCTCGGCCATTGGTTCGAGAGTGGGAACACTTCTTCGCCTACCATTCGTGAGTTTGCTCACCTCTTCCAGCTCAAATCTTCTTTGGTGTTGGGTTTCTTCTATTTTGCCAAGCGGGTGAAGGCGAAGACTCTGGTTTCCGGGCTTCCTTCTTCTAACAAAGGGCGGAAGCTAAAGTTCTTCTTTGTTTAAGACGATTCTTGGGAGTTATTGGGAACACCTGTCGACATTCCTCGCATCCCGAGGTCTTGGGAAATTTCGATGAACACTCGTAAGGGCAATAGTTGAATATACATCTGCTGGTAGTGCCTTTCCTTTTTGGGATTGTAATGCTGATCTCTGGTTTGATTTATATGCTTTTGCCCAGCTCCTGACGCTACGGAGGCTAGTAAGGTGGATTTGACAAAGTCTTTTGGTCTTAAATCTTTTTCGACTTTGGTGACCGAGGAGAATCTTGTAAAATACGAGCTCGGTCCTCTCGTGGAAGCGCAACCTGCCCCACTCACTGAATCGTTGCCAACAGAATCTCCCAATCAGATGGATCCTGACCTTATCATGGCGGCCTTTATAGATGAAAAGACGAGGAAGAGAAGAAAGTTGGTAAAGGCTTCTGAGCTTCCTTCCAAAGAAGAACTGATGCCGACAGATGCCACTCTAGAGTAGAGACGCGAGGACTCATCCTTTCATGGGGGTGATGTTCCCTTCTCTTTGTCTTCCAAGCCATCCCTTATAGAGGGGCGCGAAGCAAGAGGGGGCGAGCCCACCAAATTGCCGTTCAAGAATAAGCCGTCGTCCAAGAGGGGTAAGTTTCCATAGCGGCTCCTGATCTCCCTCAGCCAACTTTGTCGGAGAGGAAAAAGGGGGAATCAAGTCCTCTTTAAACGATTGCCAAAGGAGTGGGTTCTTGCGCGACCTCGCGGCTATTGTTGACGCTCTAGCCGAGCTGGTCCTAACTTTGGACCCCGAGATAGCCATGCAGGTCAGCATTGGTAGGAAAACCAAGTACGCCATTCAGGGCTTGGTTGAATACCATGCACTTTCACCTTCCTCATTTGAATATCTTCTTTGGATCCCTTTATCTCTTGTTTATATGGATTGTGTCCCTTTTGCTAGTCTTGGCATGTATCAAGATGATGGAGTTCCATCACGATCGTCTTTTGACTCAACTGAATGCAAAGGAGCGCGAGCTGAGGAGCGCACTAGATGTTACTGACGTTGCTAAGGTGGGGAAAAGTGTGGCTGAGGAGAAGGTAGTTGTTATGGAGTCCAAGGTGACTGAGTTAAAAAGAGTCTGTGCTAACCTGGACGCCCGCCATCAGTATTCTCGAGGAGTTAAAGGCAAAGGATGCCAAGCTAAAGTCCCTGAATGAAAAGATCGTCAAGCTCCTTAAGACGAATGCTACTGCCTTTGTGAAGGGTTTCATGAACTTCCAAGACCAAGCGGAGAAGGCATTCCCTAACCTTGACCTGGACTCTTTTATGTTGGAGATCAAGGCGCCAAAGTCCGTGGATGCGGCTAGGGAAGCTATTGCCGAGCCTTTCGATGGGGGTGAAGGACTTGCCACCTGAATTTAGTCTTTGTTAGGGTGTTCACTGTGATGAACTGCTGGTTGCTGTTGTCATCTCTTCCTTGTATTGGACCTTTTGTAAAATTAAAATTTAGTTCCTGGCTTTGAATTTTTTTTGTATATCTCTTCTTTTTTTAATGAAGGCACTTGCATATTCCTTTACTTGTTATCCTCTCTCTCTCTCCCTTCTTTTTTTTGTTTGTTTCTTCTTGAAAACGAGAAATGGTAGGTGACTTAGCTGTCTTAAACTGCATTCAGTTTGTTCTCTTATTGTGGTGGAATCCTGTGCTGCTAGTTGAATTAAGCGGCTTTACTTGAAGTTGTTCAGGCCCCTATCAAACCCGAGCTGATAACTTGCAGGAGCTGCTTTTGTTTGTTGAGGCTATTTTGGGCTTTTCCCTTATCTTTTTGTGTATCCCAAGGTTGATGGTTTTATTCAGTTTGAGAATGTGTACCGGCGGTGGTGTGGCTGTCTCCTCCAAAGTAGCGCCCATTTTCCCCACGTTCGACACGTGGATGGAGCATTCAATGCGATGGACTCACATTAATTGCGTCTTCCTGAAGTGATGCATGCCGTTTGGATCCTCATAAATAGATCCCCCAATCTGCAGACTTCTTACCTTTATGCTTGAGTACTCTCTTCCTTGTTTGCTACTTTCATTCTCTGGTTTTTTTTCCTTCAACTTCCTCTTATTTTTAACATGTCGCGAACACCTGTTTCCTATCACGATGCCTAGCAGTAGGTTTTCCCTGCCGTCGAAGCCCGTGAGATCGACGCCGAGGGGGCTCATTTCTAGCCGCTATGCCTTTCCTAGTGGGGTAACTGTTCATGACGCTGGGCTCTATCCTTACCATTAGTCCTTGGAGAGTTGGGTTTGTTTTTTTTTGAAGCTCTTTTCTAGCTGGGCCTTAGGTTTCCTCTTCCTCCATTTGCAAGGGAGGTTCTGCATTTTTTTAGCCTTTGTCCGGCTATGTTGCTACCAGCAGGGTGGGCAATTCTGTTGGCGTTCCCTGTGCGGGGAAATTCTGTCGTCTATTCATGCTGCCTCGTGCCACCTTGGCAGAGTTCCTTAATTTTTTTCGTCCCATGGAAGTATCTGAGTTCTACTATTTTTCCCCAAGAAGGGGGGGAGAACTCCCATTTTCGATCTTCCTCCTAAGCTAGAGGGTTGGAAAAAGGGGTAGTTTTTTTATTTTTGGGATAGGTTGGGAATTCGTGCCCCAGACGTCCTCATCGATCTGGGTTCCCACAATCTGGGGGCGGCATCATCATTTTAGTGAGTTCCCCTGCCGCAGTGAGTTTACTTCTATTGGACTGTCCATCCCACGCTTGCAGGGCTCTAACTTAATCCCTTTGTTTTATCTCTTTCTTTTATAGGCGAATACCTGAGCTTGATTGGAGAGGTGCAATCTCGTGTTGATCAAGCTCGAGCCTGGTTGCCCATTTCTTATTTCGAGCTAATGTATCCTGACCTAGGTGATGTCTCGGGCCGTGAGCACCCGATGTCTTTACAAAGTGATGTTTGTCTCATCTTGGTGCATCTTTCTGATATGTCCTTTGATTGTCTTGTTTCTTCAATTCCCGGGTACCTGGTTAGTGAGAGGGACGTGACCGTAGAGCAAGTGGGTTAGAGAAGAATGGCACGAGCTCCTGGACCTCCTGTAAAGAGGGCGCGGATCTCCGAGGATAGCCCGACACCGAGTTCTCTGGCTGTCCCGACACCGAGTTCTCTGGCTATCCCAACACCAAGTTCTCTGGTTGTCCGAACGCTGAGTTCCTTTGCCGCACCCGTGGTTCCACCTAGCGTTGGTGAAGCCACGATTGGAGTAGTGTCCATTAATCCCGAGGCGAGACCAGTTCAGCGTAGGTATTTTCCTAGAGGCGTGGAAGGGTCCAGCTCAAGGCACCCTGATCCAGCTATGGCTAGTGGTCTCGAGGTGAGTCTTTTGAATGATGTGGCCATAGGTAGCCGGGCCTTCATGGAGCTGATCCCCCAGGTCATTCTCCGTCGTTCTGTAAGCTAGCCTTTCAGAGCTAGGACTCGAGATGCCTTGCATGCACTCCTTGAGGTGAAATTTATCGTCTTTTTCGTCTTTGCCTTCATCTATCTCAACTATGCGACATCTTATCTGCTTGTCTTGGCTTCAGGTTACGACGCACGTTTGTACGTTCGGTGGAAAAATCCATCACCTGAAGATGGAAGCTCGCAAGAAGGATGCTAGGTTTGCTGAGCTTCTGCATTGGGGCCTGGAGCTGGAAGACGATTTGAAGGTGACTCTTGAACAGAGAGCCCAAGTTTTCTAACAGCTGATCGCTGCTACCACCTCAGAGATCTCCTTGCGGGAATAGCTGAATGATCAAACTGAAGAACTGGTCTCCTTGCGACAATAGCTCGATGACCAATAGGATGATCTAATTAGTTGTCAGACTGATAACATGGAATTGACTACCCAAGTGGGTGAATCTCGTGCAATTATCGCCGATCTGGAGGACTCTCTAAGCGTGGAGTGTCGGTTGGTCGAGAAATAGAGAAAAGAGATCCAGAAGACAAAGAGAGAGGCCGCAAAGGCTTTCGTGGACAGGTTCCTTTCTGATCTAGGCCTTGATCAATTCGAACCTTGATTCAATCCTCCTTCTGGTGGCTCCTCTGGAGGAGGCGATGCTGCTCCATCATTTGCCCAACCCTGAAACTTCCTGATCTTATCCTGCTTTGCTGTTTGCTTCTGTTGTTTGTTTGTTTGTTTTTTTTGTTTTTGTTTTTTTTTTGGGCACTTGCTGCACATATATTTTTGAAATTAAAGGTGTATCCTTCCTTTGATATTGGAATGAAAAATGCTTTGACTTTCTATAGATGTTGTTGGAGATGTTTTGTCACACCCCCACCCCGGATCACATAGGGTGGGCGGCGGACCGGCCACCAAGGCCTTAACCAACCAACCCTGTGCATAATAAATGTAAAATACAGCGGAAGACAAATAATAAAGTGATCCAATTCATCGACCTAATGAATACCAGAGGAATAAACTAAACATCACCAACATCATTATTAAACTCATGTAAAACAATGAATAACCATAAGGTTCACTACCCTAAGTAGAAACAACATTATTCCTAAAACAAATGAATATTTGTCTCAAAAATTATAAAAGACATTTATTCCTAAAGACCTTCAATAAAATAAATCTTCAAGTTCTTTAATCCCTTGTATATCAGCAGACTTATTCCTCTCCCTGATCCTTTCCTGAAAAATGTTATATGTTTGGGTGAGCACAAATGCCCGTGAATAGCAACCACCTCTAATGAGGTGTGAAAATAAATCCCACAGTTATATATAAAAATAAACTTTGATACACACATAAGTACAACAACTGTACCCCAACCCCTCCCACATAATCATTTAAAACAAAATGCTCTCATGATCACAAATAACTTTATAAATGAAAAGACATTTATAATCCAAAACAACACCCATTTTCACAAATAACTTTATAAATGAAAAGACATTTATAACTCAAATACATTTGTCAAATCATGTTTGTTACCACTAGCCTGGTAACTGACCCCGTCTCTTGTTACCACTAGTCTGGTAACTAGCCCCGTCTTTTGTCATCACTAGCCTGATGACTGGCCCCTATGTGCACATCCCTATACCGACCACGCCAGTATACAATCTCGTTACCATTTAGACCTGATAACCTAGTCCCCATCTCATAAACATGATTTTCACACACACACCAAAACTGTAGTTTCAGTCCCAACGCACACAAAATTTTCCTTTCATCACCAAAGCAATGATATAAAATTATCTCACAAGTTTTCCAAAATGCACATATATAAAAATTCACAATTGCAAAACATTTAATTGCAACCCCAAACATCAACACATATATATCATATATATGAAAAATTCCACACACACGCACCCACACATTTAATATAGAAAATTCTCCCAAAAGAAGTAGTAAACTACTCACCTTGATTTCCAAAATCTAATTCAAAGCACTCTTTCTCAAGCTCAATGCAATCACCACCTAATCCAAAATAACATATAACAATCAAGCTCTATTCCTAACTTCGTCGTTTCGCGATTATATATTTAATTTTTATACTTCCTACCAATTGATATATACTTAATATATCTTTTACATATAAATATTCTTTCTAATACGAGGTAATAGGGTGTAGAAGTATTCTGGACAGTTTAGAAATTTTTTTTAAAGTTTCGGGGTCAAATCACAATTTTTGAAACTTTTGGGGTCAAAGTATAATTTCCTTAAAAACGAATTTTCTGTTTTCGGGCCTGCCATAAATTTTCTAGAATAGTATTTAAGGTTCTAGAGACCCATTTTTCGAAAATACAACCTCAATTTGATTTATTAGAATAACCATTGATTTTTAAACACTTAATCGAAACTTTTAGGGGTCGTTTCAAAATTTCAGAAATTTTTCAAGACTCGGGGGCTGTTTTGAAATGACCATATTTGTTTCAAACATATTGGTTCAGTTCTATAAATTACCAAGTTCCATGGTAGTCAAGAAATTGAGTTTATAAAAGTATAGGGATCAAAACAAAACTACTTAAAACTAAGGGGGAGGTTTCCATAATTTCTAAACTTTCATCTTCTTCAACCTTACGTCCAGACAGCTTCTGTAACTTTTCTTTTTCTCCTTTTTCTTTCCCAACATCTTCTTAACACAAACACCACCCTATTATATTAGAATTCATATATTTGAACCCTATAAACCTACCCATATGGATTCCTTGCAATATTATATCAGACTACAAACTTGTATATGTGTACATATAATGATTAAATACAAAATTAAATTCCAATATGAAGACTAACCTTGATGATCAAATCTTCTAGTTTCCTTCCTTCTTCTCTAAATCCCTTCCCTCTTTCTCTTCCTTTTTCTTTACTTGAAACCCTAGCCTCTCCTTCCTTTTTCTTATTCTAACGTATGTGTAGTTGTTACTATAGAAAGAGAATATATATATCCATCTATCACTGAACGTCTAGGGCAACAAGGGGACTTATTTTAATCTCACTTTTATCCTCCCTTTTTTTTATTATTATTATTCTTATTTTATAATTACCCTTGGTACCCAATACACTAAATATACATACATATATATATATATATATATAATTTAACCATAAAGCATCCACGTACAACTAATTCTAAATTTTTAAATAATTTGGTATATTTTTATTTATCTATTTATTTTATTAGATATGTCCAAACAAATACTTGTATTGGGCATTACACGTTTTACATGTCTTGTATATCTTTTACTCCCCTTGCCCCCATACTCCAATGAGGTCTCGACCTTGTTGGAGTATGGTTCTTGAGAACTTGTTTAAGTTTGCGACTCATAGTGTTTCGAAGCGGTAATGTCTCGAGCTGTCTGATACTGTAGGTTCTGGGCTGCTTATTCCGTCGCCTGCCCCTCTGTGCTCGAGTTGTATGGTCCTGGGCTGATTAGCCCGAAGTGTATGGGATCGAGCTGGGTAAGCGCTGCTCGGCTATCTCTCATGCTTGTGCAATACGATCTTGGATTGTTGTGTACGGATTTTGGAGGAAAAATAATGAAAGCATCGTTATTTGCGTTCATCTAAGTTCACCTTAAGGCCGACTTTGTTAACTTCTGCCATGAAGCCTCTTCATTACAGAAGTGTAACGGTTGCCCTTTAGCTTCCAATGGTTGTCCACTTCAACTTAGTTCAAAACTTTCCACTCTCCATATTTTTACTTCTCCTTGGAGTTTTTCCTGAGTGTTGCTCACTTTGTGGCTTCATGGCTTCTTCCTCTACTTCTTTGTTCAAGTAGCGTGCTTAGATTATGATCGAAGAAACGTGGTATGCTGTGTTTTTACTCCCTGCTGCTATCACTGCGCCTTAAGTGGAGGAGGTTTGGAGGCGATACCTCTTCTCAGTTGGCTTAACCATTCAGGTCCTACCCCGATGAACCATGCAACATTCTTCTTTAGAGGGAGGTTTGCATATTTGAGGGTGCATTCGAGATGGGTCTCCGTTTTTCCATTCACCCATCCATAGGGCGGATTTTTGCCTTTTTTGGGCTCTGCCCTTCGAGTCTTTCGCCACAGGGGTGGGGTACTCTTGTGAGCTTCTTCGTTTTCTGGTGCTTGCAAGGCCACGATCGTTTTCCCACGATTTCTGAGTTCCTTTATTTTTTTTTGACTTTGACTTTGACATGGCCCCTGCTATCGTCGCTTCACATGGAGGCGTCATGTTCCAATGTTAGTTCTCAATGCTCCTGGTTCTCTTGAGGGGTGGTTTCAGCGATTCTTCTTTTTCTCTGGGGATTCTTGGGAGTCTGTCAAGTCTGAGCATTCCCGAGTTCCTCGCTCCTGGGGGTGTATCTTGGATAGAGGTAAGAAAACAATGGCTATGCATTTTCTCTAAAATGAAGAATATTTCCACCTCGAGGCTTAACTATTTCTTCTTTTTTTATTTTATTTTATTTTATGAGTGCAGATGGTCTTAGGCTAACACCTGAAGAGGTCATTAGGGTTTGCCAACTCTGCCGCGCTGAGGCGATTTCCTTCTCTACCCTAGTTACTGCTTAGAACCTTTTCAAGCTCGGTATTTGTCCCGACCCGATTACTATTCTAGTTTCTGCTCCAATTCTCCCTCCTCCTATTGCCAACGTGGGCTTCTCTCCAGTTGGGTCGGAAGAAGATATTGCCGCCTCTTCGAGGAGGAAGAGGATGCAACACCAGGACTTCTTTTCTCCGCGGCTGTCAGATTCCTCTTCTAGTGAGATGACATTCACGACCAGCGAGCTGGAGCTAGCATTGGGGAAGACGATGTTGAAAAAGTAGCTTTTTGAGGCCGAGTAGGAAAAGGACGTGCTGAAGACCGAGAATGCTCAGTTACAAGCGAAGAATGAGCGGCTGGGGGAGGAGGTCCTAGAGTTGAAGAAGAGGATTGAAATGCCCTGAGCTTCTTTCTTAGTTCCTTGTAATTTCAAACTTTATTGAATACAATATGGCTTTTTCCTTTAATTCCTTATTTTTCTTTATCTGTTGTCGTCTTGACCTAATGGTTAGCTAGGCTCAAAATCCCATTCGAGCGTGCGCCTTCAGGGATTTTAAAACTCATTGAAGGCTGAAAAGCCTAGTTGAGGTCATGCGATTGAAGAGCTCACAACTTTAGGGGAGTTGAGGAACCCTTGGGAAGCTGAAGAGCCGAGCTGAAGAGCTCTTAGGCTTAAAAGCCTAGCCGAGGTTGCGCGGCTGAAGAGCTCGCGGCTTTGGGGAGTTAAAAAACTCCTGGGAGGCTGAAGAGCTCTTAGGCTGAAAAGCTTAGTTGAGGTCGCGCGGCTGAAGAGCTCGCGACTTGGGGGAGTTGAAAAACTCATTGGAGGTTGAAAAGCCGAGCTAAAAAGTTCTTAGGCTGAAAAACCTAGTCGAGGTCGCGCGGCTGAAGAGTTCGCAGCTTGGGGGAGTTGAAAAACTCCTGGGAGGCTGAAGAGCTCTTATACTGAAAAACCTAGTTGAGGTCATGCGGCTAAAGAGCTCATGGCTTGGGAGAGTTGAAAAACTCCTGGGAGGCTGAAGAGCTCTTAGGCTGAAAAACCTAGTTAAGGTCGAGCAGCTAATGAGCTCGCGGCTTGGGGGAGTTGAAAAACTACTTAAATCATTCATTGTGTAAGTTTGCTGGCTAGAATTTCAAATTCCATTGATTGAAAATTAGATGTTTTATAATTGTTTTTCTTCCTTCACACCACCTTGTTGTTTATGACCTTATTGGTAATACCGCTTCAGATGATTTGTGTTCCAGGAGTGTGGCAGATCCTTTCCTTCTTCAGTTTGCAGCTCGTAATTTCCAGGTCGAATCACCATTTTCACAATGTATGTCCCTTCCCAATTTGGACCATGTTTTCCATGCGTGGGGTCTTTCCTTTTTGGGAGAAGTTTCTTAAGGACCAGATCTCCCGGCTTGAAGCTTCTCCTCCTTACTCTCCGATTGTAGTACCTCGTGGTGTTTCTCTGATAAGAGAAGACCCGCTGCAGCGCTTTATCTCTTTTTTCATCCAGGAGATCGAGGTTGAAGAGTAGAGATCGGGGCCAAAGAGCTCAGTCCATGCTGAAGGAAACTCGACTTCAATCGGGGCCATGGCCCCAGTCCCATAATCAAGACTGAAAGTGGTCTCGTTGGTGGCGGTTTGCATAGTGGTTTGGTAAGCCCATAACACTGCCGAAAGATGATCAACCCACTGGGATTTAGAAGCTTCTAGCCTCATTTTTAATGCCAGCTTGATCGTCTAGACGGTGACCTCTGCCTACCCATTCGACTGCGGGTGCGCGGGTGCTGAGAAATTAATTCTTAATTCCCAACTCTGTGTAGAAGCTTGTGAATCTCGGATTGTCGAACTGTTTTCCATTGTCTGAAATTAGGGTTCTTGGGATGCCGAAGTAGCAAATTATTGACTTCTAAACAAAATTTCTTACTTTCTGCTCGGTTATTTTTGCTAATGCCTCGGCTTCCGCCCATTTGGTGAAATAATCCACAGCAACTACTGCGAATTTACATTGTCCAAAGCCAACTGGAAGAGGCCCCAAAATGTCCAACCCCCACTGCTAAAAAAGCCAAGAGCTAACCACTGACGTGAGTTGCTCGGGAGGACAGTGCTGAAGCTTCTCGTGGATCTGACACGCATGGCATTTCTTCACTATCTCTTTGGCATCTCTAGCCACTATGGGACAGAAGTACCCCTATCGGAGGGCTTTGTTGGCCAGAGTTTGGGCTCTGATGTGATTCCTGCATATGCCCTCGTGAATCTACCTCATAATGTAGTCTACTTCGAGATCTGTAACACATTTTAACAGGGGAAAAGAAAAGGCTCGCTTGTAGAGCTTACCTTGCACTGGGTGAACCTTGTTGCTTTGCTTTTTAGCTTAGCTGCTTCCTTTTTTTCAGGTGGGAGGTGTCATTCCTACAGAAAGGAAACAATGGGATCCATCCATAACGCAGCCTCATCTACCAGCATGACTTGATCCTCATTGAGCTGGACGCTTGGCTCAAGTAGGACCTCCACAAGTGTCATCCCCGAGAACTCCTGTTGGGCCGCCGTAGCCAACTTGGCGAGTGCGTTAGCTCTGTAGTTTACTTCTCTAGGTATCTGGACCAGCTTGGCAACCATGAACCTCCTTAGCAAGCTTCGTACTTTCCTCATGTACAACGCCATCTTGTTGTCCCAGGCCGCATATTCTTCCTCCACCTGTCTAACTACCAATTAAGAATCACTGTGGATGATGATATGTTATGTGTCCATTGTCAAAGCCAAGTTTAGACCGGCTATGAGGGCCTCGTACTCGGCCTAATTGTTGGAGGCTTGAAAGTTGAACCTTAGCGCATACTCCAGGTCATACCCTTCCGGTGAAGTCAGGACCAGCCCAGCTCCACTCCCCTGCGTATTCGAGGCGCCATCTACATATAACTTCCATGTTGGGACGTCGGTGATGTGGTCAAGATTTTTAGGCTGATCTTCAGATACTGGGGTGAACTATGCTATGAAGTCTACAAACATCTGGCATTTGATTGCCGTCCTTGGTTTGAACTTGATGTCGAACTCACTGAGCTCCATGACCCACTTTACTAGTCTCCCAGATTCCTCGGGTTTGTGTAAGACTTGTCTCATTGGTTGATCTGTCAGAACTTCAATGGTGTGTGCCTAAAATTAAGGTCTCAGTCTTCTTGCAGCGATGAGGAGGGCAAGGACGAGCTTCTCCATTTTGGGATATCTCTCCTCGGCCCCCTTGAGAGCCTTGTTGTAGAAATAAATGGGTTGTTGCACTCTTTCTTTATCTTTGACTAGGGCGGTGTTGGCGAAAAAGTCTGATATGGTAAGATATAAGGTCATGATTTCTCATTCTCGCGAATTGGCCAGCACTAGAGGCGAAGCCAAATATGTCTTCAGGGATTGGAAGGCTTTCTCATATTTCTCATCCCATTGGAAAGTGGGCTTTAGTACCTTGAAGAATGGATGACACTTGTCATTGGAGTGCGAAACAAACTAATTGAGTGCTGCAATTTTTCCAGTGAGGCGCTGTACCTCCCTGGTGTTAGCTGGTGACTTCATTTCTAGAACGTCCCTTATCTTCTTGAGGTTTGCTTCAATGCCTCGAATGTATACTATGAATCCTAGAAACTTTCTTGTCGATACTCCGAAAGCGCATTTGGCTGGGTTCAGCTTCATCTTGTATTGACGCATGATCTCGACCGATTCCTGGAGATGCTGGATATGGAGCTCAGAATTAAGAGATTTGACTAACATATCGTCGATATACACTTTGATTGTTGAACCAAGCTTTTTCTGGAACATTTGATTGACTAGCCTCTGGTAGGTGGCCCCGACATTCTTTAGCCCAAAAGGCTTGACTTGGTAGCAAAAATTCCTTGCTCTGTAATGAAAGAAGGTTTTTCTTGGTCGTTGGGATCCATTTTGATCTGGTTGTACCCTGAGAAGGCATCCATGAAACTAAGGAGCTCGTGCCCTGCTGTGGCATCGACAATAAAGTCGATCCTAGGCAAAGGGAAACTATTCTTAGGGCATGCACGGTTCAAGTCCGTGAAGTCAATGCATAGACGCCATTTTTCATTGAATTTTTTAACCAACATCACGTTGGCTAACCAGGTCGGATAGTCGACCTCTCTAATAGCCTTTGCTCGCAACAGTTTGGCCACTTTTTCGTTGATCGCCTTTTGTCTCTCTGGTGTGAACCTTCTCCTCTTCTTTCTGACAGGCTTGCAGTTGGGATCGACACTGAGCCAGTGCACGATTACGTCAGGATCGATCCCTTCTATGTATTCCTGTCTCTAAGGAAAAATGTCAACGTTTTTCTTTAGGAAGTGAATGAGTCTGTCTTTGATATCTTGAAGCAACATCGAGCCTACGAAGACCACATGTCCTAGATCTTCATCCACCTACACTGGCTCCAACTACTCTATAGGTGTAGGTCGGGTTTCAATCTCGTCTCTCATGTCTAGATCATTCAACTGAACAAATTTCACCTCTTTCTGCCTCATGGATGCCACATAACACCCTGGAGAGGGGCTGATCTCCTCTTACCACCCCGACTCCATTCTCTATAGGAAATTTTATGACCAGGTGATATGCCGAGGGAACAAATCTAATGGAGTTGAGGGAGGACCTATCGAGTACGATGTTGTAGGCAGAAGACCCGTCTACCGCCAGATAACGAATTGTGATGGTAATCTGGCAAGGGTGGTCTCCTAGTGTGAGGACGAGCTGGATGGACCCCACAGGTAGGACTCTCTCCCCCGAGAAGCCCAGGAGATGGGTTCTTATGGGTTCGAGTTTTGACTTGTCTATACCGAGCTGATCAAAATCGGAGATAAAAATGATATCAGTCGAACTGTCATTGTCGATGAGAATGCGATGCAAAATCTTATTTGCAATGATGGCGTTGAAGACCAAAAGGTCATCAAGGGGGAGTTGACACCCTTCCAAGTCGGCATCCGAGAAGGTTATCTCCATGTCTCTGTGCGGGATTTTTTGAATTGTCAAAACATTAAGGAAATCATCAGATCTGGCCCTCTAGGTGTAGGCACGCCTCGTCGAGCTGGACTCGCCTCCCTGATAAAGCCGCCAGAGATGACCCTTATCTCTCCTAGGGTGGCCCATCAAGTCGGTCTTCCCTCTCTCGATTGTTTCGATCTCTTTTTTCCCCTGCCACATAATGCCGCAAATGGCCCCGTTGAATCAGATACTATATCTCTTTTTTGAGTTGGATACAATCATCAGTATCATGGTCAATGTATTTGTGAAAGTTGCAATACTTGGTGGCATCATGCCTCCAAGGGTCAGACTTCATCCTTGGCGGCCATCTAACAAATCTCTAGTTCTGGACCTCGTGGAGGACTTGAGAGATGGTGGCGTTTAGGGGGGGGGGGGGGGGGTGAGTCGGGCTAGTGCATATCTTTGTTGAAGTTCCAGGGTGGGGAACCAAGGCGATCTCTGACGTTTCCCCTTCTCTTTGGGGAGGGCTCCTTTTCTCTTCTAGAGGATCGGTCTCTCCTTGGGGACTGATATCACCTTTTCTCTTTCCTTGGGTTGTGTTCCCTTTTCTTTTTTTTTTCTCCCTCATTTGTTGTTGATGGACCTCCCTTCAGCGGAGGGCCTCCTCCCCGTTTATATATTTCTCGACTTTAGCAGGCACCTCAGGCATCGTTGCATGTGGGTTCTTGGCGATTGAAAACAGAAGGTCCTTGGATTGGAGGGCAAGCCTTGACATGAAGGTTGTTAAGGCAAACTTGTTGATTAGTATTTAATAATGCATTAGTTTAGTGGGTAATGTGAGTTATTTACATGGGTTAAAATGTTAAATGTCTTAATTTATTTGGAATTTGGTATGATTTTAGTGATGGAAGTTATGTTCTCATTTTGCAAGTAAATAATATAGATTGGAGGAGTATTGGTGAACTTTGAGTGGGCAAGAGTTTAAAGCTAGGAAGAAGGGAGTTACTGTTACTTGCGTCCGGACAGAGATTGCTATTGTGTCTGGACGGAATGTCCAGAATGGGCAAGCGAAGAGTTTGAAGGTTGGGGCTTACTGTCACTTGCATCCAAACTGGACTTGACTTGCATCCGGACGTGTTTTATTACACACCCAGGAGTCTGAAGTGTAGTTGCACCCTGACTGGTCCTCCTGATAAATATAAATAGTAAAATAGTTGTTAGGTTAAGGGTTGATTACTTTTCTATTCTTTTATGGTTTTTGCGACTATGTCTGGCTAAGGAACCGAACTAAAGGTAGGGGAGAAGTTTTCAATGAAATATGGTATTGCTATTAATTCAAGGGTTTAATGGTGTGTGTTATTCATTTAATATAACTATTTTTTCTTAGTAAAGTTTTTGCTCTGTAAAGATTCTTGATTCGTTGTGTCATATACATTGATTGCTTGAATTTTCCTGCGAGTCAAATAACTAGTTATTTTATGCTTAAGTTAATTAACATAGTTTTCACAAAATAATATAATCAAGGGATTATGTGGTTAGGTCAGGAATTGATTTGTTAAGGGAGTTTGATTTGTTGTAGACTCCGGGCGTTGCAGATGCTTGAAATCGGCAGATGAATTCTTAGATTTTTCCAGATAGAATCTTGGTTATAAGGATTGGTGTTTTTGTGTACTTATTGCCAAATCTTCCGATTGTGATCACTTATCAGCTTGATTCTCAGTTGAGTCTGAAAACTGAATTATTAATAATTACTGTATGATTTGATTGGGTATCCTTGATGCTTTAGTATTTTAATTATTGTTTTAATCAGTTTACCTTAATCTTATCAAGTGAAACATTTTTCCAAGAAAATTCTTCAACAAGTTTCTTTTATTGAATTTGTTTTGTGACTCTGTTGTTTTCGCAATTCCCTGAGGGTTCGACCTCGAATTCCTGAGAATATATTACTTTGCACAACCTAAGCTTAGGTTTACATTTTTGATGGTGTAGCAAGTTTTTTGCGCTGTTCCCAGGGAACTGTTGAAGACAAGGAGCCATTGTAATATCTGTAGGAGTTCCTTGACTTATGATTCTTCAAAAATCTGGTAACTTCATTCCATTTTGTTTATTTTTGCTGAGATTCATTAATCTTGTTAATTAGGTTTCGTTTCTTGCCTTTACTTTTTGCTTTTGATTATTTTATGAGCTCTTGGCATATTGATTCAAGTGGACTATTGATAAGAGAAGATTTTGATATTCTGTTTAGAAATTTATTTGACTCATCCGATTCATCTCACACACTTCACACAATGGCTGCAGACCCTACTAACAATAGGAGAAATAATTTCCCTGAACAAGAGGATCCTGATAATAGAATAAGTAATCATGATGAGAATGATGTTGATAATCTACATGTTAATCAAGATCGGAATTTGCGTGAATATTTTAAACCTGCACGTCACACTGCACCGTCATGCATCATTTTTGTATTGCATGCTACAAATTTTATTTTCAAACCTGGCATGATTGCAGTGCTTCCAAAATTTTATGGCATGGATTCCGAAAATCCTTATTTGCATATTCGAGATTTTGAGGAGGTTTGTGCTACTTTCCATGATCAGACTATTATAGAGAGTACAGTTAGGTTAAAGCTTTTTCCTTTTTACTAAAAGAAAAGGCTAAGACTTGGTTGCACTCTTTTAAACCAAGAGACCCATAGGCATCTGGAAAGAGATGCAAAAAGAATATTTGAATTTTTTTTTCCCATACATTGTACAAACTCTTTTAAACGGCAAATCATGAATTTTTCACAAAAAAAGTCCAAAATTTTTTATCAAATTTTTTATCAGAGTTAGGATAGGTTTAAAGACCTTCTTGCATCTTGCCCACATCATGGCTACGAGAGTCGATGTGTTTTAAGTTTTTGTTATGAAGATTTATTTCCCCAAATGCGCCAATTCGTAGAGATGATGTGTAATGGTGACTTTATGAATAAGGAACCGGATGAGGCTTTTGGTTTTTTGGATCATTTAGCTGAGAATGCACAATCTTGGGATACCACATCCCAAGAGCCTTCTAAGAATAAAAATGCAAATACTCCCTCGACCTGGGGCAAATATCAGTTAAGGGATGAAGATAACCTAGGGGCAATGATTGCCACATTGTCTAGAAGGGTTGAAGCCATGGAATACAAAAAGTTTAATGAGATATAAACTGTCCCTATAGAAGAAATTTGTTGTATTTGTGAGATTCTTGGACATCCTATAAAGAAGTGTCCAACAATTCCTATTTTGAAAGACGTTTTACATGATCAGACAAATACTGCAAATAACTTTTCAAAGCCTTATAATAACCTGTATTCCAACACTTACAACCCTGGGTGGAAAAATCATCATAACTTCAGTTGGAGGGGTGAGAATCATGCATCACAAACACCTTAACAAAATTCTTCTAATTTTGTTCCTTACACCCCACCTCCAAAGAGGAATTTTGAAGAGGTATTGTCACAATTTATGCAAAGTCGGATAAATTGTAATAATCAAACCACTCAGGCTATTAATGATACCAGAAGTGCTCTCACTAAATTGACTACTACTCTATGTCATCAGGAGAAAGGTAAGTTTTCATCTCAGCCACAACCGAATCCACAGGGTCAATTTAATGTGAATAAATCTGGTATAACTAACACTGTACATGAGCAGGTAAAGTCTTTCACCACACTTCGTAGTGGGAAAATAATTGATAAAACAATTCCCACTAGGCCTAAAGAATCTGAGACATTTTCAAAACCTACAAAGAATGGTGAAAAACTTGACCAGCCTGATATCATTAAGCCTGGGAGGTACCGGATATCTGCACCATTTCCACATAGATTACTTACTTCTATCAAACCAAACATGCACAATGATATGTTGAAAATCTTTAAACAAGTAAAGATCAACATCCCCTTGTTGGATGTCGTAAAACAGATACATTCTTATGCAAAATTTTTGAAATATCTGTGTACTGTCAAACAAAAATTAAATGTGCAAAAGAAGGCCATCTTGACTGAGCAGGTATCCTCTATTATTAAACATAGAACTCCACCAAAGTATAAAGATCCTGGTTGTCCAACTATTTCCTGTGTTATAGGAAATCATAAAATTGAACAAGCATTACTTGATTTGGGAGCCAGTGTGAACTTGCTTCCTTATTCGGTTTATGAGCAGTTAGGTCTAGGAGAGTCAAAGCCCACTTCGGTGACGCTCCAATTGGCTGGCTGGTTTTTGAAAATACCGTGAGGTATGGTGGAAGATGTTTTAGTCCAAGTTGACAATTTTTACTTTCCTATGGATTTTATCATCTTAGAAATGCATCCTATGTTAAGTACCAAGGCTCAAATCCCTGTCATATTAGGCCGACCATTCTTAGCTACTTCAAATGCATTGATTAACTGTAGGAATGGTGTGATGAAATTATCTTTTGGCAATATGACATTAGAACTTAATATTTTTAATGTGTGCAAACAATCTGGGGAGGTTGATGATGATATGCGTGAAGTGAACATGATTGAATCCATTGCTTTGAATAGAGTATATAATTCTTCTTCACTGGATCCACTTGAAGCATGTTTGTTGGAATGCCCATCTTTATCAGAATTAAGTGAAAAGAATTCTGAGATCATTGAATTAACTTCTCTTTTGAATTCTTCATAGGTTCTTGAAGTCAAAGATTAGAAACAATAGTTCGAGGAGCTTCCACCAAGAACCAATCCACCAGTTCCATCAAGTGCCAAGGCTCCCAAGCTCGAATTGAAGCCATTACCTGTTGACCTAAAGTATGCATTTCTAGGGGAAGAGGAGACATTTCTGCTAATAATTTCTTCTCATCTAAGTTTAGCACAAGAAGGTATGTTACTACAATTTCTTAAACAGCACAAGGGTGCTATTGGTTGGACTCTTGCTGATATTAAGGGGATCAGTCCCTTAGTTTGCACTCACAAAATATACCTAGAAGACAATGCCAAAACATCTAGGAAAATGCAAAGGAGACTTAACCCGAATATGAAAAAAGTGGTAAGAAATAAAGTGTTGAAATTGTTAGATGTAGGAATAATTTACTCTATTGCGGATAGTAAATGGGTTAGTCCCACACAGGTAGTTCCGAAAAAAATCAGGTGTTACTGTAGTTGTTAATGAAATTAATGAACTTGTACCAACTAGGATAATAACTGGTTGGAGAATGTGTATTGACTACAGGAAAATAAACTCTGTGACAAGAAAGGACCATTTTCCTTTGCCATTCATGGATTAAATCTTAGAAAGGGTAGCTTGACATTTGTTTTATTGTTTCTTGGATGGTTATTTGGGATATAACCAAATTGAGATAGCTTTAGAAGACCAAGAGAAGACTACGTTTACATGCCCTTTCGATACCTTTGCATACAGAAGGATGCCATTTGGACTTTGCAATGCACCTGCGACCTTTCAAAGATGTATGCTTAGCATTTTTAGTGACATGGTAGAACATTTTCTGGAGCTATTTATGGATGATTTTACTGTCTTTGGTGATTCTTATGTTGACTGTTTGGTTAATCTTGAAATTTTTTTAATCAGATGTGAAGAAAAACACCTTATATTAAACTGGGAGAAATGTCATTTCATGGTTCAAAAGGGAATTATTCTTGGTCATATTGTCTCTTCTGCAGGAATTCAATTTGATAAGGAAAAAATTGAACTAATATCTAATTTTCCCACCCCCAAGACACTCAAGGATGTTATATCTTTTTTGGGTCATGCTGGTTTTTGTAGGAGGTTCATAAAAGACTTCAATTCTATATCTAGGCCACTGTGTCACCTCCTAGGGAAAGAAATACCTTTTGAGTGGAGTGAGTTATGTTAAGAAGCCTTTGATAAACTAAAAAACATGCTCACTACAACTCCAATTATGCAACCACCAGATTGGAGTCTTCCATTTGAAATTATGTGCGATGCCAGCGACTATGCAGTAGGTGCAGTCTTAGGGCAACGTAAAGATAAAAAGCCACATGTCATATATTATGCTAGTAGGACTTTAAATAATTGCACAAATGAATTACTCTACAACAGAGAAGGAATTAATAGCAGTAGTATTTGCATTGGACAATTTTAGGTCTTAACTTGTGGGATCCCCTATCATTATTTTTACACATCATGCAATTCTAAAATATCTATTGACAAAGAAAGATACAAAACCTATGATGCTCAGGTGGATCCTACTCCAAGAATTTGATATAATAATTAAAGATAAAAAAGGGGTAGAGAATGTAGTGGTTTACCATTTGTCCAGACTTGTGAGCGATGTGCCCATTGAGACAATGCCAATCAATGATACTTTCCCAGATGAACAACTGTTAGCTATTTCATCATTACCATCGTTTGCTGATATTTGTAAATTTTCTTGTAACAGGTAATATGCCACCAACTTGGAATGCATAGGATAAAAATAGATTCTTGGTGGAAGTAAGAAATTTCTTTTGGGATGATCCATATCTGTTCCAATGTTGCTCATACCAGATTATTAGAAGATGTGTCCCTGATGATGAGGTAAGTATTATTCTGTCTTTTTGTCATTCAGAAGCTTGGGGGGTCTATTTTTCTACTAGAAAAATCGCTGCAAAAATTTTACAGTGTGGATTTTATTAGACAACAATTTTTAAAGATGCACACAATTTTTGTAAAGCCAGTGAGGGATGTCAAAGATTAGGAGGAATAACCCGTAGGAACATGCTGCCCATTAACCCTATTTTGATAATAGAAATTTTTGACTGCTGGGGTATTGATTTCATGGGACTTTTCCCTCCATCTTTTGGCTAAATTTATATTTTAGTGGCAGTTGATTATGTGTCCAAATGGGTTGAAGCTATACCATGTTAGACACAACCATAAAGTTGTTTTAAAATTTTTAGAAGAAAATATTTTGTGCAAATTTGGTATACCATGAGCCATTATCAGTGATGGAGGATTGCACTTCTATAACAAACCTTTTAAAACTTAAATGAGAAAATACAGTGTAACACACAAAGTTGCAACTTCTTATCACTCATAGACAAGTGGCTAAGTAGAGCTCGCCACTCGGGAGATTAACTACATTTTAGAAAAAAACAGTGAATCTCGACCGCAAAAAAATTGGTCATTACGACTAATTGATGCGTTATGGGCATACCGCACTGCATTCAAAACCCCGATTGATATGTCTCCATACAGATTGGTTTATGAAAAATCTTGTCATTTACCTGTGAAATTGGAACACAATGCATATTGGATCATTAAAATGTTTAATTTTAGCCTCGACAAAGCTAGTTCTTTACGAAAATTATAGTTGAATGAGCTTTAGGAGATCCGAAATGAAGCTTATGAGAATTTCAGAATTAGCAAAGAACGAATGAAGGTGTTTCATGATAAAAAATATTTTGCGAAAAACTTTTACACCTTCACAAAAAGTTTTTTTGTATAATTCTAGACTACATATTTTTAAAGGAAAGCTTCGCACTAGATGGAGTGGTCCCTATATTGTTAAAGAAGTTTTTCCCTATGGGACGGTGGAAATTAAAAACTCCAAGAATTGAAATATTTTTAAAGTCAATGGACAACGATTAAAACCGTTCTTGGAAGGGAATATCATGGAAGTGGAATTCATCGGGTTGATGGATCCCCAATACGAATAATTTTTCTAAAATTCAACCTAATTGTTGTATACTAGTTTTATTTCTGATTTATCTTTTTATTTTTATTTGTTTTGTTTTAGATATTGAATATATAGGTGGGTACAATATCAGACAAGGTATGTCCTCCCTTCATTGTCCTGTTGGTGATTAACTGCATACTTACACTTGGGGACAATGTAATGTTTAGAGTGGGGGTGAACATTTTCAATGTGTGTGCATTGCATTGCGAGAAAAATAAAATATTTTCGTCATTAAATTTTTTAATTTTCTTTATTTTATTTTACTTTAGTTGGTAGAAAGTTGTTGCTTAATATTTTTTTTCAAAGTATGGAGATGGGTAATCCACTGGACAACACGTCTGGACGGTAGTCTACTTGCGTCCGAACAGTGTTGAGTATAAAGTCAAGAAAATTTTCTAAGTGTTGAGATTGTGCCAAGCTCTCTGGAAATCACGTCCGGATAGTACTCTACTTGCGTCTAGACGCAAGGATATCAGACTGTGCTCTCTAGAACACGCGTCCGGATGGTCATGCTAATGCGTTCGAACGAAAATACTAATCGTTCTCAATTCTAGAACACGCGTCCGGACGGGACCTGACTTGCGTTCGGATGCGTGGTTATTAAGGCTGATTAAATGAGGTTATTGAGGCGCGTCCAGACGGTTACTCACTTGCATCCGAACGTATGTGAAAAATTTATAAAAACCAGCTACTTGAACGATCATCCTCTTATACAATATAGTTCAACTTGAATGCGTGTGAAAAATCCTCCTCTTATACAATATAGTTCAAATAACACTCTCCCTCCAACCCGAGACTCTCTTTTCATCTTCTTCTTTGACTCCCTCAATGGCACCCCCTAAGACTTCAAATTCAAAAAGGGCTCAGACTAGCACACAAGAGACTCGTGATGAGGATGGTACTTTCGACCCTCAGCGTTTCAAGACGTTGGATGCTAGAGTAAGGTTCTTCCAGCACTATGTAAACAAACCCTTTGTTTGTGAAAGACAAATTGAGTACGAAGACTTTTCGAGGTTAGGAGTTAGGGACATAATTTGTACACGGAGATGGGCTGGATTCATGGGACATGAGTGGCCGTGTGTGCCTGTTCTGACACGGGAGTTTTATAGTAATGCGGATGACTGCGAGGATGGCACTTTCTGTACTTTTGTCCTTCGCAAGAACATTCGGGTTGATTCTACCATTATTGCTCGGTTGACTGGAATGAATTAGTCCAGAATGGTCAACCTGGACTACCCACAGGCGTACTCGGGTGAAATTGTCGCGAGAGAGCTATTGGGTGATGTCGAGTTTGTCTGGATCAAAGATCATAGGTTCCTTCAGCAGGGAGATTTGATGAACAAATACAAGGTACTGCATTTGATTTCCGTGTCAAATATTTTACCCTTGCTGAGGAACAACCATATTTATTCAGACCGGGCATAATTACTTTATGCTATGGGCACAGGTCGCTCCATTGATCTCTCCTCCCTGATATTCGCTGAGATGCAGCGGACGATAGTGGATCCCAAGAAGGGATCTCTTCCTTGTGCTGGCATTGCTACTATGTTGTGTGAGCAAGCTGGAGTGGGTGTTACTATGGAGAGGGCTAAGAGAGTTGTAGTCCTCAACTTTGGCTCTTTATTGAAGAGTCAGAGTGTGACGAGAGCAACAGGAGAGAGAGCCCACCTCGATGAGCAGTAGGAGGAGCCGGAAGCTAAGGAGCCATTGCCTATGGAAGAGCAATGAGACCAGTTTCTCAATTTGGATGAGGACTTTGATTTGTCGGTTGATGAAGAGACTGATCCCAGGTCTAATAGACAGTTGTTATTTTCTATTCTAAAAGAGTAGAGAGAGATGGGGAGAGAGATGAGGGCTCAGATGAGAGGGCTAGGGTAGAGTTCTCAGGATTGTGCAGGCGCGTCTAATTAGTTGTGTGATATTTCTTCTATGTCTTTGTAGTCCGTTTGGGATGTGGGGAGGAAGTTTTTTTTTTTTTTAGATCAAAGCCTGTTGTAGTTTATCGAGTCTAGGCTTGATCTTGTTATGTTTTGGAGTTTGTAGTCCACAAAGCATCAATATATTAGAAAATACATATTCTATTTTAGTGTGTGTCAACCCTAGTCATTAAATATATAAATAACATGTTTATTCATAATTTAACACCACAATATAGGAATAATTTGCTTAGCTTTAAATTGGCAACTGTGTAAGATCACATAAAACTTTATTCTATATTTTTGTATCTCATATCATGTTCTTATAAAAATTTACAATTTGTGCACTTTAGACTTTACCAAGTTGAAAATTTGTTAGGTATTTTACCTTGAGAACTTGAGACATATAGTGGAAATGCATAAAAACCCTGGTGAGTTTTGATCCAATCTTCTTTGGAGGGTTATTTACATTTACTCAATGAAAAATTATTTCTTTCCACTAATCTCCTTCAATAGTCTCATTATTTTTGTGTTGGTCAACACCAATATTGTGAATGATTGCTTGACTTTAAATTATTTGCATGGGAAGTGTGTTATCAAGTGCTCTTGAGATATGATTTTTGGCCATCTTTGACATTATTTGAGTCTAAGCCTTATTCTTTGAATTTTATTATCCCTAGAAGCCGTGATTGAGCTTTTGAAGCAAAAATTTATTTCTTATACCAAACACATAATAACCAAGCCAATGAAAAAAATAATATCATTTATCCTTGGTTTTCCCAAGATCGAGTTTTTATTGTTTATGTAATTTGGGAGATGTTGGTTGAGAAAAGATGATCAAAGGAAAAAAAAAAAAGTATATGCATTTAATTGTCTTGCTAAAGAACAAAAAAGTTAAAAAAAAAAAAAAAAAGACAATATGTCTAGTTATGAAAAAGCAGATTGAAAAAAAGAGAGAAAAAATAGCAAGCATGATTTTTGAAAAAAAATATGAGCAAGTGTTGTAAATTGTGCTTCTAAATGATGAAGAGTGAAAGTTATGGAAAAAAGTTTGGTTGTGCAATGTAAATGTTCTCTCGGGATAGTATTTTGAATTCCTGAATACCCTTTGTTTCAAAATCCTAACCCCAAGGCCCCATTACAACCTTAGATAAAGACATATTTGATCTCAAGAGTGTATTGGTGAATACATGACTTTTGTGAATAAGGAAGATAATGGTGATTATTTGTTTATTGTGTGTTGATTTCCTTTCATGGGACTATGTCAAATCCTTTTCTTTCGGATGATGGTTATTTTAATAGACATGTGAGCATTATTTTGTTTTGATTTAAATATATTCTTCTCACATGTGATATTTGAGGGAATAGTCACTATAATCTCAGATAATCTTTTGTGAGTGGATTATTTAGATAGGTTTGGCATTGAGATGAATAGTTGATAGTTGTAGAGGTGATTACAAGACAAATTACTGAGTTGGTATAGTTATTTCACACTACACACGAGTTTATATGGGAACATGATAAGTGCATACAGTTATATAGCGTAGAGTTCTCTATTTTTCTTTGCATGTGCTTATAGAAAGGCTTGTAACTTAGAATTTTATATTGTGGTAGCAATTTATGTTATAAAATTATTATTCAAATATTTGATTATAGGGTAATGTTTATGGGTATCATCTCTGAAAACCTTCACGAGACTATCTTCGTCCACTAGGGGAAACCTAGGGGTTTAAAGGCTTGCTGCATATGCTAAATGTAGTCGTGAGTCCTACGAAAGTGGAGATGAATTTGTGTTATTTTCTTTTACCTTACTAGGGACTAGCAAGGACCAGGTTGGGGGGTGTGATTAGTATTTAATAATGCATTAGTTTAGTGGGTAATGTGAGTTATTTACATGGGATAGAATGTTAAATGTATTAATTTATTTGGGATTTGGTATGATTTTAGTGATGGAAGTTATGTTCTCATTTTTGCAGGTAAATAATATAGATTGGAGGAGTATTGGTGAACTTTGAGTGGGCAAGAGTTTAAAGCTAGGAAGAAGGGAGTTATTGTTTCTTGCGTCCGGACGGAGATTGTTATTGCGTCCGGACGGAATGTCTAGAATGGGCAAACGAATAGTTTGAAGGTTGGGGCTTACTGTCACTTGCATCCGGACGGGACTTGACTTGCGTTCGGACGCATGTTATTACATACCCAGGAGTCTGAAATGGAGTTGTACCCAAACTGGTCCTCCTGATAAATATAAATAGGAAAATAGTTTTTAGGTTAAGGGTTGATTACTTTTCTATTCTTTTATGGTTTTTGCAACTATGTCTGGCTAAGGAGCCTAACTAAAGCTAGGTGAGAAGCTTTTAATGAAATACGATATTGTTATTAATTCAAGGGTTTAATGGTGTGTGTTATTCAGTTAATGTAAAGATTCTTGATTCGTTGTATCATATACATCGATTGTTTGAATTTCCCTGCGAGTCAAATAACTAGTTATTTCATGTTTAAGTTAATTAACATAGTTTTCACAAAATAATATAATCAGGGGATTATGTGGTTAGGTCTGGAATTGATTTGTTAAGAGAGTTTAAGCGAGTTTAAGAGAGTTTGATTTATTGTAGACTCCAGGCACAATATATGCTTGCAATTGGCAGATGAATTCTTAGATTTTTTCAGATAGAATCTTGGTTATAAGGATTGGTGTTTTTGTGTACTTATTGACAAATCTTCCGATTGAGATCACTTATCAGCTTGATTCTCAGTTGAGTCTGAAAACTGAATTATTAATAATTACTGTATGAATTTGATAGTGTATCCTTGATGCTTTATTATTTTAATTATTGTTTTAATTAGTTTACCTTAATCTTATCAAGTGAAATGTTTTTCTAAGAAAATTCTTCAACAAGTTTCTTTTATTGAATTTGTTTTGTGACTGTTGTTTTCACAATTTCCTGAGGGTTCGACCTCGGATTCCTGAGAATATATTACTTTGCACAATCTACACTTGGGTTTACATTTTTAAAGGTGTAGCACTTGTCATCTACACTCTCTACTTTCAAAGACTCTTGGTTAAATCGCTACACATAACTCCAAAGGAACTCGTTGGGTCCCTGTCTAACGCTTAACATATGGTAGGATGGCTTTCTGTAAGTTCCTGCCCCGATGAAATGAGACACAAACTGTATGGATAGTTCTCGGAAAGAGAAAATTGGGGATGGCTACAGTCTGTTAAACCAGGCTATCGTTGATCCCTTGAGGGTTATGGCGAAAACTAGGCATCGAATGGGGTTGGGGTAGCCATGAAGCTCCATTTGATTTTTATACAAGTTAAGGTGATCCATCGGGTCCTTAGTCCTGTCAAACACCTCTATTTGCGGCATAAAGAACTTTTCGGACAGAGGAAAATGAAGGATTTCCGTGGTGATGGGCGACTCACTTTGCTGAACCAGGGCATCCATAGTGATAGGCGTTTTCCCCTTTACCACTTCCTTCACATTTACCAGCTTTTGCTGGATTTCTCGGAACCTCTGTTCCCAGAAATGGTCCATAGCTTCATGTGGGGCAAGTTGTGGTCTTCTCTCGGCATGGCTCTGGCCCGGCTTTGGGCCTCATCATCTGTTCGTTCTTTCGACTGTCTCCTTTGGTTGTTCTTTCCAGAATGGCTGTGTTCAAGGAGGTTTGTGACTCCATTGGGTGGCATTTGGCGGTCCTAAAGAGGAATGTCATTTTGAGATGGTGGTGGAGGTGGCGCAGGTTGTACATGCGGGGCTTGTGGGAGGTGGTGCGCCTGTATCCATGTCACAAGGTATTGGTTCTACTTCATTAGTTGCATCGTGGTTTGGCAGTATGTCTCCAGCTCATTGAGGGGAGGAGGGTCCATCGCCGGGGGATTATTTTCCATGTTCGCCATTAGGGCTGGGGGACTTTTCGGCTGGTTCTGCAGAACTTAGGGATTTGCGTGAGACTTGCTCACGTTTTGAGTGGAAACCATCAAACCAAATGACGTATGAAAAATACTCAAAGGAAAGGATGAAAACTGTTTCCCACAGACGGTGCCAAGCTGATGGTGCTCGAAATTACTCTACCCAATTATAGAACAATTGTGGGGTGAAGCCTAGTGGAGACTTCATGAATACTTAGAACAATGGGAAAGTAAATGTTAATGTTAGACTAAAGAACATGATATAAGTGGTCCACCTCAGTCGAAAGACTAAGACTACATCCACTATAATTGAGACTCTTGCTCCTTGGGAATTGTATTACTTGAAGAAGAAGAGAGCGATTACAGTGGGTTTTTGGCTGGGAGCCTTTTTACACTGTGTTTTCTTAAGTAAAACTATGAAACTCTCCCTTTTACAGTGGTTTCGTCTTCTATTTATACACCTGACTATCTAGGCTTTCTACAATTCTTCATTTTCAAGCTGATTCTGTGGTCCCTTCTTTATTTGTCTTGTAGCGGGTCTGCCAGCCTGACGTCTTCTATGCCCACGATCATTGGAATGGAATGTAAACGATTACTCCCTTTATCAGGGAATATCTGTTAGTTAGAGTTGTCGGAGATTGTCCCCTTGTCCCCTGGCCACGTGGTGCGACTGGGGTTACTTGAAGCCCATCCTGTACCGAGCTCTTTATTCTCGAGCAGGTACGTTTTGCCGAGCTTGCTATGACCGAACTAGTGCATATCTCAAACTGGACAATCCTGGGCTTTCATGGCCCTAGGCTGTGACCCAATCCCATGATAAGGTGGACGCTCTACAAGTGGGCCATTAGGGTTGTCCTTTAATGGGCCCGCTGGATGTTTTGGACTCCAAATGGGCGGCCCAAGCTTAAATACATCTTTATCATCTTCAAACTCACCAAAATCAATCCATCTAAAATTAGGCGGAAAATGAATAAAATAATATATTATTTATTTTTTTAACCTTCAACTAATTACTTAGTTACATTAAACACCTAAACTCAAACTCTTATACCAATCGGTGGAATTACATTATGTTTTAACACTATGTGTGCATGTGTGTATTTGTATATTAGTGTGTTTATTTTTTATTTTTTATTTAAAAATCAAATAAAAAAATAGATGTATTTTTATGTGATTTGTATTTATTAAAATACATGACACATATACCATAGTGAAATGGTGTATAATATATACACTAATCTCATGTAAGGATAAAATAGTAAATTATGTATGTATATTGTTTCTATCTTTCTATTTTTTTCATTAATATCAAACACAAAAAAATTAATTATTTTTACTTTTCATCTATCCTACCAAACACAAAGAAAGAAAAGTGTATCATTTCTATTTTCCTTCATTCGAGAATAAAAAGTGTATTCTCCTACTTTCCATCTCACCTACTTTCTATCATTCATATCAAACAGATTATAAAAAAAACTTAAAGGACATATATTCATGTATGTGCACATTACAAATATAAAAACAATGAACGATAAATATTGTAAATGTCAAGATGTTGAAATCTTTTGAATCAGTATATTATTTTTAAAGTATACATTAAAATTTAAGATAACAAAGTCGTTCTAAATTACAACTAAAATATTTAATTTTTTTTTCTTGTTGCTTAATTTATCTTAAATAACTATTTTAATTATACAACAAGTTACTATTTTGTAAATTTGAAAAAATATGACATGATATTTAACTTAATTTTTTATATACTTTACTTTTTTATTGGTTTCATTAAAATTATATTATGCAATGCTATTGAGACGTTATTTGCATTATTTAAATTTGCATTCAAAGATCAAAAATCTTAATTTGTACCCTAAAAAATAGAAATTTATATCAATGCGCACCTGAAACTAATAACCGTCAGTTTGTCGTCTAAAACTAAATGGATAAATTATACATAAATTCTCTCATGCTTGTCACTTAATCATTTGGATCCCCTCACATTTAGAATATTACTCCAACACCTCCTGATATTTGTGTACGTGTAAAACATAACCCCTTGTCATTGATATCTGTTAACATAACCGTTAAAAAAATATGATTTCATCATAATAAAAAATTATAATTTTATACTATTTATTTTGTGGGCCTGTTTTACTCTAAAGTTCAAAATCAAACTTATCATTTGAATGCACAATATAATACATGTATTTATATAATATTATTTATATTCAATGTAATGCATCACTTAAACAGAATTATTTGAATGTCCAATTAGGGGAACATTTTTAGTCATATATGGATTCTCAAAGGATATAGGTATAATATTGCAAATGTGAGATGTCTAGCTGATTAAGTAACAAGTATGATGGAGTTTAGATGTAATTTATCCATTTACTTTTAGACAACAAACTGAATTGTTAGTTTCAGGTGCGCATTGATATAAATTTATATCTTTGAGGGTGCATTTTAATATTTTTTATCTTTGAGGGTACAAATTAAAATTCGAACAATCTTTCGGAGTGCAATTTGAGATTAACCCTATAAATTGGTATGTATACTGTCAACGAAAGTGGATGGGTCAACATAGATAACATATATCATATACATACAGTCTAAAAAGAAGTGGAGGGTTTAACAGATCAAATTAAGTTGTTTCAGGGAATAGATCATATCATAGATAATGAACTTAAATAAATCATGCATGAAAGGTACAAAGGCCATTGGCTTGACTATCATTCACTCATCGCTGGTTTTAAGCTTTAGTTTTTTTTTTTAAAGAGAATTGCACCAAATCTCTTGAGGTTTGTCAGTTAATCACTCAGATCTCCTGATGTTTGAAATATTACACACAGACCTCCTAAGGATTGTACGCGTATAACACTTAGACCCCTGTCGTTTAGTATATCCGTTAGTAAATTACATTCAGACCCCCTAAAGATTATAGGCGTGTAATACTTAGACTCCTTAAATTTAAAATGTTATACTTAGAATAAAAATACTCCAATTAAAGATAGAATATTAAATATTTTAAATTTTACAACCAAAATTCATGTTATTGAAATAAAATTAAAAATAAAAATTTAATTTTTTCTTAAAAAATCATAATTAGTATACAATTATACTATCTATTAGAATTTAATTTGGTTGTTTAAATGACCAAATTAAACTACAAAATTACACCAATTAAAGCTAGAATATAGTGTTTTCATTACAGTTTGATCCCTTATTTAATTTTTTAGTTTTATTCCAATACATAGTATAATTGTATACTGATTATGATTTTTTAAGAAAAAATAAATTTTTATTTTTGATTTTATTTCAATAAATGACATAATAGAACATGAATTTTGGTTGTAAAATTCATGTTCTATTATGAATGACTTAGACCTCTTATTTATTTTTTAGTTTTATTACAATAAAAAGTATAATTGTATACTAATTACGATTTTTTAAGAAAAAATTAGTTTTTATTTTTGATTTTATTTTAATAAATGATACAATAGAATATGAATTTTGGTTTTAAAATTTAAAATATTTGATATTCTATCTTTGATTAGAGTATTTTTGGTTTTAGTATAACATTTTAAACTTGAGGGATTTAAATATTATACGCTTACAAACTTCAAGGGGTCTGACTGTAATTTACTAACATATATACTAATTGACATTTGACCGTATGGGTCTAACTGTTACGCGCGTACAAATCTCAGGGGTCTGTGTATAATATTTCAAACGTTAGGGGTCTAAGTGATTAAGTGACAAATCAAAAGGGTGTAAATGTAATTCTCCCTCTTTTTGATTATTTGACACTCAGCGACGTTTCAGACAATGACAACTGAACCACCAAGGAAGCTATGGCTGAGGCTATACTGAGTTGGGTGGCATCTGGGTAATTCCATTTACTTCCCCTTGTTTCTTATTTATTTACTTTTCTATGTCAAAAGTATATTTTTTTCCCGTAGATAAGGTTGAAGATCAACATCTAATTCTTATTTTATAGTTCTTTTCAGTTCTTTCACAACCAGTTTATCATGTCACGTACCAAGCATTAATATTATTGACCCATCAAACCCAGAAAATTCTACTAATGAATTTCATATCCTAGCAAATTAGTATTATGGATCAATTGATTTGGGTTGAGTTGCTTAAATTATGGATCAAATGTGCTTTTATGAAAAACTTATGATTTGAGCATTATCCATTGTGCCGAATTGTTGATAGCTTGACATGGCTTACATGTTTTGACATTGCGCAATTATTGTGAGATAGCTTGATATTTCTTAAATGTTGTAGATAGTTTGACATTGTTTAAATGTTGTTGTTTGACTCGTTGCTGATGTAAATATTTATTATTTTGATATATGAGGTTGATTTGGATTTGAAAGTGCGTTGAGTTCACTTTGGTTGTGATTTGCAGTTTATAAGTATCTTTTTTTGTGGAATTATATTTAATCCATATTTTTTATTATACCATGCCCACGTCCACGTCCGCGTACATTTATGCCGTCCATCCTGCACATAATTCACAATTTAGTTTCATTGATGTACAAGCTATCCTAAGTATTACTTTAATCTAAAGCATATGGTTCATATAAAACTAGACCAACAATTTCCTTCACCCTAATCCTATATCTCTAGTGGTGATCCATAATCTACAGCTCTCATGTAAGACCTAAAGTCTAAGCTCTGATACCAAATTCTGTAACGCCCCAAAAATTACCTTGGAAGACATTACCTTCTAACACCATTCATACCATGAGAGCAACTAATAACATCCATAAATAACCGGGGTTCCTTAATTTAACAAAATTCGGGCAGAGTCTCCTTTGTTCGGGGAGCTCTACCCAAAACACAACCTGTGCAATTATACCACATTGACCACACCAGGTCCATTGATCCATAAAGTATTTACAACATTATCCAAAAGAATAAGCCCAAACCATGGCTACTACATCAAAAGAATTACATTTGAACTTAGCAACGAAATAAACAAAATACTAGACTTTACATGATTGTACATAATCGTTCCTAGTCTAGCACAAAAATAAACGACATCTCTAGATGTCCCACTCGGGATCCAAGTACCCTCTAATGAAGCTTCTCTATGGCCCGGCTCGTTAGCACCGAGCTCCTCCTCCGGCCCATAATCTGCAAAATGTTTAACTGTAGGGGGTGAGCACGAAGCTTTGTAGAAAAATCCTCCCCAAACTCGAACAAGGTTTAGAAAACCGATAAGAACCGGTCGGTCTCATTTCGTAAATAACATATATCAATTTTGAAGGAAAAACAGGACATTTTAAATAGATCTCAAGTTTAAGCCGTAACAATAATCAAGTGAAAGGTTAAGGTAAATTTCATATCAATATACCATTACCAACTTTAAGCCATTTAGGAAGAGCGCCTTCCGATGCATTGTCCCATACCAATGCACCGGCCAAGACGATCCAACCCATCATCCCATGTATATAAGTTCATCCCCGTACCATGTATGTTGATTGCTTCTCATGAATCTACCCAACGATTTTACCCAGTCCACCAATCACCATCACCATCACAAACACTTTAGGAAGGGCGTCTACCATCCCAATGGCAGTGACGAGTCCCTTCCCAGGGAAAGTATATCATCCCTTGTTCGAACTCCCGTGAACGATAGTGGTCGCATTACCAAATGACAATCCACTACAATTGTTAGGAAACGATCTCACCCCCACTGGGATAGACTAACCTCTAACACTCTACGACATCTCTCGATGGCAATCCAAGTCCATCACAACAACTATACAAATGAGGAAACCGAAATATTCTCAATTCACCAACAATTCCAAATAAATACAAAATCCACAATTTCTCATTTTACAAGCATATCTCAAAAATCCCCAAATTTATCATGTAACAATTCCAATGACCAATTAAGGAAAAATACAAGAGATCACAACAACATCATTTATTACTCAACACAAAACACTAAAGTTTTAGAAAATCAAGAATAAATGAATATTGAGAGAAAAATCCACCTCTCATGAGAACAAAGATTTTCAAAACAAGAAATAGAGGTTTCATGACAATCTAACCATAGTCTTGTTTTAAACATGATAATATTTGCAAGAATATCAAAAATCAAAGATTTCCTAACACATATCTAAGATTTAGAGTCAAAAATATATATATATATATATATATATATATATATATATATATATAGCCCTAGCCTCAATGAACAAGAGGGAGAGAAACCCCTACCTTGAATCAAAGATTCCAAGTGAAAGCCCAAGCCCTATAGACTTCCTTCTTCCCTTTTCTTCCTCCCTTAATCTTCCTCTAAGGTTCCAAGAGGTGTGGGGTGAGAGTGGAGTGAAAGAAATGGGAGTAAAGGGCTAAAATCAGTGTTTTAAACACAGCCAACCCCGAAAAACATTGTTCACGGTCTGTTTTTGTTTTCTCCAAAATTACGGTTTTGCCACTAAAATCTCCAATTTGATCCATATGACTACCCTAAGGTTTTTCGACGTTCTGGATTCATTTTTAATGTTATTTTAACCTAAAAACATTTATTTTTATGATTTATTTCAAAACTAAAAAATTAAATTTCACAATCAATTTGCCTCCCTAGTATTTATTCTTACGATTTCAATATATATATAGTTTATTCTTACGTCATTACATATATAAGAATCACTAAACAAGTACATTACTATATTAATATAAACATGTCGGGGTTTACAGTAGCCGACATTGAAAACTCTTCTTCTGTTTGGGAGAAGGTTCCCTGGCCTGAGGTTGACCTCCCAATTCTACATATCAAGGGATTGTTCCTTAATGATGGCGATTCTTTTGATGGAGCCGACTTAGCTTTATTTCTGTTTTCAAGTTTAATATGTTTAAATCATCTTCAGATGTTTTGGATAAATATGAACTATGTTTGGATGCTGTTGACCTTCTTGTTTTCTGGAAATGAAGTAACTGTTCTTCTTTGTTTGTAAGAGTATACACTCTTATGTTGTCTTACTTGATATTTTGTTGAGTAACCGTTGCCCAATCAGTTACTCTATTCTAGTAACGCCTTAGCGGTAGTAGAGAAACTTGCCTCGGAAGTGAGTTATCCCTAGGAAAGGAGAGGTGGCCTAGTCATGTATCCACAAAAGAAAGGCTAAGTAACCTTAAGGTGCAACTATGAGGGTTGGCTGAGGCAATGCAACCATAGAGGTTGGCTTGAGGTCTTGCAACCACGGAGGTTGGCTTAAGGAGTGCACCACAGGTTGGCTTGAGGTCTTGCAACTACGGAGGTTAGCTTAAGAGATGCAACCACGGAGGTTGGCTTATGAAGTGCAACCACGGAGGTTGGCTTAAGGTCTTGCAATCACAGAGGTTGGCTTAAGGGGTGCAACTATGGAGGTTAGCTTAACGAGTACAACCACGGAGGTTGGCTTAACCAAGTAGAGGAGTACTCAAAGTTGGGACATGACTTTTGAAGACTTACGAAAAAATATTTGTCGATTAAGCTAGAAGTAAAACTTCTTGAGGTTGATGATGTTCCAAGGCCGGAGAATTGGTTTACCATCAAGCTCTTCTAACTTATAAGCTCTGGTCCCTGCTCAAGCCGAAACTTTATAGGAACCTTCCCAATTGGGACCTAGCTTGTCATCAGTAAGATCCTTAGTCTGAGCGAGGACCTTACGAAGAACCAGGTCTCCAGGTGTAATGCTTCTTTCTTTGACCTTCTTATTGTTGGATCTAGCCAACTCTTGCTGATATGTCACTAGTCAAACCATTGCTTGGTCCCTTCTTTCTTCAATGAGATCCAAGCTATGTTCAAGGGTTTGATCATTGTTACCCTGTTCATAGAACTCGATTCTTATAGTTAGTAGACCTACTTCAAGCAGAATGATGGCCTCTGTGCCATATGAGAAGGAGAAAGACGTTTATCTGGTAGAATGTCTTGGTGTTGTTCAGTAAGCCCAAAGCACCATTGGAAGTTTCTCTACCCACTTTCATTTGGCTGCTTCAATCTTCTTCTTAATATCATCAAGGATGACTTTGTTTGAAGCCTTAGCTTGTCCGTTTGATTAAGGGTAAGTAGGAGAGGAATAGTAATTACAGAGCCTATACCCTGAACAAAATTTCTTGAAACCAGAGCTATAAAATTCAATATTGTCGAATATAAGGGCCTAAGGAATTCTGTACCTTGTGATTATATTCTTTCATACAAACTTCTTGGTATCAGTGTCACAGATCTTAGAGAGTGGCTTGGCCTCAATCCACTTGGTGAAATAATCGGTTGCAGTGATGAGCCATATTTTGTTGGATGGAGCTTGAGGAAAAGGGCCTACTAAGTCAAGACCCTACTGAGCGAATGACCAAGGACTCGTCTTAATTTTATTTGCTCAACAATAGTGACGTGCTATTTTTTGGTGGGGATTATGGATTGAAATTTTTTTACGCCGTTGTCCTCACTTTTCACTTGTTGGAAGATTGTTAAAGCTAAAAAATACGACATTGTTATGTATCAACTGTTATTTAACTCAATTTTATGTTTTTTTTTAGAGTGGACCAGTTGTCACCCAATTTTGATATGAGTTAATTTATTTATTTAAAACTACAATACAGACGAAGAATGCTTAAATTTAAATTAAGACTTATTTGCTATGGCCCTCACACTTTTAAGTGTGAGTGGTTGTAGTTATCCTATGTTAAAAAAATAAATAAATAAACTGATCCATGTTTGGTCCAGTGTGACTCTGATTGTGGGCTCAGTTTCTTCCCTCGTTGGGCCTAACCATAGGTTGGGTGAGGCCTTAGGGCCTGGGTGGGAAGGGATGGGGCTATACCATATCGGATAGCCTTAGGGTGTGTGAGTGTGTTTAAATGGATGCTATGACCCTCACACTTTTAAGTGTGAGTGGTTGTAATTATCCTATGTTCCCAAAAAAAAAAAAAAAATGAAAGGGTTTGGTAACTAAAAATTAAGAGTAAAATTAGAATATAAGGATTTTTTTTTTTTGACTTTTTTTTTCTTTTTGGGAGGGGGGAGAAGGGAGAGGGAGACTTGAACCTCTGACCTCAAGAAGGCAAAGTCTTTACAAGACAAGGAGTACCATTTGACCAAAGACCCATTGGTAGAATATAATGACATTAGGACTTCATTGAAAAAAAATAAAAATAGGATTCCATTGACATAAAATAAAAATGATAAGATTTAATACATATTTATAAAAAAAAAAAAATTGGTATGTATATTGGGAAGTAGAGGGATCAACATAAATAACATTAAGGGGCTATTTGGTAAGGGGGTATGGGGGGGGGGGGGGGGGGGGTTTGACAAGATGGTTTGGGAAAAATAGTCCAAATCTCTCCCAAATCCCATGTTTGTATGAAAAATTCAGTCCCGAATTTTTAAACCCGGCCCGTAGATGGCCCGAAGATTAAACCCATGATAATGAGTTTCGTCAAACCTAGGGAGGGGGTGGGTTTGGAAATATGGGTAAGGGGTTACAGATCCAAAAGACAATTATACTCCTTAACATGTATATGAATTGGATTGATTAAGGGTAAAATAGTCATTTATAAGATAAATAGTTGTTAATAATTATGATATATCCGTGTGTACTACATGGGTATGTGCTGCATACTAAACATGGGTATAGACCGAATTAAATGTTAAATCCTATCTTTATAAAGGAAGGTTAAGGTTTGAAAGGATTTGGAGAAGTCAATCCAAACTTCTCCCTAAAATTCATCCATACAAGCGCTAAGTATATACATACAGTCTAAAGGGAAGTGGATTAAGTTGTTTTCGGGAATAGATTCAATCATAGATTATGAACTTAAATAAATTATGCATCAAAGGTTGCAAAGGCTATTGGCTTGACTATCATTCACTTATTGTTTGTTTTAAGCTTTTTTTTATTATTTATTTGATTTGACACCCAACAACGTTCCAGACAATGACTATTGAACCACCAAGAAAATCATGGTGGAGGCTGTAGTGGATGGGGGCATCTTAGCAGGGCACCCGACCCTAGACGAAACTATTTGATGAAACCATATGACAATATAATATAAATACAATAAAATAATTATTTAAATATTAATATTATTTATTTAAAAATATTTTTCTTATTTTTAAGATGCAAAAATATAAATTTAGTTTTTGTATTCAAGTTTTTTGTATATGATTTCAATATTTGAAATTGAATTTATAGACTAAAATATAATTAAGTCTATAATCGATTAAACATATAGAGAAAATAAATTGAAATTTTTTAATATAACTAAATAATTTTTCAAATAATGAATGTTAGTAAAATTTTAAATAGTAAACTATTTCAATTTATTTTCTTTTTAACTATTTTGTTTGTGTTTGTTGTGTGTTGAAAAGAAAAAAATTAGTAAAAACTAGATACAGACGAAAAATGCTTAAATTTAAATTATGACTTATTTGCTTGGTTCTTACAAATGAAATCGCTCACCTATTTATAGGTTTATTGTCTTATTATGAATGCATGTGATATTGTCAAATATATTTATAGTGTCTCTAGAATCTTCTGTATCTTTGAATGTCTATAAAAATTTTAGTTATCTCTTAGACCATCTACATTGGAAACTCAAACTCTTACTCAAATTTGAGTAAAAAAAATAAAAAACTTGCTTTGGTATAGATCTCTTAAATGGAGAAATCCAAATTAAAGGAAGAGAAATCCAAATTAAAGGAAGAAAAACCCAAATTTAAAAGAAGAAAAACTCAAATTTAAAAGAAAATAAAATATGACCATTGAATCTTTAAAGAATTGTGTAATCTCACGATTAAAGATTTGAGTTTAAAAAATGGTTTCCCTTGATTCGGGTTTTAAAAAAGAGTTTTCCTTCATTTGGTATGGATTTGAGTTTAGCATTGGAGACCATTTTTACCCAAATTTAAATTTGGGTACAAAAAAGAGTAAGGGCGGGATATGCTTCTCCTTATATTCCTTGAATATTTTACAATGTTCCTTGAAAAAGGTTTAAATAAAAACCCCTTTTAGAATCCTCTTAAATATTTTTTCAAGGGATCTTAAAATTAAATAATTCATCCTAAAGTTATTTGAAATGTTCAAGAAGACGGGACATGACAAAAGTCTCAATTAACATAAGGTTTGTGTGTTAAGATAACTCATTTTTTCAGTATTTACATAAAAAATAGATAAGACTAAAAAAACAAAGGTAATAAAAAAATATTAATTCAGTTGTGTCATAGAAGAATTGACTCAATTGATACCTGTTTCATTTATAATTTTGTATAATCAAATTTTTATTATATATAAGTTATGTTTAGCAGATTTATTTCGTGTTTAGATAAATTTATGTTGAGATGTTTATTTGATAGGCCTATCAAGTTCATTTGTTTATCACCCGTATCTACTAAGACTACGCCCAAACTTGTTATTTTCGTATTAATTTCTTATTGAATTTGCAATTTGTACCGAAAATTGTAAAGAAATTAGAGGCTCGTAATTTTTTGAAGTGATTCTAAATTCTTTTTTGGCCCCAAATATATGCATTAAATTGGGGGTGTAGGCGGTGGCCATAATGGCCTATGTCTAGGACCGGCGCTGGATCATCTTAGTGGTCTTATTTTCTTTCACTTGTTTCTTATTTATTTACTTTTCTATGTAAAAAATGATTTTTTTTTTCACGTAGAAGATCAATATTTAATTCTTATTTCCTTTTTTATTTTTTAATTCTTCTAGAATCAATTTATCATGTCACACATCAAGCAATAGTATTGACCCAAAAAAATTCTAGGAATTTGATATCCTAACGAAATTATTAAAAAAGAATCCGCTAAATCAAATTAAGTTATAATTCAAATATAACAAAAATACTAACTTAATAATATCCAAAAAAAATTGAGATCAATCTTAGGTTTTTGGATGGACTCTAATTAACCTCATTAATAACTCATAACTAGACATATTTGAATCACTAATATAAGTCGACTAAATCTATATTTTTTCAAAGTAGTTAGGATTGTGTGGGCTTGGTCATACTAGTTATTGTCATCCTGTTTACCGCACGCGTGTTAACATAGGAGATTGATCAGTATTTAAATTCTGTTTAAAAAAATCAGTATTTAATTCTCTTTTCCTTTGATACTTTCGGTTCTTCCTAAATCCGTTTATACTGTCACACAACAAGCAATTCTGAGTTTTCCCGCTTAAGACACCTTTGAATCTCAATTTACGATTCAAATCAACTCAATAATATTGATTCGACGGATTAAATTGACAAACGAAATTTGTTTTCCCGCTTAAGACACCTTCCATTTTTAATTACACCAAATTAATGTTCTTCCATTTTTACATTCCATTCACGGCTCCCTGACTTTTATATTCACCCCTTAATTCAGAGGCAAATCTTCCACCAAATCATACGCATATCTTCCCCAAATTATGTCTATCTTAATTTATTCACTCTTTCTATGGTAACTAATTTATTCTTTTTAGTATTTGGATATTTGTCTTTTGAATTATAGAGTGACGATTTTTAAATTCATTACCGATGAACTGGAGTGACACATTTGATTTTAGCATTTCATGAAAACTATTTTTTTTTCATTTATGATTTCATCGAGTGAGTGAATGATTTTTTTTGTGTTATGTAACTTTAATTTTTGGATTAATGCGAGCAGTATAGAATTTAAGCTTTTTAATACAAAGAGAACCAGAAATAATAGCTTGAGTTTGGGGACTATTGCTTGTTTAGATAATCTATAATATAAAACAGGGCAGACTTCAATACGTCCATCCAATAATCTTAAATCGACTCCTCCAAATGTCACCAATATTCCTCTCAAAACCATTCACATTGAATTCCCCCCCCCCCCCCTCCCCCAAAAAAAAAAAAAAATTTCATCACTTCTCACGTACGTTGGACCATGCCTTTAGGCACGGGTTAGCCCTAGTTGACCTATAAAACTCAAAAAAATCTACGCGGGTAATTTGAATTGAAAATTTTGAAAAAATTCACCTCAATCAACTCAAGTAAGAATGCAAACATATCAAAATAATGAGATTCTAAATGATGGTGTTTGCTGCGCAATTGAATTGGGTTATAGTTCGCAGTGGTCAGGGAATATCTAGATGATCCAGTCAGAGCTCCTAGGCTCTTCAGGATTGGTCAAGCGTGATGGGAGATTGCAAACGGGGAGTTTATACTGGTTCACTAGCTCGAGAGCTCGGCTAATCCACTCTCAAGGGAGTCTCTTGCTCCTGGGGAAGATTTTATTCATAAAAGGGTGGATTACACAAAATATTTGCTTAGACTGGTTGTTGTCCTTTGTTTTGAGGGATATGCCTCTTATATTCTCCTAGGGCTTTATCTGATTTTTCGGCATGATCCTTGTCTCTTATCTGTAACGGACGCGTCTGCTACGCAGTCTCTGTGGGTGGTGCCTTGGTGGTTGCGGTTCTCTTGGCCGAATGTAAAGCTGTTGCGGTTTATGTGTTACACCTCGATATTACCAACTGTCATCCTTGCTGTTAGCTGGGTGGCATTGTTGTTGGGGAAAACTGACCTGAGCACCTCTGGCAGCTCGCCATGAACTGTGTGATTCCAGACATGCCGAGTTGAGCACCCGAGCTTAACCTTAGCCATATTTTGAGTATCATCACTAAATATTTGAGATCAATCCTAAGCAATTGATCTTTTGACTCCACTAAATTATAATTTGATACATTTGAATCCAAATTTTATTTGATAAAATCAAAGCTTCCAATATAATATTAAAACAAATAATATAATAACATTTCCCATCAAACCCAAGGAGCAAAGGATTATAATTTGATACATTTGAGTAGGGGTGGCCCAAAAATCCCTAAAGGCCTCTAAGCTTAAGGTCGATAAACTGACTTTCGCCAATGACGATCTGAGATATCAGGTGTAGGACCTAGGGGCTCAGATACAGGGTCTGAGCTCAGCGAATAAGAACCTTGAAGTCGGGGTTAATAAGAAGAGTGATGAGGTGAAGCTCAAGACAGATGGCCTGGTTTAAGCACGGAAGGACATCTTCGAGGCTCGTGAGGCTGTTCAGGCAGTGAAGAGCGACTATAAGGACCTTGCTGAAGTCAATGCAATTTGTCTGAAGGAGATTGAGGACGAGAGGGCCAAGGTGCTGGAAAGGGACACCAAGATTGCTGAGCTTAAGGACGAGTGTGTCACTTCCTTGGCCAAGGGTTATTTTACTTTTCAAGTGCAAGCTATGTACAAGTACCCGGAGCTAGATTTTGACTTCGAACCTCCGCTGGACGAGGAGGAAGGAGGATCAGCTGCGGGAAGGAGGCTGAAGTCGAGGATCCTAATGTTGCCCCTATTGAAGCCAAGGTCGGGGCTTTTGGGTTCGTTCCTTCTGAGGCTGAGATCGGGATTTCTAAGTCTGTCCCATCCATGCCAGCTTCTTTTGAGACAGTTGTCCCTACAGAGGTGAACATGTCTGAGGCTGCCCTAGATGCCCCCCACTATTTCTGTTGGAGATGAGGCCCATGAACCTTCTTTGCCTGACGATTTCCCTATCTCAACTGATGCTGCTACTGAGCTACCTCAAGGTGTTGAAAGGACAGTGAGAACCATAGCGGATACTTAGGTCTTTTCTATAGTCTGTAATTTTGAAAGAAAGTCAACTTGCATATCAAACTTTGGAAGAAAGTTAATGAAAAATCCACTTTTTTAGCATATCTTGCTTTTGATATTTATGTGTCATTTTTCTCCTTTCACCCCCTTCTTTGAGGAGAGTTTTGGTTTTTTGGGAGCATCTTTGTTTGCTAAAAATGCTCAAGTGTGAGGTCTGTCTGCTCCACCAGCTCATCTTTTGTTATGAGCTAAATAGCTCATCTTTTGTTTATGACCTAATGAGCTCAGCTTTTGTTTATGACCTAAAGAGCTTAGCTTTTGTTATGACCTAAGAAGCTCATCTTTAATTTGTGAGCTAAAGAGCTCATCTTTTATTACGAGTTGCGAAGCTCATCTTTAATTTGTGAGCTAAAGAGCTCATTTTTTGTTATGAGCTAAGAAACTCATCTTTAATTTATGAGCTAAAGAGCTCATCTTTTAGTTGAAGAATCACAATTGACCTGAAACTTCTCATTTATTGTAGCAAATTTTTCAAAAATAGAATTTTTGGTTTTTCTCAGCTGTTGATAGAATTTCTTCAAGTGATCAGTGTTTCATGAGTGAGACAAAACTCTTCATTCCTCAGTCTGTAGCTCGTAATTCCTTATTTTGACTATTCTGGTCACGATGTAAGGGCCTTCCCAGTTGGGCCCTATCTTCCATGAGAGGGGTCTTTCCCGGCTAGGAGTAGCTTCTCGAGGACTAGGTCTCCCACCTTGAAACTCTTACGCCTGACCCTTATGTTATAGTATCGTGCTATTTTTTGCTGATACTTAATGGTGTGCTGCATGGCATTGTTCCTTTTCTTGTCTAAGAGGTCGAGATTGATGAGTATTGACTTGTCGTTTTGCTCGGGGTCGACAAGCTCTGTTCTTGGGGATGGAATGCTTATTTCAACAGGGGCCACCGCCTCAGTGCCATAAGCCAATGCAGTTTCATTAGTGGCTGTTTTGGCGGTGGTTTTGTAGGCCCATAGTACTCATAGATGTTCCACCCATCGGTTCTTTAAGGCTTCGAGCTTGGTTTTTAGAGCTGCGTTGATAGTTCGGATGGTCACCTCTGCTTGCCTAGATGATCCAGTCAGAGCTTCTAGGCTCTTCAGGATTGGTCAAGCGTGATGGAGGATTGTAAAGGGGGAGTTTATACTGGTTCACCGGCTCGGGAGCTCGGCTAATCCACTCTAAAGGGGGTCTTTTGCTCCTGAGGAAGATTTTATTCATAAAAAGGAGGATTACACAAAATATTTGCTTAGTCTTGTTGCTTGTCCTTCGTTGGGAGGGATATTCCTCTTATTTATAGTCTCCCAGGGCTTTTTCTGAATTTTTGGCGTGATTCTTGTCTCTTATCTATAACGGACGCCTTTGTTATGCAATCTCCATAGGTGGCGCCTTGGTGGTTGTAGTTCTCTTGCTCGAACGTAAAGCCGTTGCGATTTATGCGTTACACTTTTATGATTACCAACGGTCATCCTTTCTGTTAGCTGGGTGGCATTGTCGTTAGGGAAACCTGACATGAGCACCTCTGGCAGCTCACCATGAGCTGCGCTATTCCAGACATGTCGAGCTGAGCGCCTGAGTTCAACCTTAGCCATATTTTGAGTATCATCGCTAAATATTTGAGATCAATTCTAAGCAATCAATCTTTTGACTCCACTAAATTATAATTTGATACATTTGAATCCTAATTTAATTTGATAAAATCAAAACTTCCAATATAATATTAAAACAAGTAATATAATAACATTTCCCATCAAACCCAAGGAGCAAAGGATTACAAACCTATTATTAGTCTTGATCAGGCTTCCAACAGGAGAGAGCATAAATAATCCTCCCCTTCCAACCCAGCAACATCCAGTTGTTGTCTTCACCTACCACAAAATCCTTGTGGTAGCGTAGCTTCTTAGTCCTTACCTCCTCCATGATGTCCTGCTTCAGTGGGAGCTGCCTGAACCCAACCCTCTGATTCCGAACTTGCCACTGCTTGTATGTCTCTGGCCTCTCAACCCTCTCAGTAACCTCACATGCTATCACATTCATGGCTTCCCTTCCAAAAACCTCTCTCTCAAACAGCAATCTGTCCTCATCTTCTCGTGGCAAGTTTGCCTCAAACATATCAAACAGTGCAGAGAAATGGTGGAGCGCCTCTCGGAATCGTGGACCAAAAAAGGGGCCACTATATGTCCTATTTGTAACTCCATGCATGAACATAGTAGGGTTCAACCTCCTGATCAAATTTAGAACAACATCTCTTGGACTGTTATCCAATACCGTTTCATCAGGCACATTCCTTAGCCGGTACAAACAGTTAACAATAAGCATTTCATCTCTTTCAATCTTAATATCCTCTGGTTGGATTGTTTCCCATTTCTTTGCTATTGCATTGTACTCAAAGGGAATGTTGTATCTCTTGCAATAATTTGCTAGGCGATGTCCTGCCTCCTCAACCCTCTGTGCTGGCCGAAACCCCGATTGGGGAAAGTCTATACCTGTAATTCGAAGCTTTGGAGGCCCACCGGGGCGATAAGAGAGACCCTGGATAATGCAGGGCCATTGATAGCCATACAAAATACCAAAATCAACTATGTGAAGCCTTGTCACTCCACTAGATACGTTCCTAATTGATTTGTTTGCAAAAGTGTTCGACATTCGATGGAATGGGCATGCCGTTACATAAGCCCGGTAAGCTTTCAACATTTCAGCAGCTGATGTTCTCCTGGTACTTAAAGCTGCATACAATGTTGTCCTAGTTCCGACCAGGCGTGCCTCAAGGGCATTCGAAAAATAATGTGCCATCCTCTCAGTACCATCACCGTAAGGCAAAGAATGCTCCCTGATCCGCTTCAGCAGTTCGTTGGCGATCCTGCTATCAAAACTTACCACAGCTTGAGAACACTGAGTTAGGAGACCCCTCAAATCCACCAATTCTCTTCTATTGCTACCTCGTACCTTTCGGCTTCTGCTCCTTTTTTTATCCTGGTGACTGCCCAATATTCTGCTCCAAGTTGTTCCTTGCTCCATTTTTCGCGGACTGATCATCTTGCAAACCAGGATTTCTAGCAGGACAAAGCAACACCTTATCAAAAATCTCTGGTTGCTCACTCTCTTCAGCATAACCCGCCAATTGTTGGTTAATTGGCTCCTCTTCTGCGTAATCATTAGCTTCTCGGTAATTATTTTTCTTGCTAGTTGACATGTTTTGTAAATGTTCCTCAAAGCCATAATTCACAAAATCATTAATTGGAAATGAATGGTCAACTCTTTCTTCCTCTCCCATGGACTGTATCTGCGAGGCAAATTGGGTGTCAATGGCTGAATCTAAAACCTGAAATGGAGTCACATGAGAGTCCCATAACCCATCAACAACATCGCAGAAGTTGTTTGAATAACAAGAAGACTGCAAATTAGACTGGAAGTTGTGGTCAAGAAGAGAAGATTGCCCACAACCTGGTTCAACCATGCACTGATCACTAATCCAATTGGGCTCAACAAAGGTGTTCACAACAGTAGAGCTAGTACTAGAGTGACAACTAGTGAAAGTCCCAGTGAAATTACCATTTGGGTTGTCAGCATTTTGATCAGGGAATGAAAAGTAATGTTGGAATGGAGGCGGCGGAGGGTAATTCTGACCAAGGACATCGTGGAAGGATTTCTCAGTAGCTTGGAGAGCAGAGCAGTCTTGGAACATGCAAGGTTTATTCTCCAAGTCATCCTCTTCCATTAGCATTTGTTTTATGTATTTGAGGACCCCATCAAAATAGTCACAATCCCCCAAAACTTCCTCCTCCGGAAACACATCATGGTGGGAATCATTCGGAAAAATAGGATCATTTGTAAAATTGTGGTTCATTTTTCTTTCAACGTACAGGTTTGCTGTCACAACAAGGGACTGTGTTTGAGTGGTGAGTGAATTTGGAGCCTAACTAGGACATGCAAGATGGGAATTTAAATCGAGTAAAGGATTATAGGTAGATAAATAACTTTGACCTTCAAAGAAAGAAAGGTTTCTGAATAAAACTCTCTAACCATACATGGGATTGAAAGATGATTGAACAACTAGGAAAATCTTTAAGGACATGGCGGTTTAGACTTCTAGTACATCTAAACTCTACAGCTCATTGAAATGATTGAACTAATGTTGAATCTTTGAACACCTCTATAACATACAAATCATGCTACAGTTAGCAAATATTTGATACCAATTTTGCTGGGACTGTGATTAACCGACAAAGATTGAGCAGCACATAGAAAATAAAGTATGATGATGATGAGGAGGAGGAGGGGAAAGAGAGACTGTGTGTGATAAGTACGAAGGTGGACTGGAGAAACGTCAAAGAAGCGAACGTGAGGCAGAAGCTAGCGTAGCCGCCACGGATTTAGATCTCCCAATATATTTTCTCATCAATTTCTCTCTTAGTGATTAACCTATCATACATTTAAATAAAATCTATCGTATATTAATAAGTCTCACTCATTAATGATGAATTAGGATGAAAAAAAAGTGGAAGCATAAACCAACTCACAATTCCCTATCAGCAGGACCATGTTAGATATTTGTCAGGTCTTAATTTAGGACATGTACATCCACTGCCACATGTCTTAATTTAGGCATACAGACAAACCTCGGCGACTCTCTACACTTGACCTAGGTTCATTTGAGATATTTGTTTTTGGGATACTCGTACCTCCATTGACGGATCATAACTAATTTCATTTAGGGGTTAAAAAATGAAAAATACAGTTTCTTTCTTATAATACTCGTTAAATAACTTATTCGTATCTAATAGTAATTCAATTTATTTATTATTTATATTAACTCATCAAGGCATTCTCAAGTTCGTATTGAATATATTAATCTATATCGCTATTATTATATAATTTATTGATCTATGAAAAACTTTTAATTATGTAAAATATTCCTCTTAAATATCTTAAACACATCAACATCCCTTTAACTATATCTATAATATTTATTTTTAAGTTTCAACTTTAACCCTAATTAAAATTATAAAACTCAACCATATCATATCCTTAACCAAAAAATAAATCATATCATATTCTCGAGAAAAGTATGCAAGTTGATGTGACATTTTATGAATGACTAGCCATGTATAAAAGTAGAAAAAAATATTAGATGATTATAAGACATCATTTAACAATGTCATGTGGTGCCTACACCCAATGAAAGGCTGTTACAAAATCAACTTGTAGGAAACACAAGTTAGCTTTTTCAAAAAAAAAATTGACAAGGTGATATGTGGTAGTGATTTATTTGAAATATACAATTTTTTCTTGGTGGTGTATGATGGGTGAGCACACCATATTTTCTCATAAAAGTAAGTTGATTTTCTAAATTTTCTATTGGATTGTGACAACACATTGCTCTTATTCCATACCCTAGTATTGAAAATGTATCATCTACCGTTACTTTTTCTTTAGGAAAGTTAAAGAGGCTCTCCTCTTTAAGTTTTGACTGTTCTTCCCATTGTTTTGGAGAAATAATGACCAGTGCTAGGTCTTCTACTACTCAAGCTAGTGTACTTGCCAAAAACTATAACTCTAAAATCCATTCCCACCTGTTCGTTCTTTTCTTTATCTAATGATGATAATGTAGTGTAACTGCTACATTTAATATTTACTCGCACAAGAGCTATCTATTAGACAGCTAAGAGGTATATCTACAATTAAATGTGCAAACCTTCGTCCCATATTAACAGTTGTCGTCCAATATTTGTGTACGCTCTGTTTACCCGTGTATGTGTTTGTTGCTTCTTGGAATTGCTTCGTTACTGGGGAGCTTTGAGTCCATGATGCCACTCCACAGCACGATTGTCTCTGCTCGATTCAAGTCGAGCATTGCCGTTGATTTCACCTGCTAGAGGAGGCCTTTTGAAGGTATATTTATTGGTTTTTTCTTTCATTTTTTTGGTGAGTATAAATTTTTTCTTTGCTGAACTAAATAAGATAGTTTAATTGGGCTTAGGTTATTGTGTTTTTTAATTGTATTTCTTTGCTTTATATGTTTTATAGATTCAAAGTAAGAAGTACCGAGTCAAATAGAGTGATTTTAGAGATGTATGTTGATGATGCTCAAAATTGGTTTTGCACACCACTAGTCAAGTAATTTGGAAATTAATGTAGTAATTAAAGTAGAGAGAGAGAATTATAGTGGTTCGGTCAATATGACCTACGTCCACTCTGGAATGGCAATGGGTTGCCGGTATTTTATTGATTCCGGTGAGTAATGTGAACGGAGAGATTACAGATGGGAGAGGTAGAAGAGAATTGTGCTCTGTAGAAGGTGATGCCCCCCAAGTGTTGGTGGGGCTTACATTTTATAGTCAGTCCTCAACTGAATGGAGCTACTAAGTGGCCATACTGAGCTATTCTAGTGGGATTTGCGGATTCTCCTCAACGGATGTGACCGTTGAGGAGCTCCCCACCAGACCGGGTCTCCCTTTGACTGCTTCCAAGGTAGGTAAGGGGTCTTGAGTGCTCTCTGGATCTTGTAGCTGAGCTGAGGTTGCTCCATGGAAGACTTGATTGGGCTTGGATCTCATTGCCCTTGCGGGGTCTTTATAGGTTTGAACCTTCAATTGCAACTGGGCTTCAATGTAATTTTGGGCCTTTTAGGCTTGACCCATCATTTGCCCCCCAATGCCCCGTGTCCTAGAAAACTTGGAAAAGGGGGCATTTATTTGAAGCTTGAGTTCTTGGTGGTTTAGACTTCCTCTGCTAGATAACTCTTCCCTTCCATGATATTATCACTGAACACCTCAAGTCTTTGCATTTTTCCCTAATTTTTAAGATAACCCTTGATTTCCAATTTGGGGCTTTTCCCTCTTTTGAAAACCCTAGACTATAAATTGGTACTTTTCCTCTTCATTTGCCCATTTCCACATAGAGTCTTTCTTGGAGTGAGAGAGGTGAAACTTTCTTGAGTTTTGGAGACCCAAGACTAGAGATTCTTGGGTTTGAGCACACCCACCTTCTTCCACCCATTCAAGAATGCTTCCTTGACAACCTTGAAGACTTGGTGCTTTTGGGTTTTGAGTTTGAGCATAAAGGAGAAGAAGCCTATTTTTTTTTTAAGAAGTCATAGCCGAAATTTCTTGTGAGCAGAAGCCATAGCCGAAATTTCTTGTGAGCAAATTTTCCTTGGGTGTTCATGGATCAAGAGAATGTTGGAGAAGTGAGCCAAAGTGGGCGAGGAGACCAGCTGGGCGCCATAGGCGCTGGTTCGGGTAGCTCCTTGGGCGCCATAGGCGCTGGGCGACCAGCCCATGTGCTGAACAAGCATGAGCGAGGAGCCCATGTGTTGGGAGAGCATGGGCGACCAGCCCATGTGCTAGGGGAGGATGGCGTGGAGCTGGCTGTCCTGGACAGCAATCTGGGCGCGATGGGCGCTGGTTCAGGTGACTTCGGAGAGCAGGAGGTGGTCCATGATGGGCGTGCAGCAGGCCTAGATCCTCTTGGGCGTGTGGTTGAAGCAAAGGACTTGCTGGGCGCCCCCTTAGGCGTTATTTCTGCTAATTTGGGCGAGATGGCCATGTCAGGCGCCATGCCAGACGCCTCTTTGGGCGAGATGAGCATGCCAGGCGCCATGCAAGGCACCTCTTTGGGCGAGATGAGCATGCCAGGCGCCTCTTTGGGCGAGATGGCCATTCCAGGCGCTGGGCTTTTTCCATTAAGCGATCAGAGAGGGTCAGGCACCTCTCCAAGTGCTGGGCATCCTTCATTAGGCGACTAGAGAGGGTCAGGCACCTCTTCAGGTGCCAGACTGAGTGGTGTGGAGTACACAGCTCAGGAGGTGAGTGCTCTAGGTACTTTCCATGGCAAAGATCCTGGCAGTGGTTTGGGTAATCCTTCACGTCTTCGCAGCAAAAAACACAAAGTAATCTATGACGACGACAGGTCCAAAGTAAGTACCCTTGCCAGCACTTTAATTTCAGATGCCGATATTTCGCGGATTATTTCCACATACCGCATTCCTCCTACTGTATTGTGCCGTCGAGCAGAAAAAGGCGAACCCGCTTGCGATGACTCCTCTGGTGACATTGTCATTTATGAGGAGATGCTTGAGGTTGGCCTCAGGCTTCCCATCCCTTCTCCTGTTTGTGGTATTTTGAACTATTTTTCATTGACGCCCGGGCGGCTGACACCCAATGGTTGGAGGGTTCTGCTAGCTTTTCTGGAATTGTGGAAAAAAGTGCACCATGAAGATGTTTCTGCCATTGAGTTCCATGCAGCCTATTTCTTGAGTGAGACTCCGGCTCCCAACCGAGGTTGGTATTACTTTAATCCGAGGGGAGGCAAGCTAATTACTGGGTTGGCCTCCAACTGCCATAGCTGGAAAACTCATTTCATATTTGTCGGTGGAGAGTGGGCTTCAGATGTTGATAGGGCACTGGTACCATCACGCTGGGTTGCTCCAAAGAAAGTCGGTACGTCCCATATTTTTACTCTTTTCTTACCATATTCCTCGTAAGCTGTGTGCTCACCATATTTCATGCAGGTTCCCCTACACTCTCCCGGGGTCAGGAGTGGAAGCTTGAGGTTGTGCGAGCTCATCCCATACGGGATTTTGGAACTCTCGTGCTCAAAGATGGAGGAGTCCGTGTTTCATCTTCGGTTCCTTCTAAGGCTAATGATTCCTCTTCCAAGTCGGGCGGTTCCTCCTTGAAGAGGAAAGGTACGGTATTTGTTTTGTACCTTTTACCTCTGTCCGGTATTTTTTATCTACAACACTTCATTGTTTCTGCAGAGATTTATAAGGGGGTGATTGGATCTCGTCTTTCTAGTAGGAGCCCTCCCTCTTCCAAGGTGGCGAGGAAAAGAGATGCCCCCCAAGTAACTTCTCCAAATGTGTCGACCGAGGTTACCTCTCCTCAAGCAACCTCACCGGTGGCTCCTCGGGGGTGCTCCCATCAAGCGCCTTCTCGAGCGACGACTTCTTCATCTGTTCCCGCTACTCCGGGAACCCCTTTGGCTACACACTCTACTCCAGGTTCCCTGACTCCTCTTGTGGGAATTCCGCAAGGTGCACCATTGATCAGCTCCATGCTGGGTAATGCGCCAGTCATTAAAGATCGACTTGGGCGGTTTGTGTTTGGCGAGGATGTTATCGGGATTAATGCCCTGGGTACGGAAGGAATTGCCCGCAACTTTTTGGAAGGCTTGGGTCAGGTAAGGGTCAGTTTCCTCCCTTTCTCCAGTTCTTTCTTAAGTTTCTCCTGACTTTTATCTTTCTTCAGGCTTGTACTGCATCCATGTGTTTACTTGCAAGGACTTTTAGTCACCATCAGATGAAGCAAGATCGTGATGCTATGCAGAATGAGCTCCTTGCAGCTCGGGTGAGAATTGCTGAGTTTGAAGCTGCTAGCAGGGGTTCTCAGGCTGAGCTTGTGGCATCCTGTGAGAAGGCGACCGGGCTCGAGGTTGAGCTTAAGGAGGCTCGTGAGAAGATAGCTGATCTTGAATCTGAGCTTTCGGCGACCCGTGAGAGGGACGTGCTCAAAGAGGCTGAGCTTGTGAAGACCCGCGAGAGGGTCATGCTCAGTGTGGCTGAGCTTAAGAAGACCCGTGAGAGGGTCATGCTCAGAGAGGCTGCCGCGGAGGCAGAGGTGAAGGCAGCTCATGATAGAGCTTTGCAGGCTGAGGAGAGGGCTGTCACAGCTGAGAGAGATTTGATGAATGGCCTTGCAGATGCCTTCATTGATGGTTACGATGAGCTTCGGGGGAAGATCTCAGTCGCCTATCCTGGTGTTGATGTCTCAGGCTTCATGCCAACCGAGGCGCCTGATAATGGTGATGGAGGCTCTGACCAGGCCGAGGATGATGAGGCTGAGGACAATGAGGAAGGTGACGAGGGGGAGGAGGACGACCATGAGAGTAGCTAGAGTATTGGAGACTTTTGATTTTCCTTTTTTTTTTTTTTTAGGAAAGACGGTTCATAACCTTGTTTTTGTACTCCTTTGAAATTAAATGAAAGATGCATTTGGAGTGAAATGTAGAGTTTTATTCATTCATTGCAATACTGGGTGGTAACCCCAAAAGTACACTGAATGTTGGGTAATAATCCCCAAAAAAGGTAGAAAATAAAACCAAGTCCCCAGTCTATTACTTTTAACTCTCCCAATGTGTCATTGGTAGTACCTCTTCAAGTGTTCAGCATTCCATGGATGGAGTAAGGTATTTCCTTCAAAGTTCTGGATCTTGTAGGTGCCTGGCCTCACTACCTCTGTTATGAGGTAAGGTCCTTCCCAATTTGGTCCCAGTTTCCCTTCGCGTGCATCCTTTGTGGCGAGAATCACTTTTTTGAGGACCAGGTCCCCTGGTTGGAAGGAGCGAGGCTTCACCCTTGAATTGTAATACTTCGACATACGTCTTTTGTACTCTGAGTTGCGGACTGTAGCCATCTCCCTTGCTTCCTCCACTAAGTCAAGGTTGATGCGGAGTCCTTCTTCGTTGGTGATGGCGTTGTGGTGTTGGACCCTTAGAGAGTGTACTCCTATCTCCACTGGGATGACTGCCTCAGTTTCAAAGGCGAGGGAGAAAGGGGTCTCCCCAGTAGGAGTTCTTGGCGTGGTTCGATAAGCCCACAATACACCTGGTAGCTCATCCACCCAAAGACCCTTCGCTCTTTCGAGCCTTGTCTTTAAGTTATGTAGCACCGTTCTCACCATGACCTCTGCTTGTCCATTTTCCTGCGGGTGTGCTGGGTTGGAGTGAGGTTGTTTTATCTGAAGGTCGGAGCAAAAAGAGTTGAGTAGTTTATTGTCGAATTGCTTCGCATTGTCGCTGACGATGGCGTGAGGTATCCCGAAGCGGCAGACTAGGTTCTTCCAGATGAAGTATTTCACCTTTGCATCTATTATTTTTGCTAAGGGTTCAGCCTCTACCCACTTGGTGAAGTAGTCGACTGCCACCACCACAAATTTGCACTGTCCTTTGCTGAGAGGTAAAGGGCCTAGGATATCAATCCCCCATCTGGAGAAAGGTCATGGACTTGTGATAGTTGTTAGCTCCTCTGGTGGTTGCCTAGATACAGTTGCGAAGCGTTGGCATTTGTCGCACTTTTTGGAGAACTCTTGGGCGTCCCTTGCCATGGAAGGCCAGAAGTAGCCTTGTCTGAGTGCCTTGTGGGCAAGGGAACGCCCTCCATAGTGGTTCCCGCAGATCCCTTCATGAATCTCTCACAGAGCATAGTTAGCTTCTTCTAGTGCAAGGCACCATAGCAAAGGCAAGGAATATCCTTTCTTATACAAGGTATCATGCAGGATGGTGAACTTGGAGGCTCTCATTCTTAGCTTTCTGGCCTCTAACGGATCATCTGGTATTACACCTTCTTGGAGGTATGCCCTTATTGGGGTCATCCAACTCGACTCGGTTGATGCACAGTTGACATTTGCGGTCACTATGTCCAACTTGCTTGGTTCGAGTTGGTGACCAATGAATGCTGGTTCCCCTTGTGAGGCTTGCAGGGTTGAGGCGAGCCTTGCAAGTGCATCGGCCGCCATGTTGTCTTCTCTGGGGATATGGCAAATTTGAAAGTAGTGGAACTTCGCCATCAAACTTTTCACCATAGCAAGGTATTCCTGCATTCTTGCTCCCTTTGCTTCGAACTCGCCTTTTACCTTATTAACTACTAACTGAGAGTCACTGTATGTGGCAAGATGCTGAGCTTCCATTTCGGCTGCCAATCTTAACCCAGAAAGGAGTGCTTCGTATTCCGCCTCATTGTTGGAGGCAAGAAAATGAAGCTTTACCGCATACTTGAGAGTGGTGCCATCTGGGCTGATCAAGACTAGGCCTGCTCCTCCTCCTTCGTTGGTTGAGGAGCCGTCGACGTAGAGTTTCCAAAGTGACAGATAAGGCTGCTTAGACGTTTCTGGAAGAGGTAAGTCCACAGATCGAGCTGCCTGGGTACCAGGTTGGGATCCAGAAGGAGTCTGGGCGCCAGAGGGAGCTTCCTGGGCGCCTGGAAGAGCTGGCTGGGAGCCATTATGGGTGCCTGAGAGGGCCTGGGCGCCATCCTGGGTGCCTGAAGAGGCCTGGGCGCCATCATGGGTGCCTGAAGAGGCCTGGGCGCCTGGAGGAGCTGGTTGGGCGCCATCAGGGGTGCCTAAGAGGGCCTAGGCGCCATCCTGGGTGCCTGAAGAGGCCTGGGTGCCTGGAGGAGCTGGTTGGGTGCCATCAGGGGTGCCTGAGAGGGCTTGGGCGCCATCCTGGGTGCCTGAAGAGGCCTGGGCGCCTGGAGGAGCTGGTTGGGCGCCATCAGGGGTGCATGAGAGGGCATGGGCGCCATCCTGGGTGCCTGAGGAAGTTTCCTCCTTTGTTGATGTAAGTTCGGCAATGAAGTCTGCCAACACTTGTGCTTTGATGGCTGCTCTTGGTTGATACTGGATGTCAAACTCCCCCAATTCTACTGCCCACTTAAGCAGTCTTCCGGATACGTCAGGCTTTCCTAGAATTCTCTTCAGAGGCTGGTCTGTGACAACAACGACACCGTGACTCTGAAAGTAGTGTCGTAGGCGCCTTGCTGCTGAGATCAGGGCGAGCGCTAGCTTCTCAAGTTCAGAATATCTCACTTCTGCCCCCCTATATGCTCTGCTCACATAGTAGACTGGTCTCTGCACTCCATCAATGTTCCTGACAAGAACTGAGCTCACTGCCGATGAGGAGGCAGACAAGTACAAATACAAGGTTTCTCTTGGAGTGGCATGTGAGAGGAGGGGAGGTGTAGCTAAGTAAGCCTTGAGCCTCTAGAAGGCTTCCTCTGCTTCAGGACCCCACTCAAAGGCCTTTCTGAGTATCTTGAAGAAAGGCAGACACTTGTCTGCAGATTTGGAGATGAATCTGTTAAGTGCTGCAATTCTTCCATTGAGGCGTTGGAGCTCCTTGGTTGAGGATGGCGACTTCATGTCAAGGATTGCCTTGATCTTGTCAGGGTTCGCCTCAATTCCCCTTTGGTTGACCATAAAGCCTAAGAACTTTCCTAACCCCACGCCAAAAGCGCATTTCTCAGGATTCAACTTCATGTGGTATGACCGTAGAACATTGAAGGTCTCTTGGAGATGGTTAACATGTTCTGCTGCGGCGAGACTCTTCACCAACATGTCATCAACGTAGACCTCCATCGTTCGCCCGATCTGGGACTGGAACATTTTGTTCACCAGCCGCTGGTAGGTTGCCCCTGCATTCTTTAGCCCAAAGGGCATCACCCTATAGCAGTAGGTACCCTTTGGAGTAATAAAGGAAGTCTTATCCTGGTCAGGGGGATGCATGTTGATCTGGTTGTATCCAGAATATGCATCCAGGAATGTGAGCAGTTCATGCCCTGCTGTGGCGTCGATGAGGAGGTTAATTCTTGGTAGCGGGTAACTGTCCTTTGGGCACACCTTATTAAGTTCTATAAAGTCAACGCAGAGGCGCCACTGCCCATTGGTCTTGGTCACCATTACCACATTGGAAAGCCATTCAGGATATTCCACCTCCCTGACTGCCCATTTCCTATTAGCTTCCCCACCTCCTTATCCATTGCTTGGGCCCTTTCAGTGGAGGCCCTCCTTAGTTTCTGGCGTATAGGCTTATAGCGAGGGTCGACGTTGAGGCGATGGTTGGCTACCTCGGGATCAATTCCTTTAAGGTCTGCATGCGACCATGCAAAAATATCCATGTTGCATTTCAGAAAATTTATTAGTTGGTGAACCAGATCTTCAGAGAGAGAAGAGCCAATGTACACCTTCCTGTCTGGATGCTCCTCGTCCAAGACCACCGGGGTGAGCTCTTCAACTGGTTCCCCTCTTTCTATGACAGTGTCGTCCCTGGGGTCGAGGATCTCTACTTGCAATGTCTCCTGTGGCTTCCTAGTCTTCATTGAGGAGACATAACACTCCCTTGCTGCTACTTGATCTCCCCTTACCTCTCCGACTCCATTAGTGGTTGGAAAATGGAGGATAAGGTGATAGGTGGAGGGCACATCTCTTAGTGTATTGAGAGCAGGTCGCCCTAGTATGACGTTGTAGGCGGATGGACAGTCGATTACCAGAAAATTGACCATGACAGTGGAGCTTCGAGGTGCAGCGCCGGCGGTGACTGGTAGGGTGATGGTCCCTAGTGGATACACTTTCTCTCCCGAGAACCTAATGAGGGATGATCTTATGGGCTGGAGTCTCTCCCTGCCCAGATTGAGCTTGTCATAAGCTTCTGCAAATAGGATGTTCGCAGAGCTGCCACTGTCCACTAGGATCCTTCGTACCTGGAAGTTGGCAATGGTCATGGTGAGCACCAGAGGGTCGTCGTGGGGGTGCTGGATTCCTTCTAAGTCCTTGTCTGAGAATGAGATGACATCGTTATTGCCATGCTTGGGCGCCTTGTGTGGGCGCTCATCATCAAGGTGCCTAACTTTCCTGGCATGAGCCTTCATGGCAGAGAGAGATTCTCCTCCTCCTGCAAGCCCTCCAGAGATGGTGTGAATCTCTCCAATGGGATGTGGATCTTCCTGATTGTGAGGTGGAGGCGGCGCTTGTCCTCTTTCGGCGACATACTGGCGAAGGTGTCCACGTGGAATGAGGTCCTCAATTTGCCTTTTGAGGTCGTAACAGTCGTCGGTGTCATGGCCATGGTCGCGATGGAAACGACAATACTTGCTTGGGTTCCTGCGGTTTGAGGGAGACTTCATCCTCCCAGGCCACTTTACTGCGGGGTCATCCTGGATCTGGCATAGGATGTGCCTGACAGCGGCGTTGAGGGGAGTGAAGGCTTGTCGGTCCCTCTGAGGAGCAGGACCAAGCCGGTCCCTGACAGGTATCCTCTCTGCCCTGTTGTGCTTATTGCTAGTCTCCTTCTTGTCGTCTCTGTCTCTTTCCTTTCTCTTCTCCCCTGTTTTGGACGTCTCCCCTCGTCTAGCCCTCGTGATGTCCTCTGCGTTCATGTATTTTTGGGCTTTGGCTAGTAGCTCCGGCATGCTCCTTGGTGGTCGCTTCATCACCGAGAATAGGAAGCTTGACGAGCGGAGGCCTCCCAAGAATGCAGTCATGGATACCTTGTCATCGGGCTCTTCTACTCGAAGGACCTCCTCGTTAAAACGAGTGAGGTAGCTTCTCAGGCTTTCGTCCTTATCCTGCTTTATGCTGAGCAGGTGAGTAACGGGCTTCTGGTGGCGACGCCCTCCAATGAAGTACGACACGAACAACCTGCTCAACTCAGCGAAGGAGGAAATAGAGGCCGGGGCGAGCTTGGCAAACCACTGTCGAGCGGATCCCTTCAAAGTCATGATTTCATCGGGGACACTGTGCAGCTGCATTAAAGTTTTGTAAGTCTCCAGATGGTCCAGTGTATCCTTCTTCCCGTCAAAGGTCTCTACCGATGACATTTTAAACTTCTGAGGAAGGAGGTAGTTGGCCACGTCTGGCTTGAAAGGCGTGTCAGTTCGCCTCACCAGATAGTCCACAGTCTCAGGTCCTTGCGCCTTCATGGCATTGAAGACGTCCCCTAACTGATTTTGGACTTCTTTAATTTTTTCATCCCAGTGGTTGGGAGCTCCTCTTGAATTGTCGTGAAAGTGGCTCCCATGCCCCATGCTTTGATTTTCACCCTCATCTTCATGGAAAGGGGGGTCCTCGCCATGAGGGGCAGGAGCTTGAGGAGGAGGAGGTTGGAGTCCCTCACGGGGAGGTCCCCCATGCTGGGCGCCTAAAGGAGCTCCCATAGGCCGGGTGCCCAAATGGGCTCCAAAAGTGGCGCCATGATGGGGTGCCTCCATGTAAGGAGCCTCTTGACGCCCATGGCGTGGTGCTCCTCCTCTTACTTGAAGTTCAGGTTGTGCTCCTCCCTGTGCAGCAAACATTAATTGGAGGATCTGTTGGTTTTGGGCCACAAGCTCCTGCATGGTCTCCAACATCTGTTGCGCACTTGGGGCAGGATTGACTGGTGGAGGAGCAACCTCCTCATCTCTTAGTGGATTGTCTTCATGCTGGTTCATCGATCGGGTAGTGATCGCCATTGGTTCACAGTGTTTAAAAATGAGAAATTTGTCGTTTCCCACAGACGGCGCCAAACTGATGATGCTCAAAATTGGTTTTGCACACCACTAGTCAAGTAATTTGGAAATTAATGTAGTAATTAAAGTAGAGAGAGAGAATTATAGTGGTTTGGTCAATATGACCTACGCCCACTCTGGAATGGCAATGGGTTGCCGGTATTTTATTGATTCCGGTGAGTAATGTGAACGGAAAGATTACAGATGGGAGAGGTAGAAGAGAACTGTGCTCTGTAGAAGGTGATGCCCCTCAAGTGTTGGTGGGGCTTACATTTTATAGTCAGTCCTCAACTGAATGGAGCTACTAAGTGGCCATACTGAGCTATTCTAGTGGGATTTGCGGATTCTCCTCAACGGATGTGACCGTTGAGGAGCTCCCCACCAGACCGGGTCTCCCTTTGACTGCTTCCAAGGTGGGTAAGGGGTCTTGAGTGCTCTCTGAATCTTGTAGCTGAGCTGAGGTTGCTCCATGGAAGACTTGATTGGGCTTGGATCTCATTGGGCCTGCGGGGTCTTTATAGGTTTGAACCTTCAATTGCAACTGGGCTTCAGTGTAATTTTGGGCCTTTTAGGCTTGACCCATCATATGCCTATGTTAGTATTGAACATGTGATGTATTATATCCTAATGCACAGACATATGGAATGGACTGTTTTAGTTTTGAAACTTAAAATATTTTAGCATTAAATTGGATTCAGATTCCGATCAATACACTTTTTTTCGATTCTTTTCTTGACACATCATTCACTATTAATGAGTGAGGGACCCACTATTGATGAGTGAAGGATCCACTTGTATACAATGGGTTCCACTTGAATAGATAGTAGATGATGTGTCAAAAAGTGAACCGAAGAGAATTTTACTCTCATTAAATTATAATGTAGCAACTATTATGTTGGGCACTTGCTCTCTCCTGTCAAATCATTTTTTCCTGCTCTATTTGACCTTAAGTGATAACACTGTGCAAAATTTATTTTTATCATTATGGATTATTAAAAAAAAAAAAATTTCCTACATTAACAAAGACTAAATTAAGTGTAAATTTCATATAAAAAATTCTAATTTCGATTATGAGAAATATAATATGATCCAAGACTTAATTACTAAATGAAAAATAAAATCAGAATGAATTCAGCATTAACAAAATTTGAACAAACAATAATATTTTTTCTCATTATACATTGCAACTCATTTATATATTAACGGGGAACATTACGACTTTTTTTCAAATCTCAATAATCTATAATTGATCAATTCTACATTAAATTTCTCAAGAATTTCTTGTTAATCATGTCAAAAAATTATTTCTAGTTTAATATATTTTACCATTTGCAACTACTTTTGTGTTACTGAGTTACGAGTAAATAGCTTATCAAAAAATAATCAAGAATAATTATACAATTAATTTTTTTAAAAAATATTATCTTTGGCCAATAGATATATGAGTTGGAGAATTTCACGTTTATTTTGCTCAATCCACAAATGAAATAATTGTTTTAGTATATTAGCAAGCAAGTGGACTACTAACTCACATAAAACCCGAAAAAAAACTAGATTACCATACATATTTTTAAAATCTAGGCTTCCAAAATTCTACTTTTTTGTACAGTTCTAAAAAGTTGAAAAAAAATAATCCCAAAAGATTGTAAGTTTATCTCCAATAAGTGATAAACTCTATTCAAAAAGTAGTAAATAAACCCAAAAGATGATAAGTGAATCCAAAAAACGAGTGCAATTCAACAGTTAGCAAGTTCCATCCTAAGTGTGATATAAGTATCCCAAAAAATAATAAGTGATAAAGTACCCAAATTTTATTTTTGGTACCGTTGTCAAACCCTAGACACTGATATGTTAACTCTTTTGCCCAAAATATGAAGCAACCAGCTGAATGAGTATTTTGCCGTGTAATGAAATATGGTACAAACACCACTGTAACTTTCCAATTCTGAACTTAGTGGTTCTAATCCAGTATTCTATTCTCTTGATTACAGCATCTTTAGCTTTCCCCAGTTAACCCAGTTGTTTTAGCCACACATGAAGGAATGACTTGGAATTCTAAATGTCACTATTGAAGGTAAAGTTTTTATAAATTTCAGGGTTAATTGCACTGGAAGTCCCCAAAGTATGAAATTTATCTCATTCTAAATGTCAAAATTATTTATCAAACCTCTTCCGATAGTTAGATAAGCATATCTCTCCCAATTACATTGCTATATTCCTATACAAAATAAGTTGGAATAGATTCATTAAGTTCAAACTCTCATAAAAGTTACACACGGCATATAAGTATATTCCTATCCTATACACAAACCCAGCAATTCAATCCTAAGAAAAATTAACCAGACTCATGTCATCATATTCAGATCTAAACCTAGAATTCATTTTCCAATTTCATCGAAGTTATCAAACTAATTGTTGGCCAAACAATTATATATTAAACACAAAATATGACAAACAACTCATATAAGATCAACAAAAACTAGAAACGAGAGTAGATCAATTTAACTAGACATTAGGTTCCGTTGCAATCTTAATAAAAATTTAGTTCATAATGTAATTGAAAAACATCCTTCTCAAATTAAACAACATCTCAAAAAATCAAGAAGTAAAAGTAAGAGAAAAGAATGAAAACTTAGTTGCAATCTTCAACTACTCTCTAGCCTTCAAGTCCGATTTTCTTTGTGTCGATTCCTTTGATTCTTGCCTTCAATTTTCTATCAATCATTGATCTTTTTCCTCTTGTTTTCAGCCCCCCAAAACAGTATTTTTCTATTCCCCTCAAACTCTAGCACATAAGAGGCATTAGAGTCCAATTTCGGGTAAAAAACAAGTCCTAATTCGCGTCCAACTTCCATCACAAGCGCGGCTGCGTTGGGACAGCGCTGGGAAGACAGTGAGTGGGCGCTGGGGTGCTGAAACGGCGCTGGAACAGCGCTGGCCTGTTTTAGACTTCAGCTCCCTTTGTTGCTCAGCCTTAAAAAATCCAACTTTTAGGCTCCAAATTGACTTTGTTTCCTTCCAAATGATCTTGTTTGCATCCAAATGATGATTCCTATCAAATAACATCAAAACACACAAAACAAATAAAAAAAACATAAAATAATTAAAAACTTGCAAATTTCTCAAGCCGAAAGTACTCAATTCGTAGGTATAAAACCCACTCATCAACCCCCAAAGCCTATACATAGTTCCACCAGCGGTGGCAGGAGTTTTGTATTCTGGATCATCTCAAAATTAAGTAATGTTATTGAGATTTAAAAATTTGACCTAATTATGTAACAATCCTCAGTTAATATGGTCCAATTGTATCATTATAACTGTAGCTTTTGATCATATCATTTAATACGTCAAAATATCAAAATATTATGTCAAATTCTTAACTTCAGAAATTATTACTCCTTAAAATTATATGGATGCATGTTTAGAGATTAATAGACGGGCACACCGTTTCAGCATCTTATACCTTAGTATATAGACTGTCATGAAAGGTTAAAAGGTCGTTGGCTTGACTATGATTTCACTAGTCGCTTTATTTGAGCTCTATTATTTGGCACTCAGCGACATTTCAGATAATGACCTCTGAACCACCAAGAAAGCCATGGGTGAGAGGGTTGGGTGGCATCTGGGTAATTCCATTTACATCCCCTTATTTCTTGTTGAATTACTTTCTTATTTTCTTTGTTTTTGTCAGTTCTTCTAGAATCAGTTTATCATGTTACACATCACACAATGTTATTCACCAATCCAAGATAGAAAATTCTACATACCAAAATTGATAGCTTTGCAAAAACGTTTAAAAAATTATAATCACTCAATCAAGTTAAGTTACGATTTAAATATACCAAAAATAATAACTTAATCATATTCAAGAAAAAAAAAGGGTTTGATCTTAGGTTTTTGAGATGAATTCTAACCAAGCTTATTAGGTCGTAACTTTGACATATTTGAACCAGTATTTAAGTCGATTGGATCGTAATTTTTAATATCATATCAAAAAACTAACTTTTTATACGATACCATTCTCCATCAAACCCATCAGCGGAGGATTCAAAGCAGTTACAATTGTCTGGGCTTGGTCATACTGGTTAATCGCCATGCTGTTTACCACACGTGTGTCTCTGAAGAAAAATAAAATTGTAAGCGTCTTTTTTCATGTATGTGACATTGAAGATCATTATTTAATTCTTTTGCTATTTTCAATTCTTGTGAATCAGTTTACCATGTCATACATCAAGCAATATTATTGACCCATTTGATGATGCACAAAATCGTCTTTGACAAGATCAACAGTCAAGAAGGTGTATAGGTATTGATGAATGTGCAGTAAACAAACAATCAATGACCAAAATAGCAAATAAAATATCAACACAGAGGTTTATAGTGGTTCGGTCGTGGCCTACGTCCACTTTGACTGGCAACGGTGGCCTTGGTGTTCTTTATTAATGAATAATCGTCACCGGAGGGTTTACACCGGAGAGCTACAGTGCTTTGAGGGAGAGAGGAACAACAATGTTGTGCAAAGTAGGAGATGAGGTTTCTTGGGAGGCGTGCCCTAGATAATGAGAGGGCTTACATTTATAAAGTTAGGGTTTGGAGGTGAGGCGGTGACATGAGGGAGGGATTTCCTACTTGTTTTGGTAATTACCAATTTGGTAGGGTTTCTCCGTGCGCCGCATTTCTCTCCCTCGTATTCCAATTCCTTTGGAGGAGAGCCCCAGCTGGATTGGACTTGAACTTGGGCTTGGTGGATCTTTGCATGATTGGGCTCTTCAATCGAGGTTGGACCTTTTCATATAAATTGGGCTATTTGGGCTTGACCCATCATTTGCCCCCCAATGCCCCTTGTCTAAGGAAACTTGGAAAAGAGGGCATTAGTTTACATCTTGAGTTTTAGGTGGTGGAGACTTCCTTTGCTAGATGACTCTTCCCTTGCACGATGCATTTTTGCTTTTGGGCAGTTTTGGCAAGATCTCCAACCCAAGTGGGCGTGCAGGGAATGCGGAGCAGCCCCGTGGGCGTGCAGCAGAGGCGGAGCAGCCCCTTGGGCGTACAGCCGAGACGGAGCAGCCCTTTGGGCGTGCAAGGGCCTTTGGGCAAGTTGGGTTCGCTGGTTGGGCAAGCATGGCTGCTGGTCCATGTTCTGCCGCTGAACGCGCGTCTGTAGTGCGCGAGAAGAGGGTGCTGGGCGCCCATCTAGCCGCTGAACGGGCTATTTTGGGCCAGTAGATCTGCAGCTTGGGTGATTTTGAGGAGCTATCTCGCCTAAGGAGGAGTGCAGAGGGCTGCCTGGGTGCCAAGGGTGGTGGGCTGGACCACTCGGGTGCTGAAGGTGCTGTCCTGGACAGCTTGGATGCCGAAAATGCTGTCTTGGACAGCTTGGGCGCGCAGATAAGCGAGCTGGACAGTTTGGGCGTGCAGGGAGGAGAGCTGGACAGCCTGGGCGCGTAGGGAGGAGAGCTGGACAGCCTGGGCGCGCAGCCTGGTTCGCTGGGCAGCCTGGTTCGCGGGCTGGTCTGGCGGTTTTGGCGCGCTGGGCAGTTGCCTCGACGCTGGTTCTGCTGTCCTGGACAGCCCAGGCGCACTGGGCAGCAGCCTAGGTGTTTGTACTGCTGTCCTGGACAGCTCAGGAGCGCTGGGCAGCAGCTTGGATGCTGTTTCTGCTGTCCTGGACAACTCTGACACGCTGGGCAGCGCAGATTCTGCTGTCCTGGGCAACTTACGAGCACTGGGAGCAACATTTTTTCAACAGAAAGTGCAGGAAATCAACCCAGGGAGCAGCGTGGAGGCTGCCTGGGCGCCTGGCTGCTGGCGAGGCTGCCTGGGCGAGCTAGGCGCTGGCGAGGCCGCCTGGGCGAGCTGAAGTATCATAAAATCATAAAATGTCGGTAAAACTTTGAACGACCATATCTTTGCGCTCGGGAGTCCGTTTGAGGCGAATTTTTTTTTGATTTTGGGTATTTTTTCGAGATCTACAACATAAAAACGGCCAAAGGAGGTTTGGTCAACAATTTTTCCCAAAAAATGCTTCTATCCCTCTGAATTTGAGTTTTGAGCACAATTTAGTGAAATCGACGGTGATGGAGAGCTGCGTCTTGGCAGGCAGCTGTCAGGTATTCGTGGGCGACGAATTGTCATTCTAGGTATTTGCCAGAGAGGGAGACTAGGATGGCTTTGTCCTTGTCTCTAATTTCTGGAGCTCCTATTGATAGGGAGATAGTGGAGACTTTTTTTGCTTTAGGTGTGGTGTCTTCTCTCTTCTCAAGATGATGAGGTTTGATGCCCCCAATGCTTCTCGGTCAAGGTCCGATTGCGAAGGAGATGGGTCCCGGTGGTGTCCCCATTCTTTTCCAGATTGGGACTTTTGTGCTAGCTTTGTATGCTATAGGAGTTGAGACTCATGTGCGGTCTTCTACGAGGACTGTAGCTCCACATAGCTGTCATGCTTTGACTTGATTTTGGTCGATGAGGGGCTTTGGAGGTCTGTATCCCCTGGGATTTCAGAGAGGCAGGCACTGGGGTTGCTGAAGAGCAAGTAAGGCTCGGGCGACAAGAGGATGTCGCGGAGCGAGTAGGGTTCGGGCGGCAGGCACGAGAAGATGTCACGGAGCAAGTAGGGCTCTCTCATTCAATTGAGATGGTGATGAGGAGGGCTCTGAGGAGCTGGCACCTAAGGCCGGGTGCCTGCTGTTTGGCGCCTAGTGAGAGAGGATGAGACCTATTGTCTGGGCGACATTGAGGCCGGGTGCCTGGTGTTGTTCCTCTCTTTGTCTCATTTGGGTGAGCAAAGGGGGTCTGCACCTCTCTTTGCCTCATTTGGGTGAGTAGAGGGGGTCTGCTCCTCTTTGGCTCATTTGGGTGAGCAGAGGGTGTCTGCACCTCTCCAAGTGGTTTGGCTCATTTGGGTGAGCAGAGGGTGTCTGCACCTCTCCAAGTGGTTTGGCTCATTTGGGTGAGCAAAGGGGGGCTGCACCTCTCCATTTGGCTCATTTGGGCGAGCCTGGGGCTGCCTTCGGAGCTTTGGCGAGCATGAGGCCTTTTGGGGAGCTTGGGTGAGTCTGGGACTTGGCGAGCTCCACTGAAGTAGGTGGCATTTTGGCGAGGAGGCCTGCGTAGAGGGGAATGCAAAGGTTGATCTGGGCGACCAGGGCAGCTGACTAAAGGGGCCAGGCAGCTGGGTACGCTGATCTAATGTAGTCCCTCAGGTTGCAGACGACCTAAGTTTCAAGATCCTGCCTAGAGATGGAAAAAATAATGTTATTCCAAACATCAAAATATTTAACGTGATTACCTGGAAGAGAGGCAGGCTACTCGCGTGAGAGCAAAGATAGAGTCTGAGGTTACTCGTGAGAGAGCTACACCTTTTAAGACCGAGCTTTTGGCGGCCCATGAGAGAGTCCTTAAGCTTGAGGTATAGGCTACCTATTTGAGAACAGTGCAGAGATGGGTGGGCTTCCTGCTTGAGAGTAGTGTAGAGGTAGGTTGCCTGCTTGAGAGCAGTGCAGAGATAGACTGCCTGCTTGAGAACAGTGCAGAGGTAGGCTGTCTGCTTAAGGGCAGTGCAGAGATAGGCTGCCTGCTTGAGAACAGTGCAGAGGCCAAGCTTTTTTGGCGACCCACGAGAGAGCCATTCAGTTGTAGATATAGGCTGCCTGTTTGAGAACAGTGCAGAGGCCAAGCTTTTGGCGGCTCGCAAGAGAGCCGCTAAGCTGGATATGTAGGTCGCATGTTTGAGAACAGTGCAGAGGTAGATCAAGCTTGTGGTGACTGGCGAGATGATTCACCTTGCCTAGACCTGTTGATGTTCTCAGCATTTATATATCTTTGGGTTTTTGCCAATAGTTCTGGCATGCTCTTTGGTGGTCGCTTCATTACTGAAAAGAGGAAGTTTGATGAACGGAGACCTCCCAAGAAGGCGGTCATGGTGACCTTATCATCGGGCTCCTCAGTTTGGAGGACCTCCTCGTTAAAACGAGTGAGGTAACTCTTTAGGCTCTCGTCTTGATCCTGCTTTATGCTGAGCAGATGGATGGCAGGCTTCTGCTGGCGGCGTCCACCAATGAACTGTGCCACAAAGGATCTACTCAGTTCGGCGAAGGAGCCTATGGAGGCCGAGGTGAGTTTGGCGAACCATTGTCGCGTTGATCCCTTCAAGGTAGTTGGGAATGCCCTACACATGATTTCGTTGGGGAAGTTGTGCAGCTGCATTAAGATCTTGTAGGTTTTGAGGTGATCAAGTGGATCTTTTGTACCGTCGAAATTTTCAGGTAGTCCACTGTTTTAGGCGCCTGCGCCTTGATGGCGTTGAGGGCATCACCAAGTTGGTTTTGCACCTCCTTAATTTTCTCATCCCAAAGGTTGGGAGCTCCTCTGGAATGACCATGAAAGTGACTCCAATGCTCATGCTTTGGTTTTCGCCCTCGTCCTCTTGGAGATGAGGGTCTTCACCATGGGAAGCAGGAGGAGGAGGGGGTGGAGGTCCCTCATGATGAGCTTCCCTGTGTGGGGCGCCCAGGGGGACTCCAAAGGGAGCGCCCAGCCCTACGGGGGCGCCTAGATGTGGAGCAGCAAGGCGTGGAGCTCCTTGACCTCTAGGACGTGGAGCTCCTCCAAGCTGTGCTCCGCCGAGTTGTGCTCCGCCAAGTTGTGCCCCTCCTCGTCCAGCGAGCATAAGTTGCAGCACCTGCTGGTTTTGGGCCACCAGCTGCTGCATGGTCTCCAACATTTGTTGAGGATTTGGAGCTGGAGCATTCGGCACATGGTTGGCAGGTGGAGGAACATCTTCCTCCTCTCGTGGAGGATTGTCTTCATGCTGGTTCATGGATCTGGTAGTGATCGCCATTATTTCAGTAAAAATGGAATGTTTGGAAGTGAGAATTCTGTCGTTCCCACAGACGGCGCCAAACTGATGATGCACAAAATCGTCTTTGACAAGATCAACAGTCAAGAAGGTGTATAGGTATTGATGAATGTGCAGTAAACAAACAATCAATGACCAAAATAGCAAATAAAATATCAACACAGAGGTTTATAGTGGTTCGGTCGTGGCCTACGTCCACTTTGAATGGCAACGGTGGCCTTGGTGTTCTTTATTAATGAATAATCATCACCGGAGGGTTTACACCGGAGAGCTACAGTGCTTTGAGGGAGAGAGGAACAACAATGTTGTGCAAAGTAGGAGATGAGGTTTCTTGGGAGGCGTGCCCTAGATAATGAGAGGGCTTACATTTATAAAGTTAGGGTTTGGAGGTGAGGCGGTGACATGAGGGAGGGATTTCCTACTTGTTTTGGTAATTACCAATTTGGTAGGGTTTCTCCGTGCGCCGCATTTCTCTCCCTCGTATTCCAATTCCTTTGGAGGAGAGCCCCAGCTAGATTGGACTTGAACTTGGGCTTGGTGGATCTTTGCATGATTGGGTCTTCAATCGAGGTTGGACCTTTTCATATAAATTGGGCTATTTGGGCTTGACCCATCCCATTAACCCCAAAAAAGTCTCCTCAAGGAATTCAGATCAAGAAAAATGAAAAAGTTTTAACTAAACCAACCGAAGTAAGAACATGAACATATCAAAATAATAAATCAATGAGATTTAAAAAAGTTGAGATCTAATGGTATATAAAAAGAGAGGGGTGTGAGCAGGGAGAGTGCTGATTGAGGTCTACGTGGGTAATTAAATCACAACTTGACACATATGAATCGTAATGTAATTAAATTGGATCAAAACTTTTGATATTATAAACATAAAAATAAATTTCGATACCATAATAATCTTTACCAAACGAAGGAGCCAAGGATTCAAACTTGCTACAATTGTAAGGGCTTGGTCATACAAGTTGTCACCCAATTGCCTACCACACGTGTGTTTATGAAGAAAAGAAGAGTAAGGAGAAGAAAAAGAAATTGTTGATGGACCCTTTCCCAATCTGGGATTGAAATTGATTGTTTGCTTACGTTGTGAAATTCTAAAAATGCAGACAAAAGATTCCAATAATTATTATGTTTTCCACAACAAAAAAGTCACTAAATTAAATTATAGCAGTCAACAATGAACACATACAATAATTGGTGGACCAAATTCATCCCCCCATAACCCTTCGCGACGGCCAAAAGCTATGGGTTGTTTGCTTGGCGTTTTTGTTTTGTGTTTTGTATTTTTGTTTTTAGATTTTTTCAAAAAAATTAAAAAAAATATGTTTGGTATTTGTTTATGTTTTATCAAAATTATCTTGAAAACAAGGCAGGAAAATGGGAACCAAAAATTTGTGTTCCAAGAAACATCCAAAAATGAAACACGCGGTGATTGGGTTTAATGAGATCTCCACTTCGATTTCTGTTAGCAACAAATACCATTATTTTTCGTTGGACTATATATATTGGGCCTTTTCGTCCTTTTCCATTCGCACTTCTCTCAACCCAGGCAGCAGCTCTCTGATCTGGATCCTCCATGGCGTGAACCCAGGTGAAGAAGAAGACGACTTGTGGTCTCACTTCGTTTTCTCTGAAGCTTCGACGAAGAAGAAGGCTCCTTGTCTCTCATCGACTGCGCGTGTCTCAGATCTCCTCTATCGAGCTCTCCCTCACTGTGAAGGTAAGTTTAACCCCTTTATTAGAATAGATCTATATATATATACATAGATCAGTATATATATGCATAGATATACATAGATCTGTACATCACAGACCCCAATCGTATTTTTTTTCATAGATCTCTATATTTTTTTCACTACAATATACATAAATCTGTATTTTTTATGTCTTTATTTTTGGGATCTGTGTGTGTGTGTGTGTGTGTGAGTGAGTGTGTGTGTGTGGTTTGTGAGTGTGTTTTGTGTGACTGTGTGTGGTCTCTGTGTGTTTTGGTCCCTGTCTGTATGATGTGTGTGTGTGTGTTCTGTGTTTGTGTGTGCTCTATGTGAGTGTGTGGCATTGGAGAGATTTGGTAAGCTGATCCTCTCCCTCGAGCTTCTTGGTCTTGAAATCAAGGGCAAACAATAATGTAAAAAGGGATAAAAAATGGTGCAAAAAAGGCAAAGCAAGAACACATAAAAAACTGACATGATCTTTCTCCCTAATAAAATCAGCAAAAAAATTACAAAGCTGATGAATATGTGTGTGCTTTGTGTGTTATGTGAGTCTTCTCTTGGCTTGTAAACAGAAACAAGAGAGAGAATGTGTGTGTGTGTTCTGTGAGTGTGTGGTCTGTCTGTGTGTGTTATGTGAGTGTGTTTTGTGTGTGTTTTTGGTCCCTGTCTGTGTGTTGTGTGTGTTGTGTGTGAGTGTGTGGTCTGTCTGTGTGTGTTCTGTGAGTGTGTGTGTGTTTTGGTTGACAGTGTGTGGTATGTGTGAGTTTATGTGTCTGAGTCTGTGTGTTAGACTTGTTTTCCTGTTAACTTATATTTGTTAAAGGCTTCAAACAATGTTGGTAGCTAATAATTACAATTACAATTCAAACTTATTTTCCTGTCAACTTATAATTACAATTAAGCTCATCATCAATGACTAACCAGGCTTTGTTTACTTGAAATTTGTAGGTGACTCTGTGTGTATGTCTAATATATGTTGAAATGCATGTTGGGTTGCATTTGCGAATTAGTAGTATGGTTATGTGTAGTGGTTGAGAAATTGTTAGTATAATTGAGAAATTGTTGTAGATGGAAATGGGTAACGAACAAACTGTAGAGGTTGACCCTGACAAAAATGTAGCCATATGGACGTTCAGTAAGGAGGCAATTTTCATTGACTTGATGGATAGGGAAGCAGCAGCGGGACCAAATACTACTTTTGACAAATTTGGGTGGAAAAATCTCGTAACAAACATGAGATTAAGCACAGGGTACAACTACACGTATGATTTGAGACCAGTTTGCCATGCTTTCAAGAAACTGTTGAATCAAACTGGAGTTGGTTGGGACCCTATGAAGAAAACCATTGTCCTGGAGGATGAGGTTTGGAAGGATTTGTGCAAGGTAGGTTTTAGTATTGATTACTATCCATTTTTATTTTTTAACCACAATATCAAATGGTTTTAGGTTAATAAGTATTGATTACCTTTCATTATTTTTGTTTAATATAGGTTGATAAGCATGCCAGACAATTTAGGAAAAAAGTGTGTCCATATTATGAGAAGTTGTGTAGGATTTATGAAAAGACAACTGCATCCGGTGATAATTCTCATCCATCCACCCAACCTCCCTCGGACAACGAGGAAGATAAATACCCTACCTTTGATCTGTCACTTGAGGTTGATGATGGTGAGGAGAATGTGGAGAAAGAGACAAACTACCATCCTCGAAGTAGGTCTACCACTCCAACAAGCAGTCGTCATAGGAAGAAGGATAACTATAGTCCAACACTTACATCTGCCCTTAATATGTTGGTAGAAAGTTCAAAGAAGAAGGCAAAGTATATTGATTATAAGATGTCTAGTGCTTCAATGGCGATGACTTCATGTGGTGATAACGAGGCTAATATGCATAATGATGATCTGTTAGAACAATGTGTGGCTGCTTTGAATTCTCTCGAGAACATTGATGCAACTTCATACACAAAGGCCATTACTTTCATATTCACACCTTAATTCAGAGGCAAATCTTCCACCAAATCATACACATATTTTCCCCAAATTATACCTATCTCAATTCATTCACTCTTTCTATGGTAACTAATTTATTCTTTTTAGTATTTGGATATTTGTCGTTTGAATTATACAGTGACGATTTTTAAATTTATTACTGATGAACTGGAGTGACACATTTGATTTTAACATTTCATGAAAACTATTTTTTTTTTCATTTATGATTTCATCGAGTGAGTGAATGATTTTTTTTGTGTTATGTAACTTTAATTTTTGGATTAGTGCGAACAGTATAGAATTTAAGCTTTTTAATACAAAGAGAACGAGAAATAATAGCTTGAGTTTGGGGACTATTGCATGTTTAGATAATCTATAATATAATACAGGGCAGACTTCAATAAGTCCATCCGGCAGTCTTAAATCGACTCATCCAAATGCCACCAACATCCCTCTCAAAACCATTCACATTGAATTCCCCTCCCTCCCCCCCTCCCCCCCCCCCCCCCCCCCAAAATTCTTCACTTCTCACTTACGTTGGACCATGCCTTCAGGCACGGTTTACCCCTAGTTGACCTATAAAACTCAAAAAAATCTACGCGGGTAATTCGAATTGAAAAAATTGAAAAAAATTCACCTTATCAACTCAAGTAAGAATGCAAACATATCAAAATAATGTGATTCTAAATGATGGTGTGTGCTGCTCAATTGAATAGGGTTATAGTTCGCAGGGTCAGGGAATCACCGGATGATCCAGTCAGAGCTCCTAGGCTCTTCAGGATTGGTCAAGCGTGATGGGGGATTGAAAACGAGGAGTTTATACTAGTTCACCAGTTCGGGAAATCGGCTAATCCACTATGAAGGGAGTCTCTTGCTCTTGGGGAATATTTTATTCATAAAAGGGAGGATTACACAAAATATTTTCTTAGACTGGTTGTTTTTCCTTCGTTTTGAGGGATATACCTCTTATTTATAGTCTCCTAGGGCTTTATCTGATTTTTCGGCGTGATCCTTGCCTCTTATCTGTAACGGACGCGTCTGCTATGTAGTCTCCATTGGTGGTGCCTTGGTGGTTGCGGTTCTCTTGCCCGAACGTAAAGCCGTTGCAGTTTATGCGTTACACCTTGGTGATTACCAACTGTCATCCTTGTTGTTAGCTGGGTGGCACTGTCGTTGGGGAAAACTGACATATGCACCTTTGGCAGCTTGCCATGAACTGTGTGATTCCAGACATGCCAAGCTGAGCGCCCGAGCTCAACCTTAACCATATTTTGAGTATCATAAGTTTGACCCCGGTCCCCAGCCTGGTATAATTTTTCTTATATGGGCTGGGGTTGACTAATGCTTTGGCGGGCGAGGTCAGCTCGATTTGGCGGTTGACTTGCCTCGTGATCAGCTTGGTTTGCCCTCGGGATTTACACGATGGGACGTTTCTCAATTTTTACAGCATTGGAAGCGTGTGAGGAGTCATTTCTGCCTCGTTTCCCGCTCACGTTCATCATTTCTGGTTCCATATGTCAGTTCGCACACTCGCCTTAAATGTATCCATAGGCGCCTTTTTCCATAATTTTGAATTTCTTCTCTCTTTCTGTCTCCTTCGTGATTTCATCTTCTCATTTCTCTTGACTGTCTAGGGTTTTCTTGGCAAGTCCCTAGATTCGTTTGAGGCCTTCTTGAAACTAGCTCTGCTTGCTCCTTGAATCTACCTTAGGTCATCGATTGTTGATCGTCCTCAATTAGGTACATCCTCTGTCCTGCTCTTTTTCCTCTTTCCTCTAGGGTTTCTGTCTACCCTGGATCCTGCGAGTTCAAGGTGGTTGCTCCATTTCTGGACTTTTCACTTTTGCTATTAGGAGTCAATGTTGTTCTCTGTCCCTTATGCCCCTTTTCTTAGATCCTTACTGTATTGTTAGAATATTTCTCTTCGGTTGTTGGAGCCTTGACACTAGGGCCCTCGAAGACTGTTTCTTGAACGTCCCCGTTCTCTACGCCTCCTTTAGTCTCCCATTTTCCTGTCCCATTATGTCTGCTTCTTCCGAAGTCACTACTTCGTTTGTCTCTCTCGCCATGGATGACAGATCTCTCGAGTTCGAGGTCCAACCTCGTCATAGGGGGCGATCTGTGGATCCTGATGAGGCGGATGACCTGGGAGATATGGACAATGAGATAGACAACTTTGTTGGTGTCGAAGCCTTTGATGCCCAAGTTGCCGAGGTGGAGGTCCCTCTACCCCTATCAGGTCCAGTCCCGAGGTCTAAGAAATCTCGAAAGAGGAGATCTAAGAAAGGCGGATTTGGGACCTCTAGTAGTGTTGGGGACGCTGAGGTTAAGCCCCGAGCTTCAGATCTTGTGGGGTTCAGCAATGTTACCCCCGTTTCTAAGCATTCTCTTTGCGAGGTTTGGCTTTCCAAAGGGAATGCACTACTGGTCCCCCCATGTAGATAGTTGGTACGACACCGAGCTGCCCGAGAAGACCTATTTCTTCGTTGTTTCCTTAGAAAATCATCTTAGATTTTCTATGCATCCCTTCCTCAAGTTTGTCCTCCAACACTTCAATGTTTGTCCAGCACAATTTTCCCCTAACTTCTGGGGCATTCTAGTGGAACTGTTGGTCTTATTTAAGAAGAACGACCTAGTGCCCCCTCAGTCCCTTTGCTTATGCACTTTTTCAATGTTAAGTTTTCTCCTGCCGATTGCTTTTTGTATTTTAAAACGGGCGAAGACCTGATCTCTGATCACCGAGCTCCCGAGCTCCCATAAGGATTGGAAGAAACTCTTATTTTTTGTGTCTGGAAAAGAGTGTGAGTTTAACCTAAGGGATGTCATCGACACTCTCCCAGTGCCTCGGACTTGGTTAAATCTAGACAATTTGGGTAAGTCCTAGTCGAGGTGACCTGGCCTGAATTCTTCTTCTGCTTCTGTGTTTATTACTGACCTCACTTTCTTTGTTTTTTCAGGTATTCGGCTTGACCTTGACATAGACGAGAAGATGGTCCTTTTAGGACTCGAGGATTGCCCTCCTAAAAAGTAATCAGGGCTCCTTGCGCCACAAGTGCTCACTTGGTACGGATTCAGTCATCCCGATGTGAGAGTTGAGACTCCCATTCCACTATCCATGGTCGGGGAAGAAGAATCAACTGGTAAGACCCTTTTCTTTAACCCTTGCTCTATTTTCTCTTTTTGTCAATTCACTGACCGGCCACCATCATTTTTTAGGTCCAAGTTCTATGGCCCCAGATGCTGAAGCGATGAGGGCCAAGGTGGCCTTAATGAGGCCTTACGAGGAAACGTAAGGCTGAGGTCGGGTCTGGAGGTGACCTAGGACCTGCTTCAAAGACTTCGAGGGTAGAGGTGACCCCACCTCCTCCGACGACCCCCTCTCTTCAGAAGACACCCCTTCACCAGCTACTCCTGACAAGGCTCCTCCCACTCCAAAGACTCCTCTGCCCCTAGTCATCCATGGGGGGTCCCCCAAAATCTGGGTTCAAGAAGTCTCCACAGGGATATGCCAAGGCTTCTTTCTCAACGAAAGAGATGGTTGGGGTGCGAGAGTCTCTGGCTCCATCTTTACGGGGTCTTCCTCCATCGAAACCTGTTGGTTAGGCATCCTCTCTGGTGGTCTTAACAGAAGGTTCTTCAAACAGGGCTACCTTAGATGGGGGTTCCCTTATAAGGGATATGAATCTGGCCGCCCATACCCTTATTTCGGTTATTCTCAAGGCGGACATCCAGGAAGCCTCTTCGATGCCTCTATCCACCTCAGCTACCACTTCCCTTTAGGGGGCCGCTTTGGTGAGTTCAAGGCTTTCATCTTTGATTATGGGCTCGTGTGTTTCGTTATTTGATCTTGCTGATTTGTTATCTTATTTTGCAGATGGCAAACCATGTGGGAGCCCGGTGGGCATGATCCGGGCCTCAGAGAAGGCAGCAGGGGTGGCCCAAAAATCCCTAAAGGCCTCTAAGCTTAAGGTCATTAAATAGAATTTTGCTAATGACGATCTGAGAGATCAGGTGCAGGACCTAAGGGCTCAAATATAGGGTCTGAGCTTAGCGAATAAGAACCTTGAAGCCAGCGTTAAGAAGAAGAGTGATAACGTGAAGCTCAAGACAGATGACCTGGTTTAAGCATAGAAGGACATCATCGAGGCTGTTCAGGAAGTGAAGAGCGACTATAAGGACCTTACTAAGTCAACGTAGTTTGTCTGAAGGAGATTGAGGACGAGAGGGCCAAGGTGCTGGAAAGGGATACCAAGATTGTTGAGCTTAAGGACGAGTATGTCACGGCTTGGGCCAAGGGCTATTTTACTTTTCAAGTGCAAGCTATGGACAAGTACCCGGAGCTAGATTTTGACTTCGAACCTCCGTTGGATGAGGAGGAAGGAGGATCAGCTACGGGGAAGGAAGCTGAGGTCGAGGATCCTGAGGTTGCCCATATTGAAGCCAAGGTCAGGGCTTTTGAGTTCGTTCCTTCTGAGGCTGAGATCAGGATTTCTAAGTTGGTCCCATCCCTACCAGCTTTTTCCGAGACAGCTATCCCTACAGAGGTAAACGTGTCTAAGGTTGCCCTGGATGCCCCCCACTATTTATGCTGGAGATGAGGCTCTTGAACCTTCTTTGCCTGAAGATCTCCCTATCTCAACTGATGCTGCTACTGAGCTACCTCGAGGTGTTGAAGAGACAGTGGGAACCATAGCAGATACTTAGGTCTTTCTGTAGTCTGTAATTTTGAAAGAAAGTCAACTTGCATATCAAACTTTGGAAGAAAGTTAATGAAAAAGCCACTTGTTTAGCATATCTTGTTTTGATATTTATGTGTCATTTTCCCCCTTTCACCCCCATCTTCGAGGAGAGTTTTGTTTTTTTGGGAGCATCTTTGTTTGCTAAAAATGCTCAAGTGTGAGGTCTGTCCGCTCTACCAACTCATCTTTTGTTATGAGCTGAGAAGCTCACCTTTTGTTTATGAGCTAAAGAGCTCATCCTTTGTTATGAGCTAAGAAGCTCATCTTTAATTTGTGAGCTAAAGAGCTCATTTTTTGTTATTAGCTGAGAAGCACATCTTTAATTTGTGAACGAAAGAGCTCATCTTTTTTTATGAGCTAAGAAGCTCGTCTTTAATTTATGAGCTAAAGAGCTCATCTTTTAGTTGAAGAATGACAATTGACCTGAAACTTCTCATTTATTATAGCAAATTTTTCAAAAATAGATTTTTTGGTTTTTCTCAACTATTGATAGAATTTCTTCGGGTGGTCAGCGTTTCATCAGTGAGGCAAAGCTCTTCCTACCTCAGTCTATAGCTCGTAATTTCTTGGGTTGACTATTCTGGTCACGATGTATGGGCCTTCCCAATTGGGCCCTACCTTTCCATGAGAGGGGTCTTTCCCGGCTGGGAGTAGCTTCTTGAGGACTAGGTCTCCCACCTTGAAACTCTTACGCCTAACCCTCCTGTGATAGTACCGTGCTATTTTTTGTTGATAGTTGATGGTGCGCTGCATGGCATTGTTCCTCTTCTTGTCTAAGAGGTCGAGATTAATGAGTATTGACTTTTCGTTTTGCTCGGGGTCGACAAGCTCTGTTCTTGGGGATGGAATGCTTATTTCAACAGGGGCCACCGCCTTAGTGCCATAAGACGAGGCAGTTTCATTAGTGGTTGTTCTGGTAGTGGTTTTGTAGGCCCATAGTACTCCTGGTAGATGCTCCACACATCGGTTCTTTAAGGCTTCGAGCTTGGTTTTCATAGCTACGTTGATAGTTCGGATGGTCACCTCTGCTTGCCCATTTGACTGAGGGTGGGCTGGTGCCGAGAAGTAATTTTTTATACTCAACTCGGCACAGAATCTTTTGAACCTGGAATTATCGAACTACTTTCCAATATCCGAGATGAGTGCCCTTGGGACCCCAAATTCGCAGATTATAGATTTCTAAGTGAAGTTCTAAATTTTTTGCTCTGTAATTTTTGAAAGAGATTCAACCTCGGTCCATTTAGTGAAGTAATCTATCCCAATTATTGCGAACTTACATTGTCCACTGCCTACTGGGGGGGGGGGGGTCCGAGTATGTCCAACTCCTACTGTTGAAATGGCCATGGTGTGTGTTGCACAATTGAACAGGATTATAGTTCGCAGTGGTCAGGGAATCACTAGATGATCCAGTCAGAGCTACTAGGCTCTTCAAGATTGGTCAAGCATGATGGAGGGTTGCAAACGGGGAGTTTATACGGGTTCACCAGCTTGGAATCTCGGCTAATCCACTCTCAAGGGAGTCTCTTACACCTGGAGAAGATTTTATTCATAAAAGGGAGGATTACACAGAATATTTGCTTAGTTTGGTTGCTTGTCGTTCGTTGTGAGGGATATTCCTCTTATTTATAGTCTCCCAGGGCTTTGTCTGATTTTCCCGTATGATTCTTGTCTCTTATCTGTAACGGACGCCTTTGTTATGCAGTCTCTACGGGTGGTGCCTTGGTGGTTCCGGTTCTCTTGCCCGAACGTAAAGCCGTTGTGATTTATGCGTTACACTTTTGTGATTACCAACGGTCATCCTTGCTGTTAGCTGGGTGGCATTGTCGTTAGGGAAAAATAACCTGAGCACCTCTGGCAGCTCGCCATGAGCTGCGCAATTCCATACATGCCGAGCTAAGCGCCTGAGTTCAACCTTAGCCATATTTTGAGTATCATCACTAAATATTTGAGATCAATCCTAAGCAATCGATCTTTTGACTCCACTAAATTATAATTTGATACATTTGAATACTAATTTAATTTGATAAAATCAAAACTTCCAATATAATATTAAAACAAGAAATATAATAACATTTCCCATCAAACCCAAGGAGCAAAGGATTACAAACCTATTGTTAGTCCTGATCAGGCTTCCAACAGGAGAGAGCATAAACAATCCTCCCCTTCCAACCCTGCAACATCCAGTTGCTGTCTTCACCTACCACAAAATCCTTGTGGTAGTGCAGCTTCATAGTCCTTACCTCCTCCATGATGTCCTGCTTCAGTTGGAGCTGCCTGAACCCAGCCCTCTGATTCCGAACTTGCCACTGCTTGTTTGTCTCCGGCCTCTTAACCCTCTCAGTAACCTCACATGCTATCACATTCATGGCTTCCCTTCCAAAAACCTCTCTCTCAAACAGCAATCTATCCTCATCTTCTCGTGGCAAGTTTGCCTCAAACATATCAAACAGTGCAGAGAAATGGTGGAGTGCCTCTCGGAATCGTGGACCAAAAAAGGGGCCACTATATGTCTCATTTGCAACTCCATGCATGAACATAGCAGGGCTCAACCTCCTAATCAAATTCAGAACAGCATCTCTTGGACTGTTATCCAATAACGTTTCATCAAGCACATTCCTTAGCTGGTACAAACAGTTAACAATAAGCATTTCATCTCTGTCAATCTTAATATCCTCAGGTTGGATTGTTTCCCATTTCTTTGCTAGTGCATTGTACTCAGAGGGAATATTGTATCTCTTGCAATAATTTGCTAGGCGATTTCCTATCTCCTAAACCCTCTGTGCTGGCTGAAACCCCGATTGGGGAAAGTCTATACCTGTAATTCGAAGCTTTGGAGGCCCTCCGGGGCGATTAGAGAGACCCTAGATAATGCAGGGCCATTGATAGCCATACAAAATACCAAAATCAACTATGTGAAGGCTTGTCACTCCAACAGATACGTTCCCAATTGATTTGTTTGCAAAAGTGTTCGACATTTGATGGAATGGGCATGCTGTTACATAAACTCGGTAAGCTTTCAACATTTCAACAGCTGATGTTCTCCTGGTACTCAAAGCTGCATACAATGCTGTCCCAGTTCCGGCCAGGCGTGCCTCGAGGGCATTCGAAAAATAATGTGCCATCCTCTCAGTACCATCCCCGTAAGGCGAAGAATGCTCCCTGATCCGCTTCAGCAGTTCGTTGGCGATCCTGCTATCGAAACTTGCCATAGCTTGAGAACACTGAGTTAGGAGACCCCTCAAATCCACCAATTCTCTTCTATTGCTACCTCGTGACTTTCGGCTTCGGCCCCTTTTTGATCCTGGTGACTGCCCAATATTCTTCTCCAAGTTGTTCCTTGCTCCATTTTTCGCGGACTGATCATCTTGCAAACCAGGATTTCTAGCAGGACAAAGCAACACCTTATCAAAAATCTCTGGTTGCTCACTCTTTTCAGCATAACCCGCCAACTGTTTGTTAATTGGCTTCTCTTTTGCGTTATCATTAACTTCTCGGTAATTATTTTTCTTGCTAGTTGACATGTTTTGTAAATGTTCCTCAAAGCCATAATTCACAAAATCATTAATTGGAAATGAATGGTCAACTATTTCTTCCTCTCCCATGGACTGTATCTGCAAGGCAAATTGGGTGTCAATGGTTGATTCTAAAACCTGAAATGGAGTCACATGAGAGTCCCATAACCCATCAACAACATTGCAGAAGTTGTTCGAAGAACAAGAAGACTGCAAATTAGACTGGAAGTTGTGATCAAGAAGAGAAGATTGTCCAAAACCTAGTTCAACCACGCACTGATCACTAATCCAATTGGGCTCAACAAAGGTGTTCACAATAGTAGAGCTAGTACTAGAGTGACAACTGGTGAAAGTCCCAGTGAAATTACCATTTGGGTTGTTAGCATTTTGATCAGGGAATGAAGAGTACTGTTGGTATGGAGGCGGCGGAGGGTAATTCTGACCAAGGACATCGTGGAAGGATTTCTCAGTAGCTTGGAGAGCAGCGCAGTCTTGGAGCATGCAAGGTTTATTCTCCAAGTCATCCTCTTCCATTAGCATTTGATTTATGTATTTGAGGACCCCATCAAAGTAGTCACAATCCCCCAAAGCTTCCTCCTCCGGAAACACATCATGGTGGGAATCATTTGGAAAAATAGGATCATTTGTAAAATTGTGGTTCATTTTTCTTTCAATGTACAGGTTTGTTGTCACAACAAGGGACTGTGTTTGAGTGGTGAGTGAATTTGGAGCCTAACTAGGACATGCAGGATGGGAATTTAAATCGAGTAAAGGATTATAAGTAGATAAATAACTTTGACCTTCAAAGAAAGAAAGGTTTCTGATAAAACTCTCTAACCATACATGGGATTGAAAGATGATTGAACAACTAGGAAAATCTTTAAGGACAAGGCTGTTTAGACTTCTAGTACATCTAAACTCTACAGCTCATTGAAATGATTGAACTAATGTTGAATCTTTGAACACCTCTATAACATACAAAAATCATGCTACAGTTAGCACATATTTGATACCAATTTTGCTGGGACTGTGATTAACCGACAAAGATTGAGCAGCACATAGTACGAAGGTGGAGGAGGAGGAGGGGAAAGAGAGAGTGTGTGTGATAAGTACGAATGTGGATTGGAGAAACGTCAAAGAAGCGAACTTGAGGCAGAAGCTAGCGTAGCCGCCACGGATTTAGATCTCCCAATATATTTTCTCATCAATTTCTCTCTTAGTGAATAACCTATCATACATTTAAATAAAATCTATTGTTTATTAATAAGTCGCACTCATTAATGATGAATTATGATGAAAAACAAGTGGAAGCAGAAACCAACTCACAACTCCCAATCAGCAGGACAATGTTAGATATTTGTCAGGTCTTAATTTAGGCATACAGACAAACCCCGACGACTCCCTACACTTGACCTAGGTTCATTTGAGATATTTGTGTTTGGGATACTTGTACTTCCATTGACGGATCATAACTAATTTCATTTAGGGGTTAAAAAATGAAAAATACAGTTTCTTTCTTATAATACTCGTTAAATAAGTTATTCGTATCTAATAGTAATTCAATTTATTTATTATTTATATTAAGTGATCTGGACATTCTCCGGTTGGTATTGAATATATTAATCTATATCTCTATTATTATATAATTTATTGATCTATAAAAAACTTTTAATTATGTGAAATATTCCTCTTAAATATCTTAAACACATCAACATCCCTTTAACTATATCTATAATAATTATTTTTAAGTTTCAACTTTAACCCTAATTAAAATTATAAAACTCAACCATATCATATCCTTAACCAAAAAATAAATCATATCATATTCTTGAGAAAAGTATGCAAGTTGATGTGACATTTTATGAATGACTAGCCATGTATAAAAGTAGAAAAAAATATTAGATGCTTATAAGGCATCATTTAACAATGTCATGTGGTGGCTACATCCAACGTAAGGCTGTTACAAAATCAACTTGTAGGACACACAAGTTAGCTTTTTGAAAAAAAAAAAAAAAAAATTGACAAGGTGACATGTGGTAGTGATTTATTTGAATTATACAATTTTTTCTTGGTGATGTATGATGGGTGAGCACACCATATTTTCTCATAAAAGTAAGATTGATTTTCTAAATTTTCTATTGGATTGTGACAACACATTGCCCTTACTCCATACCCTTTCATACCCTAGTATTGAAAATGTAACATCTACAGTTACTTTTTCTTTAGGAAAGTTAAGAGGCTCTCCTCTTTAAGTTTTGATTGTTCTTCCCATTGTTTTGGAGAAATAATGACCAGTGCTAGGTCTTCTACTGCTCAAGCCAGTGTACTAGCCAAAACTATAACTCTAAAATCCATTCCAACCTGTCCGTTCTTTTCTCTTATCTATCGATGATAGTGTAGTGTAACTGTTACATTTAATATTTACTCGTACAGGAGCTATCTATTAGGCAGCTAAGATCTACAATTAAATGTGCAAGCTTTCTTCCCATATTAACAGTTGTCGCCCAATATTTGTGTATGCTCTGTTTATCTGTGCATGTGTTTGTTGATTCTTGGAATTGCTGCGTTACTGGGGAGTTTCGAGTCCATGATGCCACACTCCACAGCGCGATAGGACCAATAGACTTCGACGAATGCTAATAATGATAGTTTTTATGAGATCCTTCAGCATTTTCTAGCTTATACTGCTGGTATCTCCTTCTATGCTAATGATGATACAGCACAAAGATTAGCATTATGGGGGTACGATAATAATGCTGCATAAAGATTAGCATTCTACACGTACGACTTGCTATTGTCATTGAATTATTTGAAAATTAAGTGACAAATCATGAAAACCATTTGTGAAGACTAAAAATGACTTCTACATAAGTGCACATTTGGAATGGATTTTTTGGGTGCATCTGATGCTCTTATTTACCCGATAGACTTGTATTTTTTCTAACATGGTTGGTGTGGAAAGACTCCTACCATTTGACACAAATGGTGTTTCCAGAAATGTGGGGTTGCATATTTTTCCAAACATGGTTGGTATCAAATGACTCTAACCAGTTGACACAAGTGAGGTTTACAGAAATGTGGGGTGCAACTCAGCGACAGGTCCTCTGCTCCCTGCGGGCCGGGGACAGTGCTTCATATCCTCCTTTCTCTTTCTCTAAGATTGGACTAAAGGTACTACAGACATCCATTTTTGTTTGTCGTTTTAATTTTGGCTAAGAAGCCTATAGGTTGTACGCCAGCCATACGTAGGTTGATGCAATGTAGGGTGTTTCTTGTTTCTTTTTTTTTGGTAAGTTTGCTTTTAAAAATAAAAAATCATCCTCTATTAGTTTCAAAGATTTGTGTGAGGTTGTCATATTTATAGTTGGGTCATTACAATATTGCGCTCTTTATTGGTTTTTTTTTTTCTTTTTTTGGTGAGTATAATTTTTTTTTTCTTTGCTGAACTAAATAAGATAGTTTAATTGGGTTTAGGTTATTGTGTTTTTTAATTGTATTTCTTTCCTTTATATGTTTTATAGATTCAAAGTAAGAAGTACCGAGACAAATAGAGTGATTTTAGAGATGTATGCCTATGTTAGTATTGAACATGTGATGTATTATATCCTAATGCACAGACATATGGAATGGACTGTTTTAGTTTTGAAACTTAAAATATTTTAGCATTAAATTGGATTCAGATTTCGGCCAATACATTTTTTTTCGATTCTTTTCTTGACACATCATTCACTATTAATGAGTGAGAGACCAAAACTAAAATTTTATCTTAAATGGGGCCAAAACTATAACATAGACAAATTGTAGTCAACAAAGCTATTCGGTGATTATAGTTGACAAAATTATAAAAAAACCTATTAAAATTGATTTTTACAATGTCATCGTACAAAATTAATTTGGGTCACAAAAATTAGAAATTGGTTCGTACCATAATAAAAATTAGTTTGTGACAATATCACTCACGGCCGGCTCAACAACATTAAAAAAAAAACATGGGCTCTAGGCCCCAAATTTTTAGATACATTACTAATCCATAAAAAAATTAAATCCTTTAAATTTTAAACCCTAAAAAAAAGGTCCCAAAATATTAAGTATGATCAACATTTTTATTGTAATAATTTGGGTCCATGATTTAATTCATAACATTAGAAATCTAAAAATCATAAGTTAAAAAAATAAAAAGTACTCAAAAGTCAACTCATATTTATCCATTTTCTCCCTCTGTGTAAAAATTAGTACAAAATATTAAAAAAAAGTTAAAATTAACTTACTTTCTGATAAAAAACAAAACCAAAAGTTAAAATATTTTTTTCAATAACACTAGCACGTCTTTCTCTCATATAATAAATTGAAAATAAATTAATTTTTTTAAAAAATTAATATTAAAAATAAAAAAAGACCTCATTTGGTGTTTTCGCTTTAGGCCTCCAATTGCCTTAAGCCACTCCTGATATCACTGTCCTCTTTTTTTCTTAATAGGAATGTACTACGTGCGTTGCACGTGAATAATTTTTGTACACAAAAATTAATAAAATATATTAGGTATATATGTATCTGAATTAAATATCATCTCAGATTTACAAATTTTAATTTTTTATTGCTCATGTTCTATTATAAGATTATGAAAATTTTATATATTCCTAAAATCATTTGTTCTAACTATAAAAAAAATAGTTAAAGTCCTATATGTTTAGAATTTTGTGATTAAGATTGATTTTTTTAGTGATATTTGCGAAATTAAATTTCTTGAAATTCATTTGATTAGGATTTCAATTATAATTCATTGAATAAAATAAAAGTAATTGTTAATATACTAATCACATTGGAACCTTACTGCAATTAAAAATAAGTTAGGTCAATTGGAATAAGATTTAATATACTACTCTATAATTTATATTATCAAATATCTTAAAATTCTAAAGAATTCAAGTTTTACTTAAAAATACATGATTTTTATTTTTATAAAAAAAAATTTAGTACAACTTATATAATATAGGGTAAATTACACTGACATCCTTGTAGATTGGTCTAATTACATAGACACCCCTCAATTTTTTGAAATTACACTAACATCCCTTACTGTTTACCTAGCCATTTCACAAAGTATCCCTTTGGTTAGCATCATTATTGACAATGTCAAAAAAGTGATTACATCATCAGCTTTTTATACTTTAATACTCATATTACCCCCATATAAATTAGGCTAACCTATTTATTTTCGTATCGTGTTCATGTTCGCACTCATGTTTCTTTTTTATATCGTGGAAACTCTCAGGTAAGGCCACTTTGGACCCATTCTTGCGAGAGTAAACCCCGGATACCTGCAATTACCCGCAAACCACATATATCAGTTAAGTCTAAGAGACACTGGTGAGAATCAAACCCCTGACGTCCGGGTCTACGGTTTGTCTGGGTTCAACTCCACACTGCTGGGCTACCCGTACAGGTGTGTTCGTATTCGTGTTGATTCATATAAACTTTAAATAAAAAAATTTAACATTACGATTTAAGTCTAAAGTTCTATTATTACTTAATTGAATCCATTCTCATACTTTTTTTATAAACTAAAAATTAACATAGCAATAATAATTAATAAAAATATCTTTTTTATACAATAATTATGTCAGTGCTTGATAAACAACAACAAATAATTAATATTTTATTTTTATAATATCAGTTAAACATATGGATCATTGCAATTCCGTGTTGTTCATGTTAACATACAAACAAGAAAATAGAGGAAATTTGACACGACTAAATAAAACAGGTTGATCGTGTCAATTTTAGGTTTGACGGGTTGAACCCGAAAATGACCCATTTACTAGTATTTAAATATATGAGAGAACGATAAGAAAAAAATGATGTATGATCAGAGTAATTATGAAAAATCGTTTTTTTTTTGTTATATTTGTTAAGGGACAAGACCTGACATGGGGTATCAGTGTAATTTCAAAAAACTGAGGGGGTGTCCCTGTAATTAGACGAATCTACATGAGTGTCAGTGTAATTTATCCTAAAATTTATTGGGACTGAAGAATTATATTGATATAACATAAATTAATTTTAAAAATTTATATATATGACTATTTTTTATCTTAAAAATGAAAGGGTTCAACTTTTCGATGAGAAATAAAATTTATATATATATATATATATAGAGAGGATATAAGATATAAGATGATGAGTAATATTAGAAAGATGGAGTTTTTGAAGTTTTTTTGAACAATTTATTGAAAATATAATGATGCATATTTTTTTAAGAAAATATAAATATTTATACATAGAGAATAAATAATTAAAAGAGATGATATAGTTATTTTTTAGATTTAAATATATAAGGATATGATAGTAATTTAGATATTTAATTATGAAATGATAGAGTGGTCTTTATAATCTTTTATAAGGGTAAAATAGAGATTCAAAAGTTTTTCATCTAATGTACTTTTATTAGTAGTATAGATAGATATATTTATGATATAAATTTATGGCTATAAATAAATTATTCTTGTAAATAATAGTTTCACTTGATAGTTGATACTATAGAAAAAATAAAACATGAGTCAATGCATTACTTTTAAGATAAGCCACATTTGTAACTCAATTTTGGAAAAAAAATTACTTATTTTTTTTCGTGTAGTTATTAGAATCATCCAAACAAGTATCCTTATCAATAAGAACTTCACTCATCCATGTAATTACATTCACTATTTAGTTATTAAATATCAAGTCATTAATCTTTTTGAGTACACTATGGTGGTATTTGATAAAACTGAAAGTTGAATACTGAATTCGTTGACTGTTTGATAACCACTAAAAGTTAAGTACTAGATTGAACTAAACTGTTTGAAAACTATACATAACTTACGTCTGAAAATAAATTAATTTTCATTTTCACAGTTCCACTCTTTACTTTCAAAATATTTATTAAATATGTATTTATCAAAAGTTAACTTACGATATATCAAATCAGTTTAATTCATAACATAAATCATAATCATTATTACCATATTGTAGTCTACATTTAACAAACATGATAATAATTTCTTGTTGATCTTGTCAAAAATTTATTTCTAGTTTAATATATTTTACCATTGGCAACTATTTTTGTGTTACTGAGTTACGAGTCAAGAGCTCATCAAAAAATAATCAAGGATAATTATACAATTATTTTTTTAAAAAAATATTGTCTTTGGCCAGTAGATATATGAGTTGGAGAATTTCACGTTTATTTTACTCAATCCAAAAATGAAATAATTGTTTTAGTATATTAGCGAGAAAGTGGACTACTAACTCACATAAAACCCGAAAAAAGACTAGAGTACCATACAGATTTTTAAAATCTAGGTTTCCAAAATTCTACTTTTTTGTACGGTACTGAAAAGTTGAAAAAAAAAATCCCATAAGATTGTAAGTTTTATCTCCAATAAGTGATAAACTCTATTAAAAAATTAGTAAATAAACCCAAAAGATGGTAAGTGAATCCAAAAAACAAGTGCAATTCAAAAGTTAGCAAGCTCCATCCTAAGTGTGAAATAAATATCCCAAAAAATAATGAGTGATACAGTACCCAAATTTTATTTTCATTACCGTTGTCAAACCCTAGAAACTGACATGTCAACTCTTTTGCCCAAAATGTCAAGCAACCAGCTAAATGAGTATTTTTCCGTGTAATGAAATATGGTACAAACACCACTGTAACTTTCCAATTCTGAACTTAGTGGTTCTAATCCAGCAATCTATTCTTTTGATTACAGCATCTTTAGCTTTCCCCAGTTAACCCAGTTGTTTTAGCCACACATGAAGGAATGATTTGGAATTCTAAATGTCACTATTGAAGGTAACGTTTTTATGAATTTTATTCATTGAAGGAGTCTCTTTATATAAAAGGATTAGATTGAATAAATCTTATACTCTTTATATTTTATAGTGGTAGGTAGGGACGGAACTAAAATTTTATGTTAAGGGGGCCAAAATTATAACATAGACAAATTCTATTCAACAAAGCTATTCGATGATTATAGTTGACAAAAAATTTTAATTTATAAAGAACCTATTAAAATTGATTTTTACAGTGTCATCGTACAAAGTTAATTTGGGTCACAAAAATTAGAAATTGGTTCGTACCATAATAAAAATTAGTTTGTGACAATATCACTATCCTCTCTTTTTCTTATTTATGTTATAAATTTATGGCTATAAATAAATTATCCTTGTAAATAATAGTTTCCCTTGGTAGTTGATACTATAGGAAAAATAAAACATGAGTCAATGCATTACTTTTGAGATAAGCCACATTTGTAACTCAATTTTGGAAAAAATTTACTTATTTTTTTTCGTGTAGTTATCAGAATCATTCAAACAAGTGTCTTTGTCAGTAGGAGCATCATTTATCCATGTCATTACATCCACTATTTAGTTATTAAATATCAAGTCATTAATATTTTTGAGTACACTAAGGTGGTGTTTGATAAAATTGAAAGCTGAAATTTGAAAACTGAAAGCTGAATATTAAGGTTGCGTCTGGTAACGTTTTCGGTTTTCAGTTTAAAAAAAAAATAAAAACTAAAATGGTTTTGATTTTCTTTATATAAAAAATGAAAAATGAAAACCTGTTTGGTTGTATTTTCTATTATAAAAAAAAAATGAAAACAGAAACAGAAAACTTGTTTAATAAACACTTCTAAATTATTTTGTGAACAACTTATTTGCACCATACACTTTCATGCTAGTTTAACTGTAAAAATAACAGAATATAAGGATAACATATTAAGACATAACATAATTCATAAACATTCATACAACATATATATCCCATAATTTATAAACATCCAAGATAATAATCCATATACATCAAAAATCGTATGTCTCAATGTCCAACACTTGCCCACAACTCATTGGCAATGCAACCTCGCACACAAGCCATTTGACGAATCTAAGTTTGATTGATATATAATTCAATCGGGTTCTGTGAAGTCAATCCTACATTATCATCCACCCTTTCTTCATTACTGAACTCATCAAATAATTGATCTTGAACAGCGTGCATTCTAAAGAAATTGTGGACTACACAACAAGCTGTTGGAATGTATTTTTGTGTTCTTATAGGGTAAGGGGGCATTTGTTTGAGAATGGGAAACCGAGCCTTTAGCACTCCAAAGCAACGCTCAATGACATTCCGAAGTGATGAGTGACGATAATTGAATAGCTCTATCTTACTCCTTGGACGTCAGCCACTACCTCTATAGTCACGTAAATGATATCTCTCACCACGATACGGTGACAAAAACCTAGGCATGTTCGTATATCCAGCATCAGCAACATAATACTTATCTATCAAATGGTACACATGTAAAGTAAGTGATAAGTTATAAATTTTACGAATGGAAAGAAAGGTTACAATGAAGAATATTACCTCCTTCAGGCATTGAGAAATTGTTTTCTGGATTGTTAATGGACTCAATAAATACTCTCGAGTCATTAGCAGTTCCTTCCGAACCACTCATAACAAATGTGAATCGCATGTCAAACGAACATGCACACATGACATTTGGTGTTGGTTCAACTTTCTTACCACGGTATGGGATTTGCTTACTCACTGGTACACGTGCGTCAACATGAGTTCTATCTATAGCACCGATACAATTCTAAAATATAATAGAATGTTAATATACATAATGATGTGTATAACAAATAATACGAAATAGAAGATACATTACCTTGAAGAATGGATAGTAATTAGGATTGTGTCGAATATGAGGTGGAACAATATGGAAATCAGGAGATCTGATAATGTGCACTCCAAGTCGACAAACTGCTTTCAAGACACGATGAAAGCATGTGGAAATAGTGTGACCTGAATGTTGGAATCTCTCTGCTACCAAACGGACTCTCTCATTGTGAGATACAATCAGTAAAAAATAGCTACTTGTTCTTCAACTATCACATACCTAGAGTTTGTCAAATTTCTCTTACTTTTTAGTTCTTCACAAAACAAAATAAACATATGGGGGTCCATCCGAAACTGATCATAGCACTTGTCCTCATGTCCATGCAATATTTTTATAACATAGTCATGACCTTTAATTACAGAGGTTCTACATGGTTTTTTTTATCAAAAATTCTATCAAGTTCCTCTACGAGTAATAACATTACACACATAACTATCTCATACTATTTCTCGTCCTCCTCAATCAATTGAATGACATCATTCGAGTTCATCATATTCATAAAAGTATCTAATACAATAACAACAAATAATGATTAAACCAAACCAATGATATACTATTCCACAAAACATTGAAGTCATCACAAAAAAAAAAAAAAACACATTGACCAACAACCAAAGGTTAGAAGTAGTTTGTTAAAGGTACAAAACATGGTCTAAATTCATCAAAAAAAAAAAAACAAAATACAGTCATGACCTAACACATCACAGATTCATGGCTACACCCCTTTTCCGATGATCAGGCAACTCCAAGAACACTTTCCGCCACACCGCATCATCACGCATCAATTTTAAGGCTTTTGTATAAGTTGCATCATCAATGTCCTCAAGAGAGTTCAAAGCGTTGATGCAATCTTTCAACAAGTCTGGATGTGGGTCAATCGTAGTCACCGAATCAACCATAAAGTCTGCACAAGTCGATGACGAACCAACACTTGCCATTCTTTTCTCGTAGAACTCCGACCTTACCTTTGCAGATTCAGCTAACATGTTTAGTGCATTTGTCACGCCCCAAATTTCACAAAAGCGTAATTAAAAAAAATTACTTTGTTTATTCCAAAAACACATGCCGGTTTGTTGTAAAAACATCTAGAAAATTATCTCTTTAGTTTAAATAAATCATTTTTTTAGAAAATTTTGACAAAGTTTCATTTGAAAATCGGGCATCCAGATAATTAATGAGAGCTACCTGTGAGAGCATTACACATAATAATTATACCTAACTAGTCATTCACATTATATCAATCTTATGTATCCCTTCTCATGATATCCACAAACAAGTCATTACCGTTCAATACCGGGGTGACAAATGGAGGCCCACGAAGTCCTCTCAAACCCGGGTTATAATCTAATTATCCAAAATTCTTCATCATGAACATAATATACAGAATATCTAAAATCTTTATAAGTAAATCATTTAAAAGGTCTCAATCTGTACATATTCCCTCAAATTAACCAAGATATAAATCACTTACAAATCCTCAATAATATACATCATCGTACATTGTTCTTTACATACTCTAATTAAATATATAAAAATCATAACAATTATCTTCTGTCTCGATACTTCCACTATGCAGTCCACCAACATATTCCCATAACTAAAAATGTTAAATGATAGGGGTGAGCAACCACACGCTCAGTAGGATAATCATTTTCTCAAGCATTTACAAATTTTTAAATACCAACATTTCACAAACCATACGAATAAGTAATGAAAACTTTCTGTAATTTAGTATAGGAACAAGATAGTAAGTAGAGCATTTATAAAAATCTCCCAACACATCATCATTAAAAATATACAATGTATAAATTAAAAGTTTATACATTTTAAGTCAAACCATCATAGCAAAACCATGCATGCCTCGCATGTCTCGCATACGGACAATATAATCAATCACACCGGTTCATGTATGAACCATCCCTGGGAAATTTTTTGGGTCTTGCACCCTAGGGTCTCATCGCCCTTCTTGCTTTTCAAGGGGAATGTGTAGGGCACAACTTGTGACGCCACATAGGCCATCATTGAAAACTACTTCCATAACCAATCCCCCTTATGACTAGTAGCCGCCTTGACAACCCACTCAATAGGCCCCAACCTTCCACTAACCCTATGCCTGCCAGTATCGAGCATACATTTTCCAAAAATTATTATTTTTTATATCCATAAATCATTTTGAAAACACATGTCATAAGCTTGAAATTTTATCAAACAAGAAGTAGGCAAAAATCTCGAAATTCGTATTTTCATAGCAACATAACCATTTTCAAGAGAATAAGTCATATATATTATGTAAAAAATCATAACATACATCAAAACCCCCAAATTATAAGTTTAATCAAATACTCATAACTAACATCAAACTAGGGTTTCAAACCCACAACACAAAAATTATTTGAATTTCCAAGAGAATAAGTCATATATATTATGTACAAGATCATAACATACTTCAAAACCCACAAATCATAGGTTTAATCAAATACTCATAACTAAAATCAAACTAGGGTTTCAAACCCATAACACTAAAATCATTTTTATGCATGTGAATTCACAATTCATGGCATACTCAACACTAAATCAAGGTTTATAACAAGTATTTTGTCATCAAACACATAGTAAGATTTAGTTAAAGAAAATACATGAGATGCACAATGTAAATGGAAGAGAGAGGAAAACTCCACCTAAAAATCAAGAATTTCAAGCCAAGTTCCTAAGATTTCCAACCAAAGCCCAAGCTTTAGAGACCTTCTTCTTCCCTTTTCTCTTTCCCTTTATCTTTTCCTAGGGTTCTAAGAGGAATTGAGTGAGAGTGGAATGAAATAATGGGAGAAATGGGGCTGAAATTGAGGTTTTAAACCCAGCAGTCCTGAAGTCTACTGTTCATGGGGCAAAAAAATGTATTTTTCTCCGAAATTACGGTTTTGCCACTAAACATTTTCAATTTGATCCCTATGACTATCCTAAGGTTTTTCGACGTTCCGGATTCATTTTTAATGTTATTTTAACCTAAACATAGTTAGTTTTATGATTTCTCTCAAAACCAAAGTCAATTTATACCCGAAACACTAAAGTTACTATTTTACCCATCCGAATCATTATATGAGCTAAACGTCTATTCCAAGATTTTCGGACCTCCCGGATTCAATGGTAATTTTATTTTAATCTAAAAAAATTTATTTTTATGATTTCTCTCAAAACCAAAGTCAATTTACACCCGAAACACTAAAATTACTATTTTACCCCTCCGAACCGTTATATGAGCTAAACGTCTATTCCAAGATTTTCGGACCTCCCGGATTCAATGGTAATGTTATTTTGACCTAAAAAAATTAATATATTTACTTGGTTACCCTTATCTACCTTAAACACCTCCAAAAATTAAATTTGATTCAAAAGTAAATACGTCCATACCTCAAACTTATGCTAGTGTTCCTTTAACAACGATTCAAAGTTTCTTTCATCATTTTAATCATAAAAAAAAATAATACTATCAAGTTAATATCATTTATATTTATATGAAATATGGGATCTCACAGCATTGGTAAGGGCATGAGTACAAGAATCTTTCTTCGTACGCCGACTACGATTAAGAGTGATAGAGCGGCTTCGATTACGATTGGTAGTAGTTGGATTATCATCCACATTGTCATCGGCATTTCCATATCCCTCATCATCTTTTGGGTCATAATTGAGGTCATGTTCATCATTAGAGGGAGGCCTGGTTGAAGGGTAAGCATGTTCACCAGTTGCCGTTGTGTCCATATAGATTCTACACAATGCCTCATAATGTGGACAACCCTTTTTCTTGAATTTTCTGGCATGCTTATTGACCTAACAATATAGGATTATTATGAAACACATTCCAGTAATGACCATTTAATGAAAATCATATCACATTTGAACACAATAAAAATTTATACCTTGAACAAATTTTTCCACACATCATCTGGCAGAGTCACTGTCCCTTTCTCTGGATCCCAACCAACTCCTGTGGTTTCATTAACTAGTTTGAGGAAATCACCACATACTCGCCTCAAATTATTAAACTTATTCTTAAGTTGCTCATTGTTATATGAATACCCAGTTCGGCTTTTCAGTTCCTCAAGAATGTAGTTCCACGCTTCTCTTTTGAATGTAGTATTTGTTCTATTTCCTTTTGCAACCTGCTCATCCATTAAATCTATAAAAATTGTCTCACTCTTAGCAGGCCACGGGGTATCAGATTTGGTGGATTGAACCTCAACCACATCGTCACTACCTACATTGCTTACATTGGTATTCGACATCTACAACCACACATTCCAGTAACATCATATGTATGGAAAAAATTGATGAAATCATATATTTTTAGTGCATGGACAATAAATTCAAAGGCAAAATCATGGATTAAAACAAAACAGAAGCAAATATGATCAGATCATTGAAAATGTCTCAATTTTCAACTTCTAACCCAATGTACAACCTAAAGCAAATCAGATCTAACACAAAAAAAAATGTAACACAAAAAATATTCGAATGGATCTAATACATAATATAATGTAACACAAAAAATGTAAAGCAAATCTGTATAACATAAATGATTATATTGACTGATCATTTAACAAAATTGAGTTTCAATTTAGGTGTATCTTGCTAAAATCAACCTTAATTAATTTATTCTAAAATCAATTTAGGTTTAGCCAAGGTATGATGTCTTTGTTCTCTTTTCTTTTTTCCCAGAAGGAAGCATTAAGTGTTGCCATTTATGTGAATTTCAGTCTATGGAGCTTTGGAACATGGTTGAGAACAAGGTGCTGACTCTTCTCAGAGAACCAACCGATGCCTTGGTAGTATCACAAAGTTATGGTTTGGTTGCTACAGCTAGTCATGACAGAAAAAAATACAATGGCTCACAGGTAATAGAATCTGGTGCACATGTAATAGAATGGCTTCATAAATTTTCATGTGTCTACAATCCAGTGCACAGGTGATAGAATGGCTCACATAATAAAGTCTAACACATAGAAACAGATCTAACACAAAAATCAAATCTAATAAATTTTTTTAAAAAAATCAGATCTACCACCAAACAAAATTAGATCTAACACAAAGAAACAACCTACAGATCTAATAAATAAATCTAGTACAAAGAAACAACCTAGATCTAAGGAATCTAGCTACTGTGAGAAATCGAGAGATATCCAGAAAACAGGAAAAAAATTTCTGAAAACCCTAGATCTAAGGACTCACCTTGGTGAGAGAGCTTCAAACGAGAGAGACGAAGCTACTGTGAACGAAGAAGCTACTGTTGGAACTCGTTTGCTAGACGAAGGGAATGAGAAAGACGATGAGGGTTTAAATATTTTTTCTTGAGGGTTTTTTGGTAGAGGGCTTAGTTTGTTGCTAACAAGACTCGATGGTAGGATCTCATTAAATGTCTTCCGCCCGTTTTCGTTTTTTTTTTTTGGAAATGACTTTTTTCGTTTTCAAAATCTGAGGCAACTTTGAAAATGGTTTTAGTTAAAAAAAAAAAAAAACTAAAACGGTTACCAAATGAGTTTAAATTTCAGGTTTTCTAAAAAATTGAAAACAAAAACGAAAAAATTGAAAACCGAACCGTTACCAAATATCTCATAAATTCGTGGACTGTTTGGTAACCACTGAAATTTAAGTACTGAATTGAACCAAACTGTTTGATAATCACACAAAACTTATGTTTGAAAATAAATTAATTTTCAGTTTTACACTTCAACTCTTTACTTTGAAAATATTTATTAAATATATATTTATCAAAAGTTAAATTATGATATATCAAATTAGTTTAATTCATAACATAAATCATAATCATTATTATTATATTGTATTCTACATTTAACAAACATGATAATAAAATTAATTTAAGTTAAATTAATTTAGGTTAAAATTAATTGAACAAATACATATAAAATAATTGAACAAATAAACTTTAACCAATAACAAAGACGAATAGAATAATAACAAATAGAATAACACAATATCTGCAGAGTGTGTGTATGTGTATGCATGTGTTGTGTGTGTGTGTGTGTGTGTGTGTGTGTGTGTGTATGCATGTGCGTGTGTGTGCAACATGTGTGTGAGTGTATGCATGTGTAGAGTGTGTATGTATGTGCAGCTTGTGTATGTGTGTGCTTTATGTATTGTGTGTGTAATTATGCGTGTATGTGTGCAATGAAGAAGAAAATTGAAGAAGTAACTTACCTATGTGATCCCTGAAGAAGACGACGGGAAAAAGAACTGGTGGTGAGGAAGATATAGAGATTAGGGGTTTTGGAGAAAACACTAATTAGAGTTTTAATAGGATTGTGAAATATTTCGGGGTAGAATTGTCATATTATATATATTATTAAATATGCTTTTGCTCAGCACTTTCAGCTTTCAAAATTAAGTAAGGAATCTCCTACTTAATATTTTAGCTTATTTTTAAGGAGTACTTAATATATTAAGATATTCAAATTTTAGTTATCAAACAAACTTAATTAATAAGTGCAGAATACATTTATTTTAAGTATCGAATTTGGGTTAACAAACACACCTAAAATACTTATAAATTGGACTTAAAAACCAAAGAGGTAGCAATAAAAATTTCTAAAACCATATAGGGGTGTCTATGGTTATTTTTCAAAATGTGAGGGGTCATGGACCCCCAAGGCCTATACATAGTTTCGTCACCGGTGGTAGGAGTTTTGTATTTTGGATCATCTCAAAATTGAGTGATGTTACTGAGATTTAAAAATTTGAACTAATTATGTGACAATCCTCAGTTAACATGGTCCAATTGTATCATTATAACTGTAGCTTTTGATCATATCATTTAATACGTCAAAATATCAAAATATTATGTCAAATTCTTAACTTCAAAATTATTACTCCTTAAAATTATATGGATGCATGTTTAGAGATTAATAGACAAGCACAACATGTTAGCATTTTATACCTTAATATATAGACTGTCATGAAAGGTTAAAAGGTGCTTGGCTTGACTATGATTTCACTAGTCGCTTTATTTAAGCTCTATTATTTGGCACTCAGCGACGTTTCAGAAAATGACCACTGAATTAGGGAACTCTCCATCTCGTTTGTCTCACACTTCATAGGAGCTCGGACCTATCGAAAGTCAAGCTACCACTTACTGAATGTTAAACAAGGCCCCAATGAGACACTAAGAAGCTACGTTCAGAGGTTCAATACAAAATCTCTAAAAGTAGATGTCCTTGATGAAAAGTTTGCCCACACTGCTTTCATTGTCGAGTTGGGAGTCCATTCGAAGGGTTTGATGTTCTCCATCTCCAAGAACCCACAAGCCAGCATGGCAGAGGTCCTTACCAAGGCAAAGAAATATATTAATGCCAAAGAAGCTCTCCTCTTCAAGGTTTGGAGCTCAACTACCCGTAAGGAGAAAAAGAAGAGGAAGGACGGAAGTCCTAGGAAGGAGACAAGTCGAGAACAATCTCCACGAAGAGACAGAGAGCGATCCCCAAAGAGGAGAGGGGATATAAGGGATCGCCTTGGACCTCCACCTCAAGAGCTACAGCCAAGACACGCACTGCGAAAATTCACTCCCCTCAATGCCATAGTGTCCCAGGTCCTCTACGAAGTGCAGAATGAAAAGTTCCTAAGGTGGCCACCTCGGATGAAGGTGGACCCCGCAAAATGGGATGCTACAAAGTACTGTGAGTATCACCGAGACCATGGTCACCACACTGACGACTGCATCCAACTAAAGAAGGAGATCGAGTTCCTAATTCAGAGGGGGTAGCTACGCTGCTTCATAGCTCAAGACAATCAGAACCGAGCTCATCCACCCCCAGAACCTCAGTAGCAAGCTCATGCACAACACCAACAGCCCTTGGAAGAAAATAGAGTGATATTAGGAGGATTTGCTGGAGGTGGAGAAACCAACTCAGCCAAGAAGGCCCACATGCGCAAAGTCTGAGCTGAAGACTTTTTGGAGATACAATCTATATCCAAGGCACCTTGACTGAGCATGGACATAACATTCTCGGATATAGATCTGGAAGGCTGTCAGCACCCCCACAATGATCCTTTGGTGGTAAGAGCCATCATTGCTAATAGAACCGTTCACCGAGTTTTAATCCACAATGGGAGCTCTGCTGATATCATCTTCACATCCGCATTCGATAAGATGAATATTGACAAAGACAAGCTCGAACCGGTGAAGACTCATTTGCTTGGTTTCTCTGGAGAGAGGGTGCTCCCACTGGGCTCAATTCAGCTCGTCCTCACAATGGGAGACCCTCCTTGCCAGTAAACCACCACTGTGAAATTCTTGATCGTCAATGCTCCATCAGCATACAACATCCTGCTAGAAAGACCTTCTCTCAATACCATAAGAGTCATTCCTTTTGCCTACCACCTCGTAATGAAGTTTCCAACCGATAATGGTGATTAGTATCAGATAATGCATTAGTTTGGTGGATAAGATTAGTCATTTATATGGGATGTATTGATAAATGTATTGATTTATTTAAGATTTGATGTTATGTTAGTAATGGAAGGAGTGTGTGTTTTTTTACAGGTAATTGATCCAAATTGGAGAGATAATGGTGGATGTATAGTGGAATCTGAAGAAGAGTTACTAGAACACGAGTCCGGACGGGGATTTATATTGCGTCCAGATGGGATTTCCAGAATGGGAAGACGAAGGTTTTGAAGGATTGGTGTTCACTATCAAGTGCGTCAAGACAGTTGATCTCTTGCGTCCGGAAGTGTGTTATTGAGGGAAGAGGACTCTGAAAGTAGAGTTAGATTTTGATTAGTCTTCTGCAAGGGAGAAAATATATAAGGAGCAAGTAATTGTTATGGAAGGAATTGAATTATTCTTTATTATTTTTCTGGTTGAATTTTATCATGTCTGGCTAAGAAGTCTGACTAGAGCTAGGGGAGAACCTCTCAATGAAGTATGGTGTTATTATTGACTTAATGGTTTAATGGTATGTGATCTTTTTTTTTTATTTAACTTTTGTTTATTAGTAAAGTTTTTGCTCTGTAAAGATTCTTGAATCGTTGTGTCTTATACATTGATTACTTGAATTTTCCTGCGAGACAAATAACTAGTTATTCCTTACTTAAGTTGATTACAATTGCTTCACATAATAATATAACCAGAGGAATGTGTGGTTAAGCCAGGAATTGGTTTGCTAAGAAAGTTTGATTTGTTGCAGACTCCGGACAGGGCAAATGCTTACAATCAGTAAACAATTCTTTGATTTTTCTGTATTAACTTTTGGATATAAAGAGTGGTGTTTTCATGTTCTTAGTGCTAAATTCTCCAATTGGGGTCACTTGAAAATTTGACTCTTGATTGAGTGTGGAAACTAAGTCATTAATAATTACAGTATGGATTTGAGAGGGTGACCCAGATGCTTTAGTAATTTACGTATTGTTTTAAGCAACTTATTTTACTTTTATCAATCAAAACACTTTTTTCCGGGAAAATTCTTCATAACTTTGTTAACTGATTTAGTTTGGTGACTGTTGTTTTCACAATTCCCGGACGGTTCGACCTCGGCTTTCCGAGTATATATTACTTTGCACAACCTGCGCTTGGGTTTACATTCTTGAAGGTGTAGCAAATGGAGTTGGAGTGGTCCGAGGAGACTAGCGAGTGGTGAGAGAATGCTACATGGCGTCTATGAAGAAGAAAGAGGTCGAGACCATACAGTTGGATGAGCTCGACATGAAAGATGAGTTAGAAACAAGGCCCATACCTTCAAAAGAGCTGGAACCTGTCCAGGTCGACGAAGACCCAGGACACTTGGTGCACGTGGGATCAAAAAAGCTCAAGGAGGTTAAGATCCTCCTTATTCAATTTTTGAAAAAGAATATGGAGGTATTCGCATGGAACCAGAAGGACATGTAGGGGATTGACCCCTCAATCATCACGTACAAGCTCAACGTGAATCCAACCTTCAAGCCCATCAAGCAGAAACAAAGGAGCTTCGCCCCAGAGCGCCAAGAAATGATTAACGAGGAGGTTTCCAATCTCCTCCATATCAGGGAGGTGGATTATCTGACATGGCTAGTTAATGTGGTCCTCGTCAAAAAGTCTAATGGCAATTAGCGCCTCTACATCGACTTCATTGATCTAAACTGCGCCTACCCTAAAGACAGCTTCCCACTCCCCAAAATTGATTTGATCGTGGATTCCACAACAGGGCATGAGCTGCTAAGTTTTATGGATGCCTTTTTAGGATATAACCAGATCAAGATGAACCCAAATGATCAGGAGATGACATCCTTCATAACTAAGCAGGGAACATACTGCTACCAGGTCATGCCATTAGGACTAAAGAACGCTAGAGCCACATGCCAGCGATTGATGAATCGCATGTTCCAAAAGTAGATCGAGACCTCCATGGAGGTATACGTAAATGACATGCTGGTAAAATCTTTGAAGGCTGAGCTCCACATCAGACACCTCGAGGAATCCTTCAAAATTCTCAGAAAGTAACAAATGAAGCTCAACCCAGCTAAATGCGCCTTCAGAGTCTCCACTGGAAAATTTTTGGGTTTCATAGTCAATAGCAGAGGTATAGAGGCTAATCCAGATAAGGTAAGAGCTATGATCAACATGCCACCACCCACTTTCACAAGGGAGGTTCAACGTTTAACAGGGAGGATAGTAGCTTTGAGTTGCTTTGTCTCCAGGTCAAACGATAAATGTCAACCCTTCTTCAAAGTCTTGAAAAAGGCATTTCAGTGGAATGCACAGTGTGAGGAGGCATTCAAAGCCCTCAAGGATTACATCAACTCACACCCAGTCCTCATGAGTCCGAGAGAAGGGGATAAACTCACCTTATACCTTGTTGTCACGGACTTCTCAACCAGCGCAACACTGGTAAGGGAGCAAGATAGAGCTCAGCAACCATTCTACTATTGCAGCAGAGCTTTGAGGGGAACAGAGCAAAGATATCCGAAGATGGAGAAGCTAGTCTTAGCTCTGGTAACAGCTGCAAGGAGACTTAGGCCCTATTTCCAGGCCCACACAATAGAAATCCCCACAGATCAGCCAATGAAACAAGTCTTGCACAAGCCAGAATCGTCAGGAAGGCTGGTCAAATGGGCAATAGAGCTCAGCAAGTTCGACATCAGGTACAAGCCCAGAACCACTATCAAAGGACAAATTTTGGTAGACTTTATTGCAGAATTCATGACAGGTCAGGAAGCATCCTTGGGAGCAACTCAGTTGATACTTGATCTCCCGGCGTGGAAATTTTTTGTAGATGGTGCTACCAACGCCTAGGGAAGCAGTGCTGGACTTATCCTGACTTCCCAGAGGAATGGACATTGAGTACGCCCTTAGATTCGGGTTCAAAGCTTCAAAAAATGAGACTGAATACGAAGCCGTTATTGCGGGGCTCAACATGGCATATTCCATGGAAGTAGAGCAGCTCATGATTCATAGCGACTTCCAGTTGGTGGTGAAACAGATCAAGGAGACATATGAGGCTAAAGGAGAAAGAATGACCCTTCATCTGAAGAAAGTACAAGAACTAATGAGAAAATTTGTGCATGTAAAAGTCGTGCATGTCCCTAGACCTGAAAATTCCCTAGCCGATGCCTTAGCCAAACTAGCCACTACCTCTCAAGCAAACCTAGATAAGCTGATTGCAGTTGAACACCTAGCCAAGCCATCGATGAGCCCCAAGGCTGAAGAAGTGTTCCCCGTGCAGATTCAACCAACCTGGATGGATCCAATTAGGGAGTACCTTCAAAATGGAACCTTACCTGCAGATTCCAAAGAAGTAGCAAAGCTAAGGGGTAGGTCATCCAAATTCACCATCCTCCAAGGAAACTTGTACAAACGGGGCTTCTCGGCACCTCTCCTAAGGTGTGTAGGAGACGAGGAGGCCAATTATATACTAAGGGAAATCCATGAAGACATTTGTTGTAATCACATCGGAGCTCGAGCTCTGGCGAGCAAAACACTAAGGTAGGGGTATTTCTGGTCCACCATGCTCAGGGACGCAGTAAAGCTGGTCAAGAGATGCAAAACCTGTCAAGTGCATGCCAATGTTACACACTGCCCACCAGAGCTCCTCACCTCGGTGATTAGCCCATGGCCATTCTAGTAGTGGGGTCTAGACATACTCGGTCCTCTTCCAATAGGCATGGGAAAGTGAAAATTTGCTCTAATAAGAGTAGAATACTTCACCAAGTGGGTTGAGGTGGAACCTCTTACAAAGATCATAGAGCAAAAAATCTAGAGTTTCACCTAGAAATCCATAATTTGTAGGTTTGGAATCCTAAGGGCATTGGTCTGAGATAATGGAAAACAGTTTGATAACTCAAAGTTCAAAGGATTTTGTGTCGAGCTAGGCATAAAAATCTATTTCTCTGCACCAGCTCATCCCCAGTCGAATGGACAAGCAAAAGTAACTATTCGGACTACAAAAACAGCTCTGAAGACCAAACTCGAAGCCTTAACAGGACGATGGATGGAACATCTTCCAAAAATGCTATGGGCTTATAGAACCACATCCAGATCGGCAACTCAAGAAATTCCCTTCACCTTGGCTTATGGAACTGAAGCAGTGGACCCTGTGGAAATAGGCATCTCATCTCCAAGAATGGAGCTCGCCGATCCCGAGCTAAACAATGAATCACTACTAGTTAATCTCGACCTCCTAAATGAAAAAAGGGACAGAGCCTTACAGCGCATCCTTGATTATCAGAGAAAGATAGCTCGATTCTACAACAAAAGAGTCAGACAAAGGAGTTTCACCGTAGGCGAACTCCTTCTAGCTGAGAAGGACCCCACTCACAGTAGCTAGGGCCCAATTGGAAAGGTCCATACATCATATCCAGAGTAATCAGACTAGGAAATTACGAGCTAAGAACTGAAGAAGGAAGAGTTTTGCCTCAGTCATGGAATGCTGAGCATTCCATGAATGAGCTCTTCAGCTCATAAAACCAAGATGAGTTCTCAAACTCACGATGAGCTCTTCAGCTTATAAAAACATCGATGAGTTCTTCAGTTCATGAAACTAAGATGAGATCTTCAGCTCATAAACTCACGATGAGCTCTTTAGCTCATGAAAATAAGATGAGTTCTTTAGCTCATAAACTCAAGATGAGCTCTTCGGCTCATAAAACAACAATGAGCTCTTCAGCTCATAACGTTGAAATCCTTAGCTCATAAATCTATGATCAGCTCTTCAGTTCATAAAACTACAAACGAATTCTTTTGAACTAAGGAGAGCTCTTCAACTCAGTTGCCCCCAGCTTGGGAACAGACCTCATACTTGTCGAAAACAGAATTGGTCCCAAAAAAACAAAGTTCTCCTTGAAGCAAGGGGGAAAAGGGGAGTTAGCAAGAGAAAAGCAAGATACAAGTTATTTTGACAGAAGGAAAATACAAGTTCTTTTCATACAAAGAAACTATTACAAGAAACAAAAAATTTTAATACAAAATCCCTAAGTATCAACAGTTAGATCAACAGTCTCTTCCGGTAGCTCAAGTGTAGTCATTCTCTCTGACAGAGCAGGAGGTTGAGGAAGGTCAGATGATGTGACACCCCAAAATCCGGGGGTCCCGTTGATAACCCATCAACCCGCGAAAACATCCGTGGATATCGCTCAACCCGACACCACATCTAGAATATCATTAAGCCGGTATTATAACCCATAATGAAAATTCGGTTTAACATTCATTTGATTCAATTAAAGTCCCATACACCGTAGTTTGTACCCCATTAGGGTCAACTTTGATCATTTAAAGGAAGAAAATTCAAAGCCCAAAGATTTGGCAAAACATTTAAAAATTTCAGATTTTTGGAATGACTACCTGTCGGCTACCGGTAGCTGTTTCCTTCTGGAAAACAACTACCTGTTGGCTACCGGTAGCTGTTTCCTTCTGGAAAACAACTACCTGTTGGCTACCGGTAGCCGAAACATTCTGGAGCTACGACTACCTGTTGGCTACCGGTAGATCAGACTTGAAGTAGATCAAAATGTCGTCAACAAAGACTACGACAAACTGATCAAGGTAGGGTTGGAACACCCTATGCATGAGATCCATGAATGCCGCCGGGGCATTCGTCAATCTGAAAGGCATGACAGTAAACTCGAAATGCCCATACCGCGTCCTAAACGCCGTCTTAGGGATGTCCGCATCCCGAACCCTCAACTGATGATAGCCGGTACGGAGATCTATCTTGGAATAGACTCGTGCCCCTCTCAGTTGATCAAACAAGTCATTAATCCTCGGCAAAGGGTACCTATTCTTGATAGTAACCCTATTCAACTGCCGGTAATCTATGCAGAGTCGAAGGGTCTTTTCATTTTTCTTGGCAAACAATACCGGAGCGCCCCAAGGTGAGGTGCTCAGCCTAATAAATCCACTGTCCAACAATTCCTGCAATTGGACCTTGAGTTCTCGCAACTCAGCAGGTGCCATCCTATGTGGAGTCATAGAAATGGGCGATGTACCGGGATGCAACTCTATAGTGAAGTCTACATCCCTATGTGGAGGTAATCCCGGTAGTTCATCCGGAAAAACATCCTCATATTCGCAACATATCCTAACCCCTAGGGTTGAATTTCCCCCTAAGAATACTTCCAGGATGCGATATATAAAACCACATCATGCACAAGAACATGAAAATAATGGTACATAATACGTTCACATCAATTAGCAGGTGTATCATAAACAGGGAAAACAAAAAATGTACCCTGGATAACCAACTGATCCGCTGGTTCAGTCGGTGGCATCATGGTGTAGACACGCCCTTGGGTCCCTGAAGTCCCGGCCTGTGTGTCCTGGCCTCGACCTCTACCCATGCCCTGGCCCACCTGGCCTGCTTGTGGAGTTCCCGCTCGGAAAGTGGTAGTAGGCGCTTGTGCAGCACCCTGAGATTGGTACTGGCCCCTTCTGACCCATGGTGGGGTAGGGAGGAACATAAGGTGTCTGTGTGTACCCCACTGAAGACTGGGACTGGGATGCCCCATAACTCTGGGATCCCTGCCTCTGAGGACAATCTCTCCTCATGTGCCCAGACTGATGGCAATGATAACAAGTTCGTTGGCCCCCTAGTAAGAAGGCTTCCGTTTTCTCCCGCCTTGGGAGGATTGACCCACATCCTGACTCATCCAGCCTAATTGCAGAGTCTCCGCACATAAAGGAGTAGGGGCTTGGATTGCACCCTGTGGCTGGAACAAATTTCCCTGGTCTGTAGTGGGACAGGGAAGAATAACATGTGCTTGTACGAGTCCCACTGACGACTGGGTTTGAGACATGTCGGAACTCCCTGAGGTTTGCCTCAAGGGGCAACTCCTCGTTACATGGCCTTGGGATTCTTGTCTTTGAGGACAATCCTGTTTCTTGTGGCCTGGCTGGCGACAATGATAGCAAACCCTCTGACCTGCCTGGTAACCAGGCCTCGATGTTTTACCCTTTTTCCATGGGCGTTGATGTCCCACGGAACTCAGACTTTGTTGGATAGCTTGAGCCTCTTGGCTCAGATCTGCACTAGCCTGTACAATGGCAGCAGCCGCTGCACTGGCTTGCGCAATGGTAGCAGCCGTAGCACCAAGAGCCTTCACGAAGGCTTGGTGGTCAATGACTGGTGGTGGTTGGTTGGTTCTCCCACCGCCTCGACGTCCCCTTCCTCGACTAGCCATCTAAATTTGTCAGATAGCAAACAAGTCTCACAAGGTATCCCAAAAATAGGGATCAAGATTGAAACTTTGAGAATTCTTCTCATTGTCTCACTAGCAATGCTTATGCCACCCACTAGTAGACATTTACACCATAAACCACTCCGTTCATCCCTTATTCCGAACCCAAGGTTATGTTTTCTAACCTAGTGTATTCATTCACATATACATTCTACCATGTACATAATTCACATGTCATGTAGCACATAACATATAGCCAACAACAATTAACATGTAACTTTTAAACACACAAGATGAAATGTACAATGCATGCAATGTTCTAGACCCAATGCCCAACAAGTTAGGTTTACGCATTACCTAGGGCTCTAAACATCTTTCACCCTGGCAATGGAAGATGATAGGCTCATTTCCTACAAGACCACATAAGATCTATAACCCTATGCTCTGATACCAAGCTGTAACACCCCAAAATCCGGGGGTCCCGTTGATAACCCATCAACCCGCGGAAACATCCGTGGATATCGCTCAACCCGACACCACATCTAGAATATCATTAAGCCGGGATTATAACCCATAATGAAAATTCGGTTTAACATTCATTTGATTCAATTAAAGTCCCATACACCGTAGTTTGTACCCCATTAGGGTCCACTTTGATCATTTAAAGGAAGGAAATTCAAAGCCCAAAGATTTGGCAAAACATTTAAAAATTTCAGATTTTTGGAATGACTACCTGTAGGCTACCGGTAGCTGTTTCCTTCTGGAAAACAACTACCTGTTGGCTACCGGTAGCCGAAACATTCTGGAGCGACGACTACCTGTTGGCTACCGGTAGCTGTTTCCTTCTGGAAAACAACTACCTGTTGGCTACCGGTAGCTAAAGGCAGATTTTGCCCATTTCATTAGTTTTTCGTTTCCAACTCATTTCAAACTCTTCCAAACTCATACCAAACATATATAATGAGAATTCCCACATTATACATAGTCCATCCAAGTCATATTACATACATTCATAATTCAAAATATAATGTTTTACAACAACATTTCAAATCACTTAGAGACCACATGTTGGCCTCTCTTCAAACTTGGCGCTCGTCATGGAAACCATCCATCGGCACACGACCCTCACCTGAAATGTTTCCCGTATAGGGTGAGCCAACGCCTAGTAGAGAAAAATCCTACAATGGCTACTCTTCCCCCTAGATGCTCATGCTCATGTAATCACATACAACATAATAACCAATCCTTTCACTCAATTGTGCATTCTATGTTGGAATGCAATAAAGCCATGTCATGATATGAAATGAAACTCCCCCATGAGCCTTAACCCAAACCTTTAGCGGCTTCCACCACAATGCAATGCCAATGTGTGTGAACCCGTCTATTGACGGAAAACATCCAATGATCGTTTGAATTAAAAGTTATGTCTTTATAAAAACCCAATCATTGTTGGAGGCTACCCATTTAATGGGTGTTTTTATACAACAAAATCTTGTGTCTTCCTGGGCAACGGATTTTGGAATCGCACCGCCGGCTCCGTGGGCCTATCTACACTTTTTGGACTTGCACCGTCGGAGTGTATGAACCAAGTGGTTTAGGGTTTTTCACCCAAGGAAGTCGCCATGCCCCTTCTTGCTATACCCAACACAAGTTTTCCTTATGCAACATGCGACTCAAAAAGGATCGTCGATCCACTTTTTCCCGAGCCCACATATCAAGCACCAAACAAGGTGTTGATTAAATCTATGCATCTCCCACACACCAACACTCATGCACAATGACAATGAATGTGATGCTATATTCATGCTCAAAATGCAATGGCCACTACATGAGCAACATAATCATATGTTCAACATATCTAAATTTCATGGCAATCTTATCAATTGTATATGACTACCAAATCCCAACCATGTCAACATATCACAATCATATCTTGACGACATAGAGCATAATTTCAATTATCTCTATACACACAAACATGTTATCACAATATAATTGAAATAACACCCATTTACCAACTAAGGCATTTAAACAAACACTTTATGGGCACAAACCATAAATCACAAAGCATGCCTCCAATAATATCAAGTCACATAGTGAATCATGTATATATATATATATATATATATATATATATATATATCAAAATACATACATATGTACATTCAACCCATACTCTACCAACAACTAAGGATGGAATAGGTCAAGGTAGGAAACCCCCTACCTGTTGGAGCGTAGTAGAGGTTGTAGAAAATCTCTAGGCACAAAGCAATCCAAAAACCTTGATTTTCTCCAACTCTTGATTTTTCACCTTCGATGGAATTCGTTGTTTTTGGTATGTAGAGGAAGCCCTTGACGAGTAGATCACTTCTCCCTTCTAGCTCGACGGAATCCGAGCGACGGTTGTCAGAGAAATCGCCGGAGAAAGGCTTAAGAAAACCCTTTTCTCTCTCCTCTCTTTCTCTCTCTCTCTCTTTGAACGGCTGAACAAGGCTCAAGTGGGCTTAGAAAATCTGATTTTTCAGATATTTTAGCCCTATTTATAGTTTTAAATGTGTGGTCTACATCGCACCGCTCGTTTATTACTTTCGGGTCCGTTTTTCGTCCCGAAATGACTCATTAAATCCCGGATTAAGTCCAAATAAATTTTATTGGCACACTAATCTAATTATAAGAAATTTTAATATTTCTCATTTTTGGGGACCTTTAAAAGGTCAATCGCCACGCAGTCGTCTTGATCTACATGCAAAATCCGACTCTCTCGGAATTCAACGAATTTTCTGGTGGTTACTAGATTTCGCGTTGTGAATCCAATGGCGAACTCCGTTTCCTCATCCGAGGTCTAGAACATATGTATTTTAAATACACACAGTAGTGGCAAATGACTATTTTGCCCTTTTTTGGAAAAAGTTCAGATTTTCCCGAGTTTTACAGATGAAGCTAGAGAAATGACAGATGAAGCAAAGGGAGCCTCAGAAGGGAAAAGTATTGGAAATTCACCTCCATTTGGAGGCAGGATGATCTCAGGAACTCCCATCTCTACTAAAATTGTTTCCTCAAGCACAGAAGATCCAACCCTAGTCTCGACAGGACCAAGCTCATGAGCCTCGACCTCGACCACAGCAGGGACAGTAGCAAAAGCTTCGACCTCGGGAACAAGGCTAGGATTTGTGACCCCAACCTCTGCCTCCTTCCCAGTAGCTGAATTATCCTTCTCCTTATCCAAATGAGGATCAAAATTAAAGTCCAGAGTAGGGTATGCCTCCCTGGTTTGCTCTTGGAAGGCAAAATACCCAGCAGCCCAGTTTGTGGCACATTCATCCAAGAGCTCAGCCACCTTGGTGTCCCTTGTCTTCACCTTGGTCCTCTCCACCTCAATTTCCTTCAGCAGCACAGCATTGACCTCAGCCAACATGTCATACTCTTTCTTCATGGACTGGAGAGAATCAACAGCTACGAAGGCATCTTTTTGCGCCTGAAGCAAGTTGTCGGCCTTAAGCTTGAGCTCGTCATTAGCCTTTCTATCTTTGACTTCTAAGCCCTTGTTCGCTGAGCTCCAATCATTGACTTGAGCCTTCTGTTCATGTATCTGAGCCTTTAGGTCCTCGTTGGTGAAAGCCAAATCGGCAACTTTGAGCTCAAAGGCTTTCGAGGATTTCTGAGACACCTCGGCAACGCTCTCCAAAGCTCGAACTCTACTCACCAAGGTGCTCACATGAATGACAAGCTAAGATAAGCTAAGTTCAGAAAAGGCTACCTACCCAAAGAAAAAAAAATGGAGTTTAGAAAAATCAGAACTTATCAATGCTGCTCCATACAAAGCAATAGTGGCCGAGAAAGATAAGGGCCCCATCTAAACTTCCTAAATATCATATTCAGGGATAACAGATGCAATGGCCTCGACAGCAAGGTTCACGTTCTTGATGAGCGAACCCTTGCCTTTGACCACCTTTCCTGATGAGCCCTCTATCGGCAGATGAGGAACTTTTTCGATAGGCTTGGAGGGAAAGATTCTCGCAAGAATGGAGCTATAGCCTTGAGGGCTCCGGACACCTCTGTCGATGAGGGGGAAGATGAAGCCCCAGCTAGTCCAAAGGGCCCCACAAAGGGATGAGGAGATACCGTTGGATTCATCAGGGGAACAGAGACCCCTTGGGAAGTGGAGACCACTACAAGCTTCACAAATAAAGAGGCCTTTTGAATGGCCGGTGGAAGAGAGGAGATCATTTGAGAAGGTGGAGGAGAGGACGAGCTCACTCTTGGTGATTTCTGAACATGACCTGGGTCATTCCCAGATTCAACCTCGGCCTTGCGTTTTCCACCAGTTTTGTCTTTCCTATGATGGGCCACCTTGGCCCTTACAGCTTCAGCATCTAGAGACATCGTGCTGGAACCTAAAGAAATCAAAGTAAGCAGATCATAAAAAAAGAAGAAAAAGAAGAAATAAAGATGAAGAAAGAAGAGCCTTACCAGCAAGATCTTCAGCACCAACTACAGATATTGGAATTGGAGTTTCAACTCTCACCGCAGGAGGACTAAACCCGAGTTGAGTAAGCACTGCTGACTTGATAAGCTCGGAGTACTTCTATGGCTGAAAACCCTCCAAGCTCAACAACACAATCCTATCCACTGCGCTAAGGTCGGGATGAATGCTTGGAAATGAAAAGAAAATGAGGTCATAAAAAATAAGCATCAACTCAAGGAAAGGAGTCGTACCAGGCTTCCTCAACAAGGACTTACCCAATTTATCAGGAGCTAACCAGGCCCGGGGTACAGGTAGAGTGCCAGAAGTATCCCTTGGTTTGAACTCTCATTCCTTCCCAGACACAAAGAAAAACAGCTTCTTCCAGCCCTTATGGGAACTCAAGAGGTTGAATATTAGAATTGGGGCTTTCACCCATTTAGCAATGTAAAGGAAGCCATTAGAAGGAGAAAATTTAACATTAAATAATTTCATGAGCAAAGGTATTGAAGGGACACCGAGCTCATTTTTCTTAAAAAAAACGAGGAGGCCCACTAAAATGCCCCAAGAGTTGGGAGAAATTTGGGTTGGACATACATTGAAATATTGGAGAACGGACTTAAGAAAGGGATGCAGAGGAAGCCTAAGACCATTCTCAAAAAAAGCAACAAAGAAGCAAACCTTCTTAGGCACAACGGAGTCATATCGAAGATCTACGTGAGGAGACCAGTATTGCATACCCTTAGGGAAGTTGAACCTAGCAGAAAGAACACTCAGGTAGGGAGGGGTGACCTCACTAAAACCTACTAGATCTAAAGCTCGGGGGCAAGCCTAGCGATCCCAGCACTGCCAGAAGTACCAGCCTTGCCTTTTTTGGCTTTCCTTTTCCAGGATGTCTTAGACCTCGGAGCAGGTCCTAGTAGAGGCAATGGGGTCTCTGCCTCATTCGCATCGACAACGTCCACACCTGGAAAATTGTCTATTTCATTCCCTATATCCCCCAAATGATCCTCGTCTAGCTCAGGAAATCGATCACCCATAGCTAAAGAGACAGATGAGGAAGTGACCTCAAACGAAGCAGACATGGAAGGGTGGAGGAAAGGAAAACTAAAGGAGGCATAAATAGGGGGAACATTGCTGAAGCAATCCTCAAAAGCCCTAGGATCAAGGCTCCAACGACCAAAGAGGAAAATCCTAGTAGTAGTGTAAGGGTATAAGAAGAGTGGAAGAAACGATAAGGAACGACCTCAACTCCTAAAGAAGCAAAAATGAAAGGTCTAGAAATGAAGCAACCACCTCGAATCCGAGGGATCCAGAATGAATGGAGGCCTAAAAAGAAGGAAAGGAGCAAAGCAAAAAATGTAACTAGCTGAGAACAATTAACAATCTAAAACCCAGGATAAATCCAAGGAATGGACTAAGCTAGCCACGCAAAATCTTCCGAATGAATTTGGGAAATTGCCAGCAAAGCTCTAGATCTCTAACAGATTGGGGAAAACGAAATTGAAAAGGAAGAGGAAAAGGAGAAAAATCTGGAGAAATAATGTGAAGGGATTTCGAAATGATGAAGAAGGCGATTTTTGGCTATTGATGCATTTAAGGCGAATGTGCGAATAGACACGTGAAAACAGAGGGATAAGGGATGTGCGCAAGAAACAAGGCAGAAATTATTGCACGTTCGCAACACCATGACAGTCAAGAAACATCCCATCGTGCACATCTCGAGGTCAATCCTAAACAATCTCGCTCACCCAAGTCAGAACTTAGTCTTAGCTCTTATAACTCTACCTGACCAGGGACTGGGGGCAACTGATGATACCTTAAAAATGCTTAAGGATGAGCTCGGTGATTCAGTTCGTTTTTCTAGATCGGGAGCCCAGCTTACTTTGGATACCCATGGAGCTCGAGGTCAGATCTCCCATCCCTGCAGCCACGTCTCAAGGAGGGTAGCGCAGAAGACAGCTGGCCTCCACCCAAGCACCACTCAGATAGTAACGGTCGCATATCCAAGCAATAGAATCGCAATTGTCCCAACACCCTCCATAACCATTGCGAGATAGTAGCAACTGTTACAAGGAGAAGCAAGGATCTCGCCAAAAGGTCAAGCAAGGCTCAAGATCAACTATAAATAAGGGGCATAACCCCCAGCAATGGACACACAAGTAATTGTAATCAGAACCACTCTTTTTAATCCCATTTCTCCATTAATATAAGCCCCTGGAGCAAGAGACTCCCTTAAGAGTGGACTAACCGAGTTCCCGAGCTGGTGAACCACTATAAATTTTTTGTGTGTTAAATCTCTTTCCTTAGTCCAAATCCTAAGAGCCTAGGAGCTCAGACTGAATAAATCAGTACCTATTGATTTCTTATGTCTGCTCTCTATAGTGCTACATACATTCTAAAAACAAGTGGAGAATAGATTAAACCATAGATAATGAACTTAAATAAATCATGCATGGAAGGTTACAAAGGCCATTGGCTTGAATATCATTCACTCATTGCTTGTTTTAAGCTTTAGTTTTTTTATTTGGCACTCAGCGACGGTTCAGACAATTGCCACTGAACCACCAAGAAAAGCTATGGCTGAGGCTATACTGGGTTGGGTGGCAAATGGGTAATTCCATTTACTTCCCCTTGTTTCTTATTTATTTACTGATCTATGTCAAAAGTGATATTTTTTTTCCATAGATAAGGTTGAAGATCAATATTTAATTCTTATTTTATTTTTATTTTCAATTCTTTCACAACCAGTTTATCATGTCACACACCAAGCATTAATATTATTGACCTATCAAACCCATAAAATTCTACTAATGAATTTCATATCATAGTGAATCAGTAATAAAATTACGATTCAATTAAGTTATAACTCAAATATGAAAAAAATACTAACTTAATGAAATCCAAAAAAACAAAGATTTTTGGGTGGATACTAATTGACATCATTAATCATAACTAGACATATTTGAATCAGTTTTAATCAAACCCATGAGTGGAGGATTCAAAGCATTTACAATTGAGAACAAGAATGCCTCCAACACACTAGTGGAGACCAAGAATACGGGGAATGGACTCCGGTTCAATACCCAAGGCGACACAAAATCAAACCCAGCATCACCAGAAAAGGGAATAGTCAGATTCAGGAAGTCAAGAGTCAGTAGACCGGTCAAACAAGGACACCACTTGGGCCAACAGGGACCCAACACATCACCAATACCCATGTGATCAATGCAAAGTGCAAAGAGAATACAGACCTGGCCCCTCGCAGGTACAAGGAACCAACCTTACCTCAGTTGCTGAGCATCTTCACACCAAACAAGTTAAAACAAAAGAGGCCAGAGAAAGGAAAAAAGAGAAAAAAATCTATGAACGGTCAAGGAAGTGGGAAGCTCGAGGTAGCAAAGATATGGAAGGAGAAGGCAGATCAGATGGTTTACACAACGTCAAAATTCGAATGCAGTGCGTTGTAATTCTCTAGGTTTTCTCCCTTGATTTTTCTCTTTCTCTCTCTCTCTCTCTCTCTCTGCCTCTTCTAAATGTGAATGTAAAATCTTGCTAAGAGAACCAGAAAGTGTGTTTATTTATAGGCTACAACAAATACCCTAAGGAGAAATAAGAGTACACATTCCAATGGGCCTAGGAATCTTATATCCAACCCAAAAAAAATATTCTACGGTCCATTAATAATAAGTTAGTCAACTAAAAATTTATTATTGATATTCCAAGCCTTATCTCAAAATTATATTTCGAGCTCCTTGTTATTATATGCTTAATAATCTCTCTACGTTTAATATTACAGATATCCGTCAGTTAATTAAATTACTGACAATTATATTTAATTGACTTCTTTTTATTGTTGAGATCTTACCACTAAACTTATTTTTCATGTCGAATAATTACATCCACCTATAAGATTTGACATTCACAAAATCTATAAGCTTACTCAAGAGGACATCATCAACCCATTCAAATATTGAGACATAGTTTCCTTTAATAATTAATTTTTACCATGAAAATAATGTCATCTCCTAATTCACTGAGTTTTTTTTGACTCAAATATGAATTTCACTCTTTGAAGAATTAAAGTAACAATCATTATATGCACATGTCCATTAAATATCTCAAGATTAAGAGCTTAAATAATCATAATAACCATGAGGTATTTATTTTTTATTTAGTCAGTGTTGGAGTAAAAAATGTGTCCAACTATTCTAAAAGTTGTTGAGGCTGATCTAGGCTTGGCTACACCTTTTCCCAAGCTCTAAGTGAGGTTTTCGGCGGTTGTGGTACCTTAAAAGGAAGTTGGATATCGGAGGGGTGCTCCAGGGATCGACCCTCCGATACTTAATTCAGTATATGAGAATTTTAAGGTGCAATAATTTAACTAGGCTTAATCTGCTTACCTGGGTCTTACCCCAGAGGTCCCATTTTGTAGTATTTTGTGTACCAGAGAAAGTGGACTCTAGGCTCTCTTGGTAGTTGGATTTTCCTAATCTCCTTTTGGTTGAGGAGTCTTGGCTTCTATGGACTTTATCCCTTGTTGGAATAACCATCCAGAGACCTAGTTGTGCTTGGAGTCTGTTTGATCATGTGGATAAGGCTTGTCGAGGGTATGATCTTATCCTTATCCCTTGATCGCCTTATCTTCCCCATAGTATTTAAACGAATCCGTTATTTGAGTGGATCTTTGGCAGATAAGGTTCCTAACAATTCAGGATAAGCTTTACCATCCTTCTGGTTTCCACTAGGTTGGGAAAAGTTGATTATCTGAGCTCATTACTTCTCTAGCTTTCCTTTCTTGCTAATAGGCCAGCCAACAGTTACATTTCTAAAGGTAGTGCCAACTAGGACCTTTCCCTTAGTTGAGATTAAATTCTCTCTATTAGTTGCCCCTAATTAGGTTTCCCAAGCTGGTGGAGATTTCCTCCCATTAGAAACTAACCATTAACCCCCTTCAATTTTTGAAGTGCATTAATTGCACGTCTTTTTAGCAGGGTTTTTGTAACTGCCATCTCTCGATATATTTAAAGGGCAGTTAGGGCCTTTGGTTTTGGCAAATTTTTCCTTCTCTCTTTGATTTCTCTCCTCATAAAAGAGCTACCTTGTTCTTTTTTAGGGTTTCCCATGTCGAAAACACCTATCTCTTTTCCCTTTCTTACTGCTCTTACTTTCCATGGCTTTTGAAAAATCTTCATTCAAAATTCCCTTCTCCTCTGCTTAAAAGACGAAGATATAAGAGACTGGGCTTATGGAGGTTACTGGATAAGAGGCCCTTGAACCCCTAGCTATTTTGCTCAGGGGGTATTAGTACCATTACCGACATTGATCTTTCTCGCCTTTGCTCCAAATTCAACATTCCTAACTCCATCTTACTGAGAACCCTTGGTGGCCATGAAAGAGCTTGCGATTATCGTGAAAGGGAGGTCTATAGGTATAATATAACCTTCAATTTTGGATTCAGATTTTCTTTTCTTCTTTATGTTCGAAAATTCTTGTATTTCTCGAATATTGTTCCTGCCCAACTCACCCCAAATAGTTGGAGGGTGTTGATTGGGCTTGGTGCCTTGTGGAGCTCTGCCCATGGCATTGGCGTCTTTCCCACTATTGGAGAGGGCCTCTATTCTTTTCAAATTAAGGTGGGTACTGACCCAAGTTTGGGCTAGTACTATTTGATGAAGAATGCTGGCAACACTGATTTGCTGACTAAAATTCCTTCCCCCACCAAAGAATGGAAGGATCGCTTCTTCTTTGTTTTTGGTTCTGGATAGAAATTCGATCCCTCTGAACATCTGGTTGCAAACCCTATGAGGGTTCTCTGCAAATGGGGCGTTATGCCTTCCTCTGTCTTTTGGTAGGTTTATTGCTTCGTCTTCTTGAATTCTCTTTTTATTTGAAGAAACTTAGAATTAAGAGATTCTAATCTTTGTAGTTGACATCTCTTCTCTGGGTAAAGAGATTCTTGACGGAGTTGCTGTGGCTCAATGCCACAATCTTCAAAAATTTGACAGCTTGGTTTCAGAGGCTAACCTGTATAAATTGAAGATGGGACCAAAGCAGTTCGGCTAGGAAAGCTTATGACGAAGAGATCGAGTAGAGAAGGAAAAAGTCAACCTTGTTCAACCAGGAGAGATGTCCCGTAGAAATCCTCCCATCACATTCATAGATAAAGATCTCAAGGGAGTTTGCACTCCACACCATGATCCTCTGGTGATCTCTGTTGTTGCTTCCAATCACACGATTCTAAGAGTCCTAGTAGACAGTGGCAGCACTGTAGACATCATCTTCCTTCATGCCTTCAATGAATTGAGCATAGGAAAGTCAAAGCTACACCCTCTCAAAGTCCTTCTAGTAGGATTCTCTAGAGAAAGGGTTTATCCAGTGGGGACAATTTTAATTCCTGTTACTCTAGAGGAATCTCCCTGCCAATAGATGCATATAGTGGATTTCATAGTAATGGACTACACTTCAGCTTATAACATGATATTGGGGCAACCAACCCTTAATGCCCTCAAAGTTGTACCATCAACTTATCACCTTCTCCTATGATTCCCAACTCAAGGTATTGGAGAGGTTCGAGGAGATCAGGCAGTAGCAATGGAATGCTATGTTGTATTAGCAAGGTCTTCTAAGATTTTTTAGACTTGTCAAGTCGATAAACTAGAACCTAAAGATCAAGAAGAATCAGAGAAAGCACGCCCGGAGGAACAGTTGGTTTCGGTGACCTTGGGAAGGAAGTCTGACCAGATTATGTATGTGGGTTCTAATCTTTCCCCTCAAAGACAAGTTAGAGAAGATCTTGCAAGAGAACACATATGTATTTGCCTGGAGTCATGAGGATATGTCGGGCATAGATCCACATGTAATAGTCTACAGACTCAATGCCGATCCCTCAGTCAAGCTAGTAAAGCAGAAGAGGGGAGCTTTTTCCCTTGAAAGGGCCAAGGCAATCGTTGAGGAAGTGCTGAAACTCCTACAAGCAAAGTCAGTTCGGGAAATTCACTATCTAGAGTAGATAGCCAATGTTGTGCTCGTAAAGAAACACAATGAAAAATGGAGACTTTGCATAGATTTGATTGACCTGAATAAAGCGTGCCAGAAGGACTATTTTCCACTTCCATGGATTGACGATATGTTGATGATATGTTGGCATGTTGGCAAAATGTTGACGATATGTTAGTAAAATGTAGCTAAGGACCATATTAACGATAGTTTATATTGATGCTATGTTGGTAAAATGTAGCTAAGGACCATGTGAGGAAGCTGCAGGAAGCTTTCCAGGTCCTAAGAAAGTACAAGATGAAGTTAAACCCCACGAAATGTGCTTTTGGGGTATCCTTTGAAAATTCAAGCTTTAATGGATATGCACCCCCCTCGGAATATCAAGGAGATGTAGTGCTTCACTGGACGTGTTGCAGCACTCAATAGGTTTATATCGCGGGCCAGTGATAAATATTTACCTTTCTTTAAGACGTTGAAGAAAGCTTTCAAATGGTTGCCAGAGTTTGCGACAGCTTTCAAAAAGCTAAAATAGTACTTGGGGACACCCCCATCATTATCCGTGCTAGTTGAAAAAGAGGTCATGTATCTTTATCTGGAAGCCTCTGATGAGGCCACCAGTTCCGCCTTGATAAGAAAAGAACAAAAAATTCAAAAGCCAATATACTATACCAGCCATGTCCTGAAGAGGGAGAAGTCAGGTATTTTAGACTAGAGAAAGTAGCTTTCGCACTCATCTCTGCAGCACAAAAGTTGTGCCCCTACTTCCAAGCTCACTCGATCACTGTCATGACCAACTCTCCCATCCGGCAAGTTTTACAATAACCAGAAATCTCTAGAAGGCTCACCAAATGGGCCATTGAGTTGGGTGAGTTTGATATAACTTACCAGGCAAGGACATCCATTAAGGGATAAACATTAGCGGACATTATTTTTGAAAATACCTCGTCCGAAGAGTCCCATTCATCAAACAGCTTGGGACAAAAGAGCTAGATCCTCTTTACCGACGGTTCATCGAATGTTGATGGAGGAGGGACAGGAATAATTCTGGTTTTCCCAGATCAACTCAAGATAGAGTATGCCTTAAGATTTGGGTTTACAGCCTTAAATGAGGCAGCATAAGAAGCTTTGCTCACAAGATTGAGGTTGGCATTGTCACAAAGAGTCAAAAACCTCCTGGTGAAGGTAGATTCTCAACTAATCATTAAACAGATCAAACGAGAATACGCGGTCAAGGATACTAGGATGGCTGCATACTTAGCCAAGGTTGCCGAGTGTATATCTCATCTAGAAGCCTTCAACATCGAGAGATTGCCAGGGTTGAAAACGCTCATGCTGATAGCTTTCTTGGCCTCATCATTCCACGATGAGCTCCCAAGTGTAATCCCTATGGAGCTCTTTCCTAAATCTAGCATCGACGAGGTCAAAGCAAAGGTTAATTTCACCTAGCAAGAGAAGAGATGAACCTTTACTATCTTTTAATATTTAACAGGTGGAGTAATCCCCAAGGAAAGAACTGAGGCACAAAAGCTCTGCTGGAAAGCTGTAAGGTACGCTGTTATAGGTAGAGTTTTATATAAAAGAGGTTTTTCACGCCTTATTTATGTTGTTTGGAGAAAGAGGAAGCTCAATATGTTCTCAAAGATATTCATGAAGAAGAATGTAGGAACCACCTAGGGGGAAGAGCTTTGGCCTATAAAGCACTCCGCCAGGGGTACTATTGGCCAACCATATAGAAGGATGATATGCAATTTACAAAAACTTGTGATAGTTGTTAGAATTTCACCAACGTATCAAAGACACCTCCACAAGAGCTTTCTCCTATAACAAGTCATTGGTCGTTTGCCTAATGGGGCATTGACATAGTCGGACCTCTGCAAGTCGAAAAGGGGCAGAACCGATTTGCAGTTGTGGCGATCGATTACTTCACCAAATGGGCCGAGGCAGAACCCTTGACCACTATCACAGAAAAGAGACTTCAAGATTTCTTTTGGAAGTTCATACTTTTTTGATTTGGGGTGCCTCATGTTTTGGTGTCAGATAATGGGAAGTGGTTTGATAATGATCCAATTAGAGAATTTTGCTCCGAATATGGAATCCGCAATCATTACTCCTCCCTAGGCCACCCACAAGCTAATGGTCAAGCAGAAGTAACCATCAGAATACGCATGGAAGGAATCAAAACCCGTCTAAAGGAGTCAAAGGGACTATGAGTAGAGGAACTGCCCCAAATCCTATGGGCATATCACATGATGGTCAGAACTCCAACAGGGGAAACACCATTCTGCCTTGCCCACGGAACAGAGGCTGTAATCCCAACTGAAATGGAGATACGAACTTTCAGAATTCAACATTACAATGGGGAAGAGGTTGAAGAACAGCTCCGCACTAACCTAGATCTCTTGGAAGAAAGAAAGGAGCAATTTCAAATCAAACTGGCAGCTTACCAGACCCAAATAGCCCTCTATTACAACAGAAAGGTCAAGATCCACGAGTTTGCCCAAGGAGACCTGGTCCTGAAGAAAGTAACCCAAGACTCCAGGGATCTTAAGCATGGAAAGTTGGGTCCAAATTGGGAATGGACCTATCAAGTTACTTAGATGGTAAGGCCCAGAACTTATGAGTTGCAGACGTTGGATGGAAGGAAGCTGACACATGCTTGGAATGTCGAACATCTTAAGAAGTACTATCAGTGAGAGTGACTTTCTGAAAGCATAAATAAAGGATGGTAGTTTATCTTTCTCACTTTGATTGGTTTATTTTGTAATAAGCCTTGTGGCAAACTTTTCTTTTAAAGAAAGTTATTAATAAAAGATGTATGTTTGAAAATCCCTTGAGTGAATCTCATGTCAAAAAAATAAAAACCTCGAGAAAGCTCAATCTTGACGAAACTAGGCTTTCAGAAATAAGGCTCCTTAGTTAAAAAAGTTGGAAAGAGAAAAACACCTCTTAAGAAAGTGTCAATCTCAAATAGAGAAAAATAAAAGGGAAAGCTAAGAGGCCTTCCATTCACAGGATCGAAAAGACCTAGCCCCGCCTAGGCTTGCTGGGGACCAACTTGGTTAATCACCAATTGATAGTTGGCAATACTCTAAGCTCAACAAAATAATCTCGATACAGAGTATAGAGGAAAACTGCCAAGGTGGGAATTCTGGTAAGCTTGACCTCCAAATAAAGGCAATTAAAAAGCCCAAAAATCAGCAAGGTAAAAATAATCGAAGCAAAAGTAATATAAAGAAAGAAATTTTTGCATAAACTACTTTCATTACTAAGTTAAAAATTTATTTACAAAAAACTCATAAGTCTAAAAAAAAGAGAGTAGAATAGTCTATCATAAACCTAATCCTCGCCATCCTTTGATGAGGAATCCTCCTTATCAGAATCACCTTCACCCTCCTTAACAGCAAGGGGGTAGAAAAGGAGGCAGCTAGAAGAACAGTAGAAGTATAGGCTGGGACAGAGGAGTCAAGCTGAATGCTGGAAAAATCAATACTGGGGTAAAGCGTCATAGCTTGCTAGCGAAAATCTTCAAAGCCAGCATCCTAGTAGCTCATCCCAATTTTCTTCATGGTAGCTTTGGCCTCATTATTTAGGGAGGAAAGTTGGGGGCCACTTGAGTCAGCCGCCGGTGCCCGACAGCATCTTAACCCCTATCCAAGTTACGACAGCTCCGGATGAAGGGAGAATAAGGGTATTAAGAAAAGGGATTTCCCAGTAGTCTCTCTTTATTCACCCCAAGAATGAACTATCCTTTGTTTCACGGGATGGATTTCATTAACACGGATAGACCAGAAATGGTCCTCTGATCACCAACAACCATCTCCTACATAGGCTCTTGAACAAAATCTGCCCTATTATCAACCCTGATGAGGGGGAAGGCTTTTTCAACCCATTCCTTCGTCGAAATCCATTCGCCATCCATTGTTGAGTAATCACGAACAGCAAGAAAAAAATCGCAGTAATTGGCTTCGCTTCATTGCAGCCTATTATGTGATGGAGAGATCAAAAGCATTAGGGTCATAGCGTGAATGTGAAATTCCCTTCCAGTGTTCTTGGCCTTCTTGGTTTCTTCCTAGACCCTCCTTAAAGCCTCCTCCAGACCATTATGCACAGCTTTCTCAATCTCTATGGAGTTCGTGATATTATCTAAGTCAGCTTATACAGACACTAACTCCTTTTCACGAGAATAAATAATCTGCTTCGAATACAGAGTCTCAGAAAGAGCTTTCTCCAGCTGCTCCTTAATGGGATCCTCTTTCATAAAATTCAAACAACTCATTGCAGAACCAAGAAGATCCAACTGAAACAAAGCCTCTATAAGGATAAGAACATGGAAGGATAAGGAAAAGAGGGGAGATAGGTACTACCTTCCCAAAGTGATGAGTGATGGAATCAAAGACTTTCAAGGACCCCATCTTCACTATCCTCTCCACCTCTACTCCTGGGACAACATCTTGAAACCACTTCATAGCGAATTCTTTGTCCTTGAGAACTGAAGTGTCGCAAAGGGCAGGGGCAGGCAGCTTGCCCCCAGAAGTCTTCCTTTTCTTGGTCAAAGGAACATCTGGGGAAGACTCCAAATCGATGGGTTCCTTGGAGCTAGAAACTGCTGGAGATGACTTGGAACCAGGGGAATCTCTAGACCTCAACCTCTTTGAAATTGGCAAAGAAGGGTTGTTGAATCCTTCCTTCTACTTGGCTCTCACACTCTTGAGAGCCTCTCTACCCAGCTTTATATCAATATGGGGAGCCAAGCCTATAGTAGAAATCTCACAAGATGAGAGGAAAAATTGAATATAGCACATATATAAACATATAAAATAGAGAATTTACTTTTAAAAGGAACGACAACAAGAGCGGAAGGTTTAGATCACATCTTCAATTTATGCAGATTGGCCTCGGAAGCCAAGCTGTCAAATTCTTTAAGGTTATGGCTTTGAGTTGGGGAAAGCTGATTACTTGAGCTCATTACTCCTCCAACTTTCCTTTCTTGCTAATAGGTTAGCTAACGGTTACATTTCTAAAGGTAGTGGCAACTAGGACCTTTCCCATAGTTGAGATTAACTTCTCCCCATCAGTGAGTATAAGGCGAACTCTAAACACTAGATTATCTATAATATAAAATAAAAGACACACATGCATAGCATATATTTAATATAATTCAAACATTTTTCCCACTCAAATTATCATAGAAAATGAAGAACTTTTATACAAGAATGTTTTTAACGCTGGTGCTAGCACTTCAAACGTCTAACACCGAAGTAGGTATATCACACACAAAAGGAAGATCGAGGAACAAGATGACACCCTTTTAATGGAAGGAAAGGTATCTTCAAACACACAGGAAGCCCAAACCAAAGACATTAGGGAGCTACAACCGTTGGAACTTCTCAGCAAAAATGGAGAATCACTACCCCATTTTCTCCGAATTCCCTCATTTGCTAAACCTACTTGACGCAAAACATCTGTGGAACCTCCGGATCAAAAATCAAACCATTCCACTAGACTATGGAATGATCAACTCACTAATATGGGATCCCAACCACATATGGGGATGGTACGATCTAGAAATTCGACGGCCATGGGAAGAGCTCCTAGAGCTGAACAAATAATGAATGAGCAAGACGAGGGCATGGACATTGATGAATCACCCCCAAACCCCACATTGGACACCTCAAAGGATAAATTAGGAGGTAGATCGGATGATCCAAAACTCATGGGATGGACCGAGAAGAAGGGAACAACTGACGGGTATGCTGACCGACTGGACTGTTTTGGAGAAAATAGGTGTACTACCAGAGCTCATCAAGCTGGGGGTTCCTATCTTAGAAAAAAAGATAGCAGGGCACGTAAACAAAGTCTTGGTATTCATTAAAGAAGGCCTACAGTAAGCACGCGTCATCGTTAACTCATCCATGAACCTAGCGATTGGAACGATGGAACAGTAGGTGACAGTTTGCCCCAAATGGTATTCCAAGGAGGGTCAAATGTTGGGACTGGAATGAAAGGAATTTGTGATGGATTCAGAGATTGTGAAATGACTACAAGCTAGGGAGAGCACCACCAAACTGATGAATAATATGAAGATTATTTATTGGAATTGTAGAGCCCAACACACTGGTTTCAAGGCGTCAATTGGGGAGCTGATCAGAAGCCATCAACCTACAATGGTAATCATCTCATAAACAAGGGTCGGTGGAGAGAGCAGAAGGAATAAGCACTAGATTTCAGCTGGATTAGAGGTGTAGGTAACTATCCTACAAAGGATTGAACAGGAAATCCATGCTTTTATTGAGGTGACCTCTTATCCCCCCCCTAGATTTTTTAAACCATTTATGCAAGTCCTATACTAGAATGTAGAATTTTTTTGGGGGGAGAACCTAAAATTAGTTGCTGCAGCACATACCCTTCCCTGGCTTATGCTTGGGGATTTTAACAAAGTGCTTGAACACAAGGATAAGCTAGAAAATGCACTAGTTAACCTTAGGCGTGCTGCACTATATAGGGAATGCATGGACCGTTGTAATATCGTGGATTTAGGGTTCCTAAGCCAATGGTTTACTTGCACCTATGCTAGGGGACCTAACGACCTTATAACACAACGATTGGACAAAGTTTGGTGCAACCCAGAATGGCTACAAATCCACCCTCACACCATAGTCACACACCTCCCTACAACTGACTCTAACCATTGCCCACTCCTAAATACCAAAAATCAATCTCCAATTCATTAAAAACCCTTTTGGTTTGAAACGACGTGGCTTGGGCACAAAGATCTAGATGGTTTGGTACAGTCATGTTGGCAAAGTGAGGCTCCCCTTAATAGGTCTTTAGATAATATTACAGAAATCCCCAAAGAATGGAATAAAAAAGAAATTGGTAATATTTTTAGGAGGGAACAATGAGTTTTAGCCAGGCTGGAAGGGATACAAAAAGGAATCTATTTCAACCCCAACCCTCACTTGTTAGATTTGGAACGACACCTTAGAAGAGAGTACAATCAAATCTTAACACAAGAGGAGGAATTCTGGGCTCTAAAGTCTAGAGTTGAGTGGTTGTCTTTAGGGGATAGGAATACAAAATTTGTTTCCATACCTCAACAATAGCTCGAAGATGAAAAAAAAAATAATCCAAGCCCTAATGGATAAGGTGGGGGAATGGACTATGGAGCAGCGGGAAATCCGGAATAGGGTAACTGAGTGCTTTGGGAAAATCTTTACCCCCTGTCCTTTGTCCAATGTCAATAATTCTGATTTCGCATGGCCACAAGTTACAAAAATCCAGGATAGGGACCTTTTGGGACTAACTAGGACTCCCGACTCTTTGGAAATCCCAAAGGCAGTGTGGTAACTCAAACCCAAAAAGGCCCCAAGGCCGGATGGGTTTCATGCCATCTTTTACCACAAACAATGGGCCACTGTTGGCCCAAGTGTACAAAGTTTCATTGAACAAGTCTTTCAAACTGAAACAGTTGCCGAAGTAATAACAAAAACCCTCATTTGCCTCATTCTGAAAAGTCCTAAATCCACAAACCTTGAACCAATATCACCCCATTGGCCTGTGTAACACATCTTACAAGTTCTTGTCCAAAATCCTTGTGAATCGGTTACGGCCTCTCCTAGGAAGTCTCATTTATCCCCTGCAAGCGAGCTTCGTGTCTGGGCAACAGGGTGTTGATAATATAATCATAGCACAAGAAATAATGCACACACTGTCACAGAAAAAAAGGAAAAAAGGGAGAGATGGCCATTAAAATCGATCTTGAGAAAGCTTATGATACGATTCAATTGTCTTTCCTTGAAAAGGTCCTTGAGGTGATCCACTGTCCCCCCCCCCCAAAGTCCGAAATATTATCATGGCCTGTGTTACGTCGGCCAAATTCACAATTCTTTTAAATGGGAGCCCAACAGAGTGGATGAAATCCATATAGGGGGCCAGACAGGGTGACCCCTTGTCACCCTACTTGTTCATATTGTGCATGAATGTGCTATCTCTCACAATTGAACAGTAAGTGTGACGCCCCAAAATCGGGGTCCTTTCTCAACTCGTGATCACCCATCAACCCGTGGAATATCCATGAATACCGTATAACCCGATACCACGTCGTTATATCTCACGCACTGGTATTATAAAAAAAATGGAATCTGAGCAGAGTCTCCTTTGCACGAGAGCACTACCCAACATATAACCTATTCATATATTAATCATATGGCCATTCCAAGGTCCAAACCCCAAATCTGGGACTTCAAACTTGACCATTTACATCATCCAAAGGAAAGAGCTCAAAATGTGAAGGTTCAGCAATATTACAATTCAAAATTCAATTTTTGGAAAGAGGTACGAATACCTCTGATAGGTGGTACCGGTACCAGAGCCCTCTGGTTGCTAGGTACCGGTACTTGTAAGACTTGGTACCGGTACTTGGTACCTCTGACAATGTGGTACCAGTACCTGAGCCCACTGTCAATGGGGGTACCAGTACCTGAGTCCACTAGAAGCTAGGTACATGTGAGGTACCAGTACCTCGGACCCAGATTTCCCCAAGTTTCTCAATTTTCAACTTTTAACCATACAAACTCATACAACACCCTTTACATTCATTTGTATACTAAATAATTATGTCCAAAAGTGTCCCATTACATGTCTTTGTCCAAGTACAAGGTTTGTACACAATTTAAACAAGGCCAAAACAAAGATATACAAGGGACTACAAAAAATGTACTTTAAGAGTCATGACTCGGTTCTGTCATCAACATGGGTCCCAGTGAGGGCCGTCCGTTGAAGCTTGTCTAACACCTGAAATGTATTCTCATAAAGGGTGAGACACGTTTAATAAGGCATCTCCTAAGGAGGTCACTCTCCAACACATATGCATATGAAATATCACATGCAAGTCATCACATCAAACATCGATTCAAATACATGCATTTGATAAATGAATGATACTCTTTCATGCCATGTCATGAGATGGAACTAATGCATGCAATTCAAACACAAGCCCTCCACCGGCTCCCATAATACATGTCATGTCATGCGTATGCATCCGGGTATTCCAAGCTCCCGCAATTGATGTTAAACATCCAATGATCATTTTATAAAATCTTGTGCCTTTTTGAGTGGATAATTTATGGACATCACATCAACGGTATACCAAACCGACACGACATTTGAGGGCATCACACCTCTGGTTCCGAGTACACCAGCACACTTTTCTGGAATTTCACCACAGGGCAAGTGATTGAACCAAGTAACCGGGTCTTACACCCGAGGGAGAATATATTCCTTCTTGCTACACTCAACACATATTTTCAATGCAACCCGCGCTACTCAATCGAACCTCGACACAACCTTCCCGAGCCTATGTATCAACCTACCAAAGATGGTGTTTGATCAAAATATGCACACACATCCACACTCATGTTGTATGCCCATGAATGTGATGCTACCCATGCATATGCAGTTAAATTGTGTAATTGCAATTCATACTACCATGCTCATCATATCATATGACATATACTGAACATATCCATTTTTTCCACAAATGTTCACATGCACGTTACATGTGATATCAATCCAATTAACATGCTTGAATTCTTAAGCATTTTATCAAACACTTAGCAGACAAAAATATGTAAACACATAGTATGCCCAAACAATACATTTTCATGAAATCTATATCTAGCAATTTCATCATACTCAAATCGTACAAGAATTGAATTTAACATATTCTCATACCCATTTTTCATATGCTAACTACACTAGGTATGTCTTATACATGATAATTCATCTCTAACACCCTACCTATTTCATATTTCAACTCTAGGTTGGAAATAAACCAAGATAGGAGAGAAACCCTATCTCTTGTAACGTATGTCCACATAGTAGAAGCCCCAAAGACTCCAAATCAAGCCTCCCAAGCTTTATCCCAAAATTTCCATCCTTGAGATTTTAGAGAAACTCACGATCTTTGGTATGAGTACATAGCTCTCGTTGCGTAGAGCGACTTTAACTCTTGGCCCGAAGAGATCCAACAGTTGGATCTTGGTGGATCAAATAAAGAAGATGAAGAGGAGGTTTTTTCTCTTTTTCTTTTTTTTTTTCTCTCTCCTCTCTTTTTCTATCGGAAATGGCGGAAGAAAATGAGGAAAAATTTAGATTTTTCCCCATTTTTATACTCTCTAATTGTTTGGCCCTCGTTGCGTTACACGTCTCACTTTGATTGGTCAAATTTTATTCTGAATCAATTAAATCTCACCTCGTGTTAAGTTTAGTGTATTTTTATTAAACTAACTTTAAATTATTTCTCGGATCTCGCGAATAAATTATGATCGAGTTTATTTTAGTCGCATGACGTCCAATCGCCTTGTAAGACGCAAAAAATACGACTGTCTCGTAATTCGACGAAAATTTTCTGGGTAGCTAGATTTCACGATACAAATCCAACAATGAGACCCATTTCGTCATCCGAGTTCTAGAAAAATTTGGGTTTTTAACCCACACTGTAACGACTATTTACTATTTTTCCCTTAAAAATTTAAGTTTTAATTTTCCCGGATTTTATAGTAAGTGGACTTGGGGCAATGGAAACCCATCCAAGTGGGAAAGGGAGGCGTTAAATTTTTCCATGTCATATTCGCCGATGACCTCCTCTTGTTTGGGGAAACCTCGAACGAAAACTGTCGGTGTATTATAGAAATCCTTGACCAATTTTGTCAAGTCTCAGGGTAAAAAGTTAGTAGTCACGAGTCCAAGGTCTTCTTCTCCGCTAACTGTCAAGAAAATGATATCCAAAGGTGGTTTGAAATGCTAGGCATGCCTGTATTAATGACTTAGGGAAGTATTTGGGATTCCCTCTACTCCATAGGAAACCAACCCCAAGAACTTTTCAATACCGCATTGATAGGGTTAGGAACAAACTAGGAGGATGAAAATCCAAATTGTTATCACTTCCAGGACGAGCTACCTTGATCCACTCAGTCACCTCATCCATCCCTCAATATTACACGCAAACGATGAAATTCCCAAAAGCCACATGTAAGGAGTTAGATAAAATTAATAGGAACTTCCTGTGGGGATCTTTTGATGAGAAAAGGAAAATTCACCTTGTGAATTGGAATCAAGTCACCAAACCAAAGAAGGCGGTTGGGTGGAAGGGGGGGGGGGGGGGGGGGGGGGGGGGGGGGGTTTGAAATAGACGAGCTTGAAGAACCGAACAACCATTGCCAAAATCAACTGGAGGTTTTTAAAAGAGAGGGACAAATTGTGGAGTCAACCACTCGTATTTTTGGTCCAATATGGGGGTGGGGAGGCCTATTTTATTTGCAGAGGTTCGGTGGAATATCCGCAATGAGGAAAGGATTAGTGTTTGGATGAATAATTGGTTAGGACAGGGTAACCTCAGGAATATCCTTCATGGATCACTCCAAAGGGGGGAAATCCATTTGACCATGCGATTTTTGTCAACGAAAGAACCACGCCAACAAAAATAATCCAATAAGCCTTAGCTAGAGCTGCTGAGTTTCATTTCCTCCAACCTCTAAGCACTAGGCCAATACGATCCGGGCAATTATTGGGTTGGAAACCCCCGACCACTGGGTGGGCCAAGTTAAATACTGATGGAGTAGCTCAAGGTAATCCAAGCCTGGTAGGAGCGGGTGGACTTATCAGAGCATTGGTGGTGGGCTTTGATGAGAGCATTGGCCTTTCTACTAGTCTGGCAGTTGAGCTATTATGGGCCTTGAGGTCAGGTTTACAACTCGCAAAACAAAAAGGAATTTAAAGGCTGGAAATTAATGTCGATACACAGCTAGTGGTCGATCTGCTTCACAATACCGATACACAGCATCATGTCTATTGCCCTCTTCTAATTGACTACAGGTGGCTAATGGAGAGCATACTGGAAACAAGGATCACACTGGAGATGCGGGAGACCAACAAGTGCGCGAACATGCTTGCAAGAATGGGAGCCCAAGCTGAAGAACATCATATTAACTTTCCAGGTTGAAGAACATCATATTAATTTTAACATCTATATATGAAATTAATGTACACATAATATGTAATTGATAAATATGATATATGTATATATCAATGCATATATCTATATAATAAAGTACAATACAATTTAAATCTCCAAAGATAAACAAAATGACTTTTGCTATTTGCGGTTGAGATAGCTTTAAATTTTACTTTAAAATTAATCTAACGGCTAATATTAACACCCCAAATTTAATAGGAAAAATAAGTCTCTAAGGATGTATTTGGAGTGACTTTTTAAAAATACTTCTAAGAATTGTTTCTCATAAGTACTTTAAAAAAAAAATAGTGTTTGGAACCGTCTCACCACTACCTCTACCACTACCACCCCCACCGCTCCACCACTACCACCGCCACCACCATCACTATCGCCACCCTACCATACCCACCACCCCACCACCACCACCACCGTTGCTGCCACCACCTTACCACCACCGTCACCACTTCCATTGCCCCACCAACGCCATAACCACAACAACCACCACCCACCACTAACACCACCACCCTCACCATCATCACTACCACAACCACCACCGTCTCACCATTTCCACCGCCCCACCACCACCGCTGCCGCACCCTATCATCATCACCACCGCTGTTGCACCTTACCACAACCGCTACTGTCCCACCATCAGCCCTACCGCCCCACCACCACCCCCATGACCATCACAACTATCACCACCGCCACCCCCATCCCCACCCCCACCATCGCCACTGCCCCACCTCCACCACCACCATCGCCACCCACCACCGATTACTACCATCGTCGTCCATGCCCACCACCCACCACCCACCACCATCATCATTTTATTCTTATAGTTATTACCATTACCACCATCATTCCCCTACTACCGTCGCCCACCGTCAACACCCACCACCACCCATCGTCGCCCACCATCACGACCAGCCACTGTCACCTACCCCACCACACTTACCACCACCACACGAACCACCACCACCACCTGTCATCTCCCAACATTGCAATCACTCACTGTCACGTACCCCCACTACATTTACCAACGCCGCCATTCGTTACCACCCATCACGCTGTCACCTAGAAGCACCCATTGTCACCCACCACCACCATCATCACCTCCCATCACCATTGTCGTCGTCCTACCACCACCACCGTTGCCACCCACGGCTGCCACTACCATCATCATCACTCAAAACCCACCACCACCATCACCATTGTCATCCACAGCAGCTATCACCACCACAGTCGTCGTCATACCCACCACAACCATCACCTTCTCCCACCATCATCACTGTTGCCCATACCACCGCTCACCCCCACTACAATCGGTGCTTGTATTTATTTATCTCTCATCTATGTTTATGATTTGATTTTGGATGTGAATACAAATATGTTGACCATTTTTTTTATTACTTCGTGCCTTCAAGTACGGGGAATAACTAGTAGACAAATAACATACATTTCAACACACATAATTAACTTTCCATCTACTGTTCCTTCCAATTTTGGAGGAATTATTTTTGGTAAGTTGAAAGGAAAGCTCATTCATTCACTTTTACATCCTTCTTATTTTTCTTCCTTACCAAACGTAATGTTTTATCTACTTCTTCAATTTTTCATCCTTCCAACTTTCTATCTTTCCATATTTTTCATCGTACTAAATGGCACATAAAGGTTTGATATCGCATCTTCACGCCCTGCAGGACTATGTCGATGTTTTAAGTCCTGAAAAGCACTTTTAGTACTGCACCTCTATTTTCTAATCAATAAGAATATATTCAAGGGGCGAAGTTACTGCTGGTCCCATGCCAGGGGGGGCAACTATCCACCCTAATTTTTTTTTTTTGCATTACATATATGTGTTTTGTTCTTGCCCTCGAAGTGCCCTAAGTTGTGCCCACCCAAAACAAACCAAAAAATGCTGAATCCACTCAAAACAAATCAAAAAAGTTGAGTCCACTAACTCTTTATGCACATGAAGGCTTAAAGCCTTGGCCATATTTTAGCAAGTCTTTAAAGTTATGCCCACTCAAAACAATCATGGAGATAGAGAAGTTGCGGCAATAATAATTATTTTTTGGATAACTCTCAATTTGAAACTATCCATAAGTTTTTGAAATTATGTTGCATTGTTTAACATTTCTTAGATTTTTTAAAATTACGGTTTAATCGAAAATTAGTTACAATTAGAAATTACAATTTAGCTTTTTTGTATTCCAATTTTCTTAAATTCTTTGGTCCGTTGGGTACTTGTATTTGCTTCCTATTATAATTTCTCCTTTAATATGTTAATGATAAAATTAAAGTAGAAATTATATTTATACTTGTATTTGCTTTATGTACTCATTCTTTTTATTAATTGTTTGAAACAATTATGGAGAAATATTTTAAAAGAAAGTCCGAATTAGAGTTATTACCACCTGCAAAAAAAAAGTGTTAATAAAATTTTAAGTGTTATATATTATTTAAAGAATTTATATGTATCATTTATTTTAATTGATAGGACACCGAAAGTTAAAATTTATAATTAGTGTCTACACTCATATAAATTTCTAACTCTACCCCTGAATATATTATGTGTATAATTTTTTATTTTATTATTTAAATAACTTAACTCAAAAATTAATAGGGGTATGATATCAAAGTTTAGTATCATACCCTTACCGTTATGTCATAGATAGGGGTGTTCATGGGCCGGGTCGGGCTAGGGCCGTGAAATTTTTTTCGGGCCGAGTTTAGGTAGTTTAGACTCAAGCCCATATTCAAGTGAGCTATCAGGCGGGCCGGACCAGGCTTCAGGTAAGGGTAGGCTACCTGCAGCCTAACCCACAAGCCTATTGGGCGGGCATGTGATCGAGCCTTCTGAGCGGGCTTGCTGGGCGGACCTGCTCGCAGGCTTTTTTAATATAACTTTATTTAAAAATAATAAATATTTTTGTAACTTAATATATGTCTAAATTATATTTTTGAATCAAAAGTAAAGTCAAAATAGATAAAAATAAAATAATGAATAATTTTATTTTTGATTAGGTGATGAACTACATCCAATAGAATGAATACATCTCAATTAGGTTGACACATATTCACTTATCTATCATTTATATTACTCTACCCTTTAAAACTTGTATGCTTAATACATGAATAATTTTATTTTTGATTAGGGGATAAACTACATACAATAGAATGAATATATCTCAATTAAGTTGACATCTATTCACTTATCTATCATTTGCATTACTCTACCCTTTAAAACTTGTATGCTTAATATAAGGGAAAAAAATAATACATTATTTATAGTATCTAAATTTTTAAAACTTAAAATTCTAACATTGAGAGACTTAGTTCAAAGTTTCAAATTTAATGGTCTAAAAGTATAACTTTTTTTCAAATGAATGATGGGCGGGCTGTGTGGGCGGCTGGGCTTGGCCGGCGAGCTCTTGGGCCGGATTTAACGGGTTTTTTTGGGCGGACTATTGGGTCGGGCTTCGGGCCGAGTAATGGGTTTGGGGCAAATCCAAGCCCTCTTTTTAAAGATATTGGGCTCAGGCTCGAGCTCGGGCTCGGGCGACCAACTATCGGGTCTATCGAATTTCGGGCCTATTTTTCTGGTCTGGTAATAAGACCCGTGGGTAACTCGGTGCATGGACACCCCTAGTCAGATATTTGTCGGAGAAACATGGGACAAGACTACACATGTGACTAGAGCATTTTGTGTTATTTCAAATTACTAGTTATAACCCGTACCATAAAATATAAAATTCAAGTGCCTAAAAAAAATTTATCTCACTATATTAAATAATAATTTTTATTTCCTTCATTTATTTGATTACATCATTTAAAATCTATTTTTATCCATTATTTAGTTAAAAATATCGACAAATTTTTTTCAAAATACGTAATCCGACAATTTTTTTTAACATATATATATACTATGGTGCATGGATAATATTTGAAATAAAAAATATATTAAACTATAAATTAATCAAATATTAAAATAATTGAATATGTGATAAAAATAATGATGTGATGTTTTTGGGAAAAAAAATATATAAGTGATAAGATTTAACTTGTAAACTATGTTATTATATAGGTATTATATTTTATTCCATTCGGTTTAAATTTGTGTCATATCTTGATCATATTGATGACCTCAAATTTAGCTCTTTGGGAATTCATTTAGAGGAAAAGAAGTCTGGTCGTGTACGATGCATGTAGTGTACTAGTTTTGTCATAACTGGTACATGGTTGTACCACATGTGCGCTAATCATGAGTGTAAATCATTGAAATAATTTCTCCACATGTAAAAATTAAGTATCGTAGTCTGACTCTTTTTAGATCTCAAACATAGATCTCAACTAATATTTTTTTTGATGCGATCAAAAATAGATTATTCATGTTAAGACTAGAGTATTCATTCATATAATATAAATTTCTTATCATCTGATTCCAAAAAATTGTTAAGATTCGAATTCAAGACGTATGAGTGTTATTCACCGTATTGTCTTAATCTAAAAATTAGTAGAAGAGAGCACCATGCTAGCATTTATAAATAGGAAAATTACTATAATAAGTATTATTTTTTCTCCCAAACATCCATTAAGTTCTATCATTTTTGTTTTATATCAATGAAGTCCTACTTTTCATAATTTATCTGAATGAAATCCTAAATTCCATAAGTACTAAATTTTATTCCAAATCTATTATTCTCTTGATAAATATTGACACCTAAGGTATTGAGACTGCTCCGATTTCTTGTATTTTAAATTATGTATTGCCTACTTGATATTTTATAAAAACTCAACATTATTTCTAGAAAAAATAAATAAATTAACTCATATAAAAAAGGAATGACAACTGATCCACTCTAAACAAACATAAAATTGAGTTAAATAACAATTGATACATAACAAATGATATATTTTTTAGCTTTAACAATTTTCAACAAGTGAAAAGTGAGAACAACGGGGTAAAAAAATTCTAAATCCATAATCCCCACCAAAAAATAGTACGTCGTCGTTGTTGAGCAAAGGGAATAAATAGGAATTGAAAAGCTTTATTGAGAGTGTACAGTCGGAGTTGTGACATATTAGAAAGAATGAAAGGGTTTGGTAACTAAAAGTTAAGGGTAAAATTAAAATATAATGACATTAGGACTTCATTGACAAAAATTAAAACTAGGATTTTATTGACATAAAATAAAAATGATAAAATTTAATAGATATTTATAAGGAAAAATAATTGGTACGTATATTGGGAAGTAGAGGGGGCCAACATAGATAACATTAAGTATATACATAGGACTCGTTTGGTTGCCGTATTAGAAATGGATGGATTAGATATAGTAATCTAGTCTAATACAATACAGATGAACAAAAGACAAGATTAAATAGGGTATTAGAATAATACGTAATTTTATCTAGTATTTGGCAATGCACAACATAAACGTTGGATAGTAGTTATTTAATCAAATCGGTTGTTTGGTTAGATAATTATTTCATCGTATTAGTGTCAAATTAACAAAAATACCATTTATCAGTGTTTGTACTAGTATAAGTTTTTAAATATCAAATTTGTTTACCAAACAAAATATTATGGCTGATTAAATAAAAAATAGTACAATCTAATATTTAATTTCCTCATAATACGTCTACCAAACGAACTCATTGAATCTAAAAGGAAGTGGAGGGGTCACAAGAGTAAATTAAGTTATTTTCGAGAATAGATTCAATCATAGATAATGAACTTAAAAAAATTATGCATGAAAGGTTACAAAGGCTACTGGTTTGACTATCATTCACTTGTCGTTTGTTAACTTTTAAGCCTTTTTTTTTTTTTATTTGACTTGACACCCAACCACGTTCCGGAACCTGACATTTATTTAAAAACATTTTTCTTAGGATAAATTACACTCACACCCCGTGACATTTAGTTTTATTGCATGAACACCTCCTCACATTTTAAAAATAACACCGAACTCCCTTGACATTTAAAATTTGTAACAGTCACACTCCCTCAAACTAACAGACATTAAACTAGTTAACAGTCAAAGTTGAGGTCGTCAATCATAATTCTCAAAATACCAAAAATAATATTTGGTAGTATTAGTACAATTTAAAAAGTAATCATTTGTTTAAAACATTAATAATTACCTAATCCAATTATCCCATATTAAATTTATTTTTTTTTATTATTTATCTAATTACATAAATTTTTGCTCTTGCCACCATCACTACTGCCTAAACCTAACCATCGCAATAGTGCATCTGCCATCCAACACATCCAAACACCATCAACAGAGAGACAGAGGGAGAGAGAGAATAGAGGGAGAGAGAGAACAGACACAGAGAACATTACACCACCACCACCATCTTTATTTTCTCCTCCACAACGACAAAACACACACACAACCATCACAGTCGAGCAACCCCACCACATTCTTCTCCTCCACCTCCATTTCCAACTCCTCAACCACACCACACACAAAAACAACAACCACTAGTAAAATTGAACCCCAAAAACCCCCCAAAATCATCCAAGCACATTTTTTAAGCTTCAGATCCTTTTGATTTCTCAGATCTTCACATCAGATCCTTTTGATTTCTCAAATTTGAATGGGGGTGGCTACTGGAGGGTGTTGTAATGGTGGGGGTAAGGGCTAGCGATCTTCTGCGATTTTGGCCCCTAAATGCACCATTACCCACCACCAATCGTCGCCTCCACACCATGGAAACTGCCACCACCTCCTCTCTCTCTCTTTCTCTGCCTGTGTGTATATATATATATGTATGTATATACATGTATACACACACATGCACACACAGAGATAGGCTGAGGGAGAGAGAGAGAGAGAGAGAGAAGACTTATCGCTGGGATGGCTGGAAGGAGCGAGAGAGAGAGAGATAGAGATAGAGATAGAGAGTCGGAGAGGGTTTGGGTTTGGGTTCGCTGGTGGGAACGAGAGAAAGAAAGAGAGAGAGAGAGTCAGAGAGGGATTGGGGTTTGGGTTTGGGTTTGGGTTTGTGTTAAACAGAGGGACAAAAGTTTGGGTTTGGGTTTGTGTTTTGGGGCAAAAGTTTGGGTTTGGGTTTGTGTTAAACAGAGAGGCAAATTTTTCTTTTTATTAGAAGAGTTAACTCCGTCTAACTATTGGGGTCTCAGTGTAATTTTTGAAATGTGAGGGGGTGTCCATGTAATAAAGCCAAATGTCAGGGGTGTGAATGTAATTTACCCTTTTTCTTATTTTTAAGATACAAAAATACAAATTTAGTTTTTGCATTCAAGTTTTTCGTATATAATTCCATTAATTGAAATTAAATTTGTAGACTAAAATATAATAAAGTTTGTTATCGATTAAAAATATAGAGAAAATGAACTAAAAATTTTTAATATAACAAAATAATTTTTCAAATAATGAATATTAGTAGATTTTTAAATAGTAAATGTAACGCCCCAAAATCCACCCTGGGAGGCATTACTATCTATAATCATTCATATAATGAGTACAACTAACAAAATCCATTAACAAACGAATTTCCATTCATCATCCATAATAATTAAAACATCATCCAAAATAATTATGTCAAACTATCGCGATTACATCCCAAAAATCAACTATTATCTTGCAGCGGAATAAAGAAAATATTAACCTTAACATTATCTTAAAATGTGCCCCCCAATCTAGAGCATAAGGGAAATAGCCCTAAACGTCCACCTCGGGATCCCCGTTCCCATCAATCTGGGCTTCTCAATCTACTTGCTCATCAACTCCGAGCTCTTCCTCTAAACCATAATCTGAAAAAGATATTATTTGTAGGGGGTGAGCACTAAGCTCTGTAGGAAAATCCTCCCAAGCTCGAACAAGGTTTTGAAAACATATAAAACAAGTCGGTCTCATTTCACAAATATCATATATAACTTTTGAAAGAAAAACAGTGACAGTTCATCCGATCTCAAGTTTATACAGTATTAATAAATTAAATGTAGAAGTACAACCAACTTTCAAACAATGAACCATTTCCAATATTTTATATCATTTTCAATAATTTTGTATCATTATCCCCAATTGTATCTCAGGTAGGAAGTAAGACTTCGCATGAATACACGCATTGAGAATATCCTGACCCACACACACACACCCAATCCTCGCAAGGATACCCATCTTTAGGAAGGACGTATACCGACGCATCGACAGTGACGATCCAACCCAGAAATAGTATACTAACCCTCAGTCTTGATACCACGTGAACAAATAGTGGTTTGGTCCTCACAAGGCATCAACCCCACTACGAGTGATAGGGAACTTTCAAACCCACTCGGAGTAAGAAATGCATCTATCCACTCTATGATACCCGGTCAACAGTCACCCATGTTCATCCAAACATCCACACAAGAGATACAATACTCCACCAATTTCTCAAATCACAAGTAAAGTAAGAACCCTAAATTCCACATGTGCTTTTCCAACATAACAACTCAAGAAAATAAGCAAGAGATCATCAAAAGATATAATTTTATTATTCCAAATAAAGCACTAGAGTTTTTGAATCAAGAACAATGGAATATCAAGGGAAAAATCTATATTTATTGAAAAACAAGGGTTTTGAGATTAAAAACAAGGATTTTAGGGCTATCAAAACATAACTTCATTCAAAACATGATATGATATGCAAGAACATCAAAAAACAAGGATTTCATAGCAAATATCTATGATTGAGAGTCAAAACACACACACACACACTCAATGGACAAGATTATGAAGAAACCCCTACCTTGCTTCCTTAGTGTTGTGTGAAAAACTAGAGGCTTTGATCTGATCCAATGCGAAAATCCCCTTCAATCTTGTGTTTCTCCCATTCTTTCTTACTCTCCAAGGCTCTCTAGGGTTAGAATTGATGAAATGGGGCTAAGGGAGGTGTCCTTAGATATTTATAATGTAAAAATTTGGAGAGAACACCCAAAACAGGTCTGGGAAGTGAAACCCCTGGTTTGGTGCGTCCGGACGCCTGTTTTTTTTATTGTCCGGATGCGTGTTTCTTCGCCCAACTTTCTGCCAAATGCGTCCGGATGCGTGTGTATTCCCGTCCGGACAAGGGTGACAGTATACCCTCAACGTCCAGATCGATTTTGACCTATTTAGAAGCTAATTCAGAAAATTTTCATGAAATACACTTTTGTAGACTTTGAAGTCTAGTTTCTACTGTAAAAATTGTAGATCAAACAGACATCAGGGTAAAAAGTTATGGTCCAAATACTAAGGTAGTGTCAAATTAATTCCTACCCGAATTCTTTCTAAAATACGCTTTAACTCCGAAATATTTTCTAACTTCTAATACACCTCATATTACCTCTCCCAAGGTTTCTCGACCTTCCGAATTCAATGGAAACCTTATTTTGACCTAAAAATATTTAGAAACTTACCTAATCACTGTTCTCAAGGTTAAACATATTCAAAACTAAGTGTGACCCAAAAGTAAATTCGTCTGAAACTCAAACTTCATGACCAATCTTTCAACAATGATTCTAAGTTTCTACCATCATTTTATTCATCCTAAGAGAACTCTTAAGATAATAGTATCCTTATTTAATTTTAATATGGGGTCTTACAGTAAACTATTTCAATCCACTTTGTTTTTTTAACTATTTTGTGTGTGTATTGTTGGGTGTTGAAAAGAAAAATTTAGTAAAAACTATGATACAGACGAAAAATGTTTTTTAAATTAAGACTTGTTTGCTTGGTTCTTACAAATGAAATCTCTCACCTATTTATAGGTTTTTTGTTTTATTATGAATACTTGTGATAATGTCAAAAATATTTATAGTGCCTTTAGAATCTTCTGTGTCTTTTAATATCTATAAGAATTTTAGTTATTTCTTAGTCCATCTCCAATGAAAACTCAAACTCTTTCTCAAATTTCAGTTAATAAAAAGGTAAAAAGGTTGATTTGACATAGATCTCTCAAATGGAGAAATCCAAATTTAAACGAAGAGAAACTCAAATTTAAAAAAAAGTAAAATATGACCATTGGATCTTTAAAGAAATGTGTAATCTCACCATTAAAGATTTGAGTTTAAAAAAGAGTATCCATTGATTTGGGTTTAAAAAGAGTTCCCTTTTATTTGGTATGGATATAGGTCTAGCATTGGAGAAACATTTTAAACCATTTTTACCCAAATTTAAATTTGAGTACAAAAAAAGGTAAGGGCGAGAGATGCTCTTATGCTTCTCCTTAAATTCCTTGTATATTTTAGAATGTCCCTTGAAAAAGGTTTAAATAAGAAACCCCTTTTAGGATCCTCTAAAATATTTTTTTAAGGGATCTTAAAATTAAATAATTCATCCTAAAGTTATTTGGAATTTTCAAGAAGATGGGATGTGACAAAAGTGTCAATTAACATAAGATTTGTGTGTTAAGATAACTCATTTTTTCAGTATTTACATAAAAAATAGATAAGACTGAAAAAACAAATGTAATAAAAAAGCATTGATTTAGCTATGTCATAGAAGAAGAATTGGCTCAATTGATACCTGTTTCATTTGTAATTTTGTACAGTTGAATTTTTATTATATATAAGTTGTGTTTAGCATATTTGTTTCTTGTTTAGTTGAATTTATGTTGAGATGTTTATTTGATAGGCCTATCAAGTTCATTTGTTTATCACCCGTATCTACTAAGACTACGCCCAAACTTGTTATTTTCGTATTAATTTCTTGTTGAATTTGCACTCCGTATCTAAAATTGTAAAGAAATTAGAGGCTCAATTTTTTTTTAAAGTGATTCTAAATTCTTTTTTGGCCCCAAATAAATGCATTAAAGTGGGGGCTAGGCGGTGGCCTTAATGGCCTATATCTAGGGCCGGTGCTGGATCATCTTAGTAGTCCCATTTTCTTTCACTTGTTTCTTATTTATTTACGTTTCTATGTCAAAAGTGATTTTTTTTTTCACGTAGAAGATCAATATTTAATTCTTATTTCCTTTGTTATTTTTTAATTCTTCTAGAATCAGTTTATCATGTCACACATCAAGCAATAGTATTGACCCAAAAAAATTCTAGGAATTTGATATCCTAACGAAATTATTAAAAAAGAATCGGCTCAACCAAATTAAGTTATAACTCAAATATAACAAAAATACTAACTTAATGATATCCAAAAAAAATTGAGATCAATCTTAGGTTTTTGGATGGACTATAATTAACCTCATTAATTACTCATAACTAGACATATTTGAATCACTAATATAAGTCGACTAAATCTATATTTTTTCAAAGTAGTTAGGATTGTGTGGGCTTGGTCATACTAGTTATTGCCATCTTGTTTACTGCAGGCGTGTTAACATAGGAGATTGATCAGTATTTAAATTTGGTCTAAAAAAATCAGTATTTAATTCTTATTTCCTTTGATACTTTCGGTTCTTCCTAAATCCGTTTATACTGTCACAGAACAAGCAATATTATCGATATAATAAAATAGAGCTGAATTTGAATTCTCTTGAGTTTTTTGCGGTTCAGATCAATTCAGAGCAAAATATAAGTTATATCAAAAGATCTATCTTATCTCTAATTTTTGGCGGTTCATATCAACTCAAAAATATTGATTAGACGGATTAGATTGACAAATGAATTTTTTTTCCCCGCTTAAAACACCTTCTATTTTTAATTACCCCAAATTAATGCTCTTCCGTTTCTACATTCCATTCACGGCTCCCTGACTTTGATATTCACCCCTTAATTTAGCGACAAATCTCCCACCAAATCATATACATATCTTCCCCAAATTATGACTATCTTAATTCATTCACTCTTTCTATGGTAACTAATTTTTCTTTTTAGTATTTGGATATTTGTCTTTTGGATTATACAACGACGATTTTTAAATTAATTACTGATGAACAGAAGTGATACATTTGATTTTAGCATTTCATGAAAGTTATTTTTTTCTCATTTATAATTTCATCAAGTGAGTGAATGATTTTTTTTGTATTATGTAACTTTAATTTTTGAATTAATGCGAGCAGTATAAAATTTAAGTTTTTTAATACAAAGAGAACGAGAAATAATAGCTTGAGTTTGGAGACTATTGTGTGTTTAGATAACCTATAATATAAAATAAGGCAGACTTTAATAAGTCCATCCAAAGGTCTTAAATCGACTCATCCAAATATTACCAACATCCCTCTCAAAAACCATTCAGATTAAATTTACTCTCCCCTCCCAAAATTCATCACTTTTCACTTACGTTGGACCATGCCTTTAGGCACGGGTTACCCCTAGTTGACCTATAACACTCAAAAAAATCTACGCGGGTAATTCGAATTGAAAAAATTTCGCCTCAATCAACTCAAGTAAGAATGCAGACATATCAAAATAATGAGATTCTAAATGATGGTGTGTGTTGTGCAATTGAACACGGTTATAGTTCACAATGGTCAGGGAATCACAGGATGATATAGTCAAAGCTCCTAGGCTCTTCAGGATTGGTCAAGCACGATGGGGGATTGCAAACGGGGAGTTTATACTGGTTGGAGGGGTTCGAGTATCTCCAACCCCACTGTTGAAATGGCTATGGTGTGTGCTACGTAATTGAACAGGGTTATAGTTCGCAGTGGTAAGGGAATCATTGGATGACCCAGTCAGAGCTCCTAGGCTCTTTAGGATTGGTCAAGAGTGATGGGGGACTGTAAACAGGGAGTTTATACTGGTTCACCAGCTTGGGAACTCGGCTAATCCACTCTCAAGGGAGTATTTTGCTCCTAGGGAAGATTTTATTCATAAAAGGGAGGAGTACACAGAATATTTGCTCAGACTAGTTGCTTGTCCAGCGTTGTGAGGGATATGCATCTTATTTATAGTCTCCCAGGGCTTTGTCTGATTTTTCGGCGTGATCTTTGCCTCTTATCTGTAACAAACGCGTCTACATGTAGTCTCCGTTGGTGCCTCCTTGGTGGTTGCGATTCTTTCGCCTGGACGTAAAGTTGCGATTTATGCGTTACACTTTGGTGATTACCAACTGTCATCCTTGTTGTTAGCTGGGTGGCATTGTCGTTGGGGAAAACTGACCTGAGCACCTCTGACAGCTCCCCATGAGTTGCGCGATTCCAGACATGCGGAGCTGAGCGCCCGAGTTCAACCTTAACCATATTTTGGGTATCATCACTAAATATTCCAGATCAATCCTAAGCAATCGATCTTAATTGACTCCACTAAATTATAATTTGATTCATTTGAATCCTAATTTAATTTGATAAAATCAAAACTTCCAATATAATATTAAAACAAGTAATATAATAACGTTTCCCATCAAACCCAAGGAGCAAAGGATTACAAACCTATTGTTAGTCCTGATCAGGCTTCCAACAGGAGAGAGCATAAATAATCCTCCCCTTCCAACCCAGCAAAATCCAGTTGCCGTCTTCACCTACCACAAAATCCTTGTGGTAGCGCAGCTTCTTAGTTCTTACCTCCTCCATGATGTCCTGCTTCAGTGGGAGCTGCCTGAACCCAGCCCTCTTATTCCGAACTTGCCACTGCTTGTATGTCTCTGGCCTCTCAACCCTTTCAGTAACCTCACATGCTATCACATTCATGGCTTCCCTTCCAAAAACCTCTCTCTCAAACCGCAATCTGTCCTCATCTTCTCGTGGCAAGTTTGCCTCAAACATATCAAACAGTGCAGAAAAATGGTGGAGCGCCTCTCGGAATCGTGGACCAAAAAAGGGGCCACTATATGTCCCATTTGCAACTCCGTGCATGAACATAGCAGGGTTCAACCTCCTGAACAAATTCAGAACAGCATCTCTTGGACTGTTATCCATTACCGTATCATCAGGCACATTCCTTAGCCGGTACAAACAGTTAACAACAAGCATTTCATCTCTGTCAATCTTAATATCGTCAGGTTGGATAGTTTCCCACTTCTTTGCTATTGCATTGTACTCAAAGGGAATGTTGAATCTCTTGCAATAATTTGCTAGGCGATGTCCTGTCTCCTCAACCCTCTCCGCTGGCCGAAACCCCGATTGGGGAAAATCTATACCTGTAATACGAAGCTTTGGAGGCCCACCGGGGCGATCAGAGAGACCCTGGATAATGCAGGGCCATTGATAGCCATACAGAATACCAAAATCAACTATGTGAAGCCTTGTCACTCCACTAGATACGTTCCCAATTGATTTGTTTGCAAAAGTGTTTGACATTCGATAGAATGGGCATGCTGTTGCATAAGCCCGGTAAGCTTTCACCATTTCAGCAGCCGATGTTCTCCTGGTACTCAAAGCTGCATACAATGCTGTCCCAGTTCCAGCCAAGCGTGCCTCGAGGGCATTTGAAAAATAATGTGCCAGCCTCTCAGTACCATCACCGTAAGGCGAAGAATGCTCCCTGATCCGCTTCAGCAGTTCATTGGCGATCCTGCTATCGAAACTTGACACAGCTTGAGAACACCGAGTTAGGAGACCCCTCAAATCCACCAATTCTCTTCTATTGCTACCTCGTGCCTTTCGGCTTCGACCCCTTTTTGATCCTAGTGACTGCCCAATATTCTGCTCCAAGTTGTTCCTTGCTCCATTTTTCGCGGAATGATCATCTTGCAAACCAGGATTTCTAGTAGGACAAAGCAACACCTTATCAAACATCTCTGTTGGCTCACTCTCTTCAGCATAACCCGCCAACTGTTTGTTAATTGGCTCCTCTTCTGCGTAATCATTAACTTCCCGGTAATGATTTTTCTTACTAGTTGACATGTTTTGTAAATGTTCCTCAAAGCCATAATTCACAAAATCATTAATTGGAAATGAATGGTCAACTCTTTCTTCCTCTCCCATGGACTGTATCTGGGAGGCAAATTGGGTGTCAATGGCTGAATCTAAATCCTGAAATGGAGTCACATGAGAGTCCCATAACCGATCAACAACATCGCAGAAGTTGTTTGGAGAACAAGAAGACTGCAAATTAGACTGGAAGTTGTGGTCAAGAAGAGAAGATTGTCCAAAACCTGGTTCAACCACACACTGATCACTAATCCAATTGGGCTCAACAATGGTGTTCACAACAGTAGAGCTAGTACTACAGTGACTACTAGTGAAAGTCCCAGTGAAATTACCATTTGGGTTGTCAGCATTTTGATCTGGGATTGAAGGGTATTGTTGGTATGGAGGCAGCGGAGGGCACTTCTGACCAAGAACATCGTGGAAGGATTTCTCAGTAGCTTGGAGAGCAGAGCAGTCTTGGAACATGCAAGGTTTATTCTCCAAGTCATCCTCTTCCATTAGCATTTGATTTATGTATTTGAGAACCCCATCAAAGTAGTCACAATCCCCCGAAGCTTTCTTCTCCGGAAACACATCTTCATAGTGGGAATCATTTGGAAAAATAGGATCATTTGTAAAATTGTGGTTCATTTTTCTTTCAATGTACAAGTTTACTGTCACAACAAGGGACCGAGTGGTGAGTGAATTTGGAGCCTAACTCGGACATGCAGGATAGGAATTTAAATCGAGTAAAGGATCATGAGTAGATAAATAACTGACCTTCAAAGAAAGAAAGGTTTCTGAATAAAACTCTCTAACCATACATGGGATTGAAAGATGATTGAACAACTAGGAAAGTCTTTAAGGACAGGCGGTTTAGACTTCTAGTACATCTAAACTCTACAGCTCATTGAAATGATTGAACTAATGTTGACTCTTTGAACATCTCTATAACATACAAATCATGCTACAGTTAGCAAATATTTGGTATCAAACTGCGTTGTGTCTGGGCTGACCGGAATTGTAGGTCAGGTCGGTTAGGCTTCAATCAAGTCAGTCATATTTTTTACACTAACTAGTTTGAAGTATGAACTGTACATTTTCTTTTGATCAATTTTTATCGATTACATTAAATTGCAACTTGACATATATAAATCGTAATGTAATTCAATTGGATCAAAACTTTTGATATTATAAACATAAAAAATAAATTTCGATACCATAATAATTTCTATCATAGGAAGCAGCCAAGGATTCAAACTTGCTACAATTGTAAGGGCTTGGTCATACAAGTTGTCACCCAACTGCCTAGCACACGTTTGCTTACGTTGTGAAATTCTAGAAGTGCAGACAAAAGATTCCAATAATTATTATGTTTTCCACAACAAAAAAGTCACTAAATTAAATTATAGCTGTCAACAATGAACGCATTTGGTGGACCAAATTCATCCCCCAAAAACCCTTGGCGACGGCCAAAATGCTATATCTTATTCTTATTTTTGGGGGGTTGGAGGTATCTATCATTAAAAATTATTATTTTAAGGTTCCTAGTCTTTGTTTTTTTTTTTTTTTTGTATGTAAAATTTTATATTGAAAACACAATCCTAAAAGATATTTTTTGAATCCGAGAATCAAACTTTTCAAAAAAGTAATACAATTTGTATTAAATTTGAGAATTTATTGCACCGAGCTCGGTGGATAAGCAATAGGTCCTATTAGTGGATGCGCTTTAATGTCAATCCGACGATGACAGTCATGAATTAAATCATGAAATGAGATTCGTAAATTAGTATTATTAATTTTAAAACAAAAATAAAAGAGTAATGTTAGACAATTCAAACGTAACCTAAAAAATTATAATCACAATGTATATCTTGTCTTATATGAGTGAGTCTCATCAACCTTTTCAGTGGAACCCACTCATCCAGTACTCATCTAAAAGATAATATACATTTGAGTTGTACTTTTTGAGTTTCATTTCGATTGTGTAGTATTTTCCAAAATAAAATTACCTTTTTTTTTATATATCTCAGATTTTGTTATGGATGAAAGTTTTATATATTTAATGGGTCATCTTGTTGACAAAGAGAAATAAAAGTGATGGGTGGCTTGGCTGGTTTAATAAGTCTTGTGCCCCTTTGTAAGATGGAGTTTATATGACACCATTTCTAAACCAATTCAACCAGTCTAATATTTCAGATGTAATTCAAATCTACTGTGGACTAGAAACCAGAAAAATTGATTCACGTCTACTGTTCTGATAACATCATTTTTCATAGCTCTTCTGCTTGTTGGAAGGTTACTCCTCTTTTTTTTCTTTATAAAAATTGCATCACCCGGTCTATATTTTGAATCCCGGATCAAAACTATGACTTAGTCACTAGACAAATTATTATATGGCTTAACGCAACAATAAAGTCGATCTATTGTGATTTAGGTATTACAGATTTAAATACAAAAAAAAAAAGAAAAAAAAAAGTCTTTTCTCATGTAGAGTAAAACTACGTATATTTAAATTTTTTTAAACCTTGTAGCAAATCCGGTACACCAGATTGTTGCAGTGGAGTACAAGTTATTAGTTGTATAATTCACCATATTCATAGTTTCGTGAGGAGAAACTTATGGCCAGCACATGAAATAAAGTAAATCAACCCAGGACTCGCAATAAAATGGAAGTATACTACTACTATACAAGATGTTCATTTGTTGTGGGCCTCATTTACCAGGTTTTTCAAGACTGACATGAGATGAACTTGTTAAAACTCGGTTAAGATCGACCTATATTAAAAATGAGTCAAGCTTAAATATGTTTTTAAGCTCGTCAATTTTTTAGCTCTGTTCGAATCAGGCTCGATAAATTAGTTAGCACCCTAAAATGTGAATTTTGTTACCTACTTACGTTTTGGTTTAGTTTCGAATCTGGCTCAAATTTACATTTTTCATTGCTTTCCCTAGGAAAGACCACTTCCATCATCTCGATGGTACCATGAAAGACGAAACCATGTAAAACACACTTTTAAGGTCTAAACCAAAGCCATTTTCAAGGATGAAGAAGCTATTGAAATAGCATTTTACTCTTTTTGAAATAGCATTCTAATCAAAAGAGTTGCAAGATCAAAGAATGGCAGAAGCTATAGTAGAATGTGTTCTCCTCTCCGACGACGCGGCCGGTATGTTTTCCATAACATCATACGCAAATTATAAGGGTCAGACATTGCAAACAAGCTATGTACAAAAGTTAAGGTTTACATAACATGATCTCTGTAATGTACCTAATGATGATCGTATGTGTTAAGAGTGTTAGGGTATTATGTGAATATTAGTTAGTAAATATTAGTTAGTTGTAATAAGTATACCACTAGAGGGTATACACTTCTTTTGTATGGTCACAAGTTAAATATAAATATAAGTGGTTTGTGAGATGTAGGTCAAGTTTTTATCACTCTCCGTCTTTCTCTAATATTGAGTTAAATCTCTAAACTTAACATGGTATTAGAGTAAGATTAATCATTTGAAAGACTATTTGATTTTTCTTTTCTTTTTCTTTCCCTTTCTTTTCTTTCTTTTTCCTTCTTTGTTCTGTTTGTTGTTCGTGGCTTGGTTGTAAGCACCACAGTCATGATTTTCAAATCGTGGTTGTTGGTGCAATGATCGCACGAGTGTTAGTGTGGTGTATCTCCGTTAATTGTGTTATGTTAACCGCGATTCGTTAAGGTGGTGGTGGCGGTGCATCGTCGTCGGTGGTGGTGTTGCACCGTTGTCGGTGGATGTTGTGTTGGCTGTTGACAATTTACTATGGTGGCATGGTGGTTGCGTCGTTGTGGTAATGGTGTTGCGCTGGTGTCGTTGTCATCGGTTTGTTGAGTCGTTGAGGCGGCGTTGTTAAACGAAGGGTTTCAGTGAAACCCTAGTAGTGGAGAAGACGAAGACTGTTCTCCACGGGTCGGGTTGCTAAGGCGGGTTGGGTTGTTCTCAAGTCTAGTCCAACAACAGAATTCAACAGGCCCAATTAGCAAGCCCAATCCAGATCCACTAACAGACCGGTTCCTCCAATAGACCGGTCATTCCCAGTTCATCCCGGTTCACCTCAATCTGGTCCGGTTCAGGGTTGGTTCAAGCCCGATTCAACAATGTTTAGCTCTTCCAGACTGGTTCGCACCGGTTCAAGCATACAACAGTCTCTCTTGGTCTAGTTTAGGCATTCAGCAGTCTCACTTGGTCTGGTTCAGCCGCCCAATAGTCTCTCTTGGTCCAATTCAGGCATCCAACAGTCTATCTTGGTTCAGTTCAGGCATCTAGTAGCTCTCTATGGTCCAGTTCACCCATCCAGCAACTGTCTCACATACGGTTCACGCATCCAGTCCACGGTTCCGGTCCAATTCAATAGACCTTTTTTTTCCAGCTTACTATCTTGACTGAAGCACAGTTCTTGCCTTTTTTTTTTTCTATGGTTCTATTGTTGTTGTACTGTTATGGAACCCAAGAATAAAAATGATGATAGTCAGTTTGATCTTATTCCACCCATGCCACCAAATTTTTCTCCTACGATTCTACTTAATGGTCCCATGACATCTGTTAAACTTAATGGCACCAATTATATTTTGTGGTCACCATCTGTTCAAGTGTTTCTCAGAGATAAAGGCTTTAAAAAATGTTTAGTGGACACTAAACCCAAGGAAGGTACGCCTCGGTATGATAAATGGGAACAAGAGCATGCTCAGATTATTTCATTGCTATTGAATAGTATTGAGCCCAGTATCAATTCTACTTTGCTTTATCTCAACACAGTCAAAGAGATTTGGGATCATTTGGCCACTATGTACTCTGGCAGTGGGAATTTCACTCGTGCATATGAAGTATGCAAACAATATTTTCGTCTGGAGCAGGGTAATCTGAGTCTTGAAGACTATTACTCTCATGTTCGGGGAGTGTGTGAGGAGTTGAAGCTCTATTACCCCTTTACTACTGATGCAGCAGTTTCACAGAAGCAACATGAGGATTTGAATGTTGTCCGGTTTTTAGTTGGTTTGAAACCTAAATATGAGTTTATTCGCTCTCAGATTTTGGGTGGCCCTCGTCTTCCATCTCTACTGGAGGTTTTCTTCAGCTTGCAGAGTTCTACCTTCTCTACCACTTCATCCAATACGAATTCTAGTGTGCCTACTAATCGTTCAGCTCTTGTTGTCCCGAGTGGCCATAATGAAAGTTCCCGAGATGGCCGTGGTAATCGTGGTGGTCGCGGAGGTCGCAGAGGCCGTACTAGAGGTCATGGAGGGCAGTCAGGGTCTCATTCATGCACTCACTATGGTCGTGGAGATCACACTATTGATTATTGCTGAAATTTACATGGCAAGCCTTCGGGTGTTGCTAACCAGGTTTCTTATCAGGACGACACCTTGATTACTGCCTCTATACCTCAGTTCGCTCCACCTGATTCTGGGTCAGTTACTCTTACACGGGAGGAGTATACTCAGTTTCTGTCTCAGCAACAGATCGTTCCATCTTCCTCCACTGCTATTTTTGCCCAATCAGGTACCGCTTCCATTTGTTTATTATCTTCCACTCGCAGTCCTGGATCATAGACTCTGACACTTCTGACCACATGACTGGTGCATGTGTGTTTTGTGTGACTGTGTGTGGTATGTTTGAGTTTGTGTGTCTGTGTCTGTGTGTTAGACTTGTTTTCTTGTTAACTTATATTTGTCAAAGGCTTCAAACAATGTTGGTAGCTAATAATTACAATTACAATTCAAACTTTTTTGCCTGTCAACTTATAATTACAATTAAGCTCATCGTCAATGACTAACCAGACTTTGTTTACTTGGAATTTGTGGGGACTCTGTGTGTATGTCTAATATATGTTGAAAGTGTTGAAATGCATGTTGGGTTTCATTTGTGAATTAGTAGTATGGTTATGTGTAGTGGTTGGGAAATTGTTAGTATAATTGAGAAATTATTGTAGATGGAAATGGGTAACGAACAAACTCATGATGATGAGGTTGTAGAGGTTGACCCTGACAAAAATGTAGTCATATGGACGTCCAATAAGGAGGCAATTTTCATTGACTTGATGGATAGGGAAGTAACAGTGGGGAATAGACCAAATACTACTTTTGACAAAGTTGGGTGGAAAAATCTCATAACAAACATAAGATTAAGCACAGGGTATAACTACACGCATGAACAACTAAGGAGGAAGTTTAATAATTTGAGACCAGTTTGCCATGCTTTCAAAAAACCATTGAATCAAACTGGAGTTGGTTGGGACCCCGCGAAAAAAACCATTGTCCTGGAGGATGAGGTTTGGAAGGATTTATGCAAGGTAGGTTTTAGTATTGATTACTATCCATTTTTATTTTTTAACCACTATGTCAAATGATTTTAGGTTAATAATTATTGATTATCTTTCATTATTTTCGTTTAATATAGGTTAATAAGCATGCCAGACAATTTAGAAAAAAAAAAGGTGTCCACATTATGAGAAGCTCTACGGATTTATGAAAAAACAACTGCAACCGGTGATAATTCTCATCCATCCACCCAACCTCCCTCGGACAACGAGGAAGATAAAGACCATACATTTGACCCGTCACTTGAGGTTGATGATGGTGAGGAGAATGTGGAGAAAGAGACAAACAACCATCCTTGAAGTAGGTCTACCACTCCAACAAGTAGTCGTCGTAGGAAGAAGGATAACTATAGCCTAACACTTACATCTGCCCTTAATGTGTTGGTTGAAAGTTCAAGGAAGAAGGGAGAGTATATTGATTATAAGATGTCTAGTGCTTCTATGGCGGCGACTTCATGTGGTGATAACAAGGCTAATACGCATAATGATGATCTGTTAGAACAATGTGTGGCTGCTTTGAATTCTCTCGAGGACATTGATGCAACTTCATACACAAAGGCCATTAAGATTTTTGGAGATGGTATGAGCTATAAGAAGATGTTCTTTTCTATGTCATATCATAGGAAGAAAGATTTTGTTACTCACCTGTGATGGTTGTACTTTAGACGCATAAGGAAGTTTCATTTTGGATGTGTAATTTGGGATTTATTATGATTAATTATTATGCGTACTTATAATATTTTGTGATAACTTCTTATATGTGCATTACTTATGGATATTACAGGTAGACTTGAATTTTCAATAATGAATTCAGATGAAGAATTGGATATGGTATTAGATAGCGATGATGAGATGTCTATTGTATTGACTGCAATAGAATTAGATAGTCAAAATACATCACAACGACCATGTAGAACGTCTGCTCTTACAGGTCATCATTACGTGTTGGAGATATTACATGGACATGAAAATAGGTGCTATGAGCAATTTAGAATGGACACACCCGTGTTCGTGTTGTTTTGTGAGGCATTAAAAGAAAAAGTGTTGAAACACTCCAGGTTTGTAACTGTGCAAGAGCAAGTTGTTATATTTTTACTAACAATATCACATAATGTGTGAAATCACATAGTAGCTGAAAGGTTACAGCATTCAGGGGAGACCATTTCCAAAAATACTTTAATCATGTTCTGAAAGTAGTTTGTAGGCTTGGAGTTAATATCATCAGCCCTCCCGATTTTAGTATGGTTCAACCTTAGATTCGTTTCAACCCAAGATATTATCCTTTCTTTAAGGTAAGTGACAGTAATTTGAAATATATGTTGTAACAAAATACTACTTTCAATGTCATTCATGTGTTTTTTTTCTTTGAAGAATTGTGTTGGCGCCATTAATGGCACCCACGTTGATGCACGTGTTCCAGCGGATTCTCATATATCATACCGTGGGAAGTGTGTTGTACTAACTCAAAATGTAATGTGTGCATGTTCCTTTGACATGAACTTTATTTTTGGGATGAGTGGGTGGGAGGGTACTGCTCGTGACTCAAGAATATTTGTTGAGTGTGTTTCTAATCTAGCCAACAAGTTTCCAATGCCGCCAGAGGGTAAGCATAATCATAGAATTTATAATACTTATACATAAAACTAGACAATGGATCTTACACTTATAAATTTTGACAGATAAATACTATGTTGCGGATTTGGGCTATACAAACATGCCTGTTTTCTGTCCCCGTATCGTGGTGAGAGATATCACCTGCGTGAGTATAGAGGTAGGGGTCGACAACCAACCGGTAAAGAAGAACTATACAATCATCGTCACTCTTCACTTCGGAATGTGATAGAGCGTTGTTTCAGAGTTCTAAAGGCTCGTTTTCCCATTTTACAGCTAATGCCTCCATATCCCTTAAGCACATAGAAATATATTTCAGCAACATGTTGTACAGTCCATAACTTCATAAGAATGCATTCTCGACAAGATCATTTATTTGACGACTGGGAAAGAAGAGAATTTGTTGATAATGAAAGAACTGTTGTAGGATCAAGTTCACAGGTCCCAATTGAATTAGACCTAAGTCTGAGTCAGTTGCGTCAAATGGCTCGTGTCAGAGATACAATTTCTAATCAATTGTGGGCATCAACTCACCATTGATACATGTCCTAATGTTATTATTTAAGATGACGATAAAAATGTGTTGATACTTGCATTGTTATATTGAATTTAATGTTTATATGACTAATTTTTACTTGTTAATGTTAATGTAATTAGGTCTGTTATAATGGCGCGTATTGGCCCTCCATGCTTCTGTGGGTCAGGGAACATGAATATTTTGGTCGCAAGGACCAAAAGAACAATGGACGAGCTTTTTATCGTTGTCCACTATGGCGTGAGCATGATAATTGTTTCATATGGGTTGATGAGTACAACACAATTACAAATGAACATCATGTGATTCCTCAAGCCCAGTCAAGATGGAGAGATAAGAAATGGATCACTATTTTCATGCTTACTTGTTGTGGTTTTAATTTGATCTTTATTTGTTCATTATTGTTTGTGGTATTTGTACTAATTATTGGAATTTTAGTTAAGTGGTATGACTTATTAATGTGTGTATTTGGTTGTATGTTGAACAATATGATGTATGAATGTGATTAATGACTTATGTAATCTAATTATCTTTCTTTAGGTGTTCTTTGATGAATTAGTGGATGTTTTGAGTTAAGAAATTTTTGGATTTGTATTTTGTTGTATGAGATATTATAAAACATATTTAGGATAAAACTTGAAGTAGTTACCAAATATGTTTTTTGTTTTTATTATCATAATTTGATAGACACAAATGACTCCCAAACATGTTTTCTGTTTCAGTGTTTATCACAAAATAAAGAGAAAAATTGTCTTTGTTTTTTATTTTTTTGAAGACGCGAAAACAAAAACGCTACCAAATGACCCCTATGTCTTATTATTATTTTGGGGGGATGGGGGGGGGGGGGTTGGAGGTATCTACCATTAGGAATTATTATTTTAAGCTTCCTAGTCTTTTTTCTTTTCTTTTTTTTGTGTATTTAAAATTTAAATTGAAGACACGATCCTAAAGGATTTTTTTGAATCTGAGAATCAAACTTCCCATAAAAGTAATACTATTTGTATTAAATTTGAGAATTTATTGCACCGAGATCAGTGGATAAGCAATAGGTCCTATCAGTGGATGGGCTCTAATGTCAATCTGATGACAATCATGGATTAAGTCATTAAATGAGATTCATAAATTAGTATTATTATTTTTAAAATAAAAATAAAATAGTAATGCTAGACAACTCAAATGTAACCTAAAAAGTTACAATCAAAATGCATATCATTCCTAAATGCATATCATTCCTTAGATGAGTGAATCACATCAACCTTTTCAGTGGTTGATATGAAGTAACTGCTCTTCTTTGCTTGTAAGAGTATACACTCCTATGTTGTCTTGCTTGAGATTTTTTTGAGTAATTGTTGCCCAATCAGTTACTCTGTTCTATTAACGCCTTGGCAATAGTAGAGAGACTTGCCTCGGAAGTGAGTTATCCCTAGGAAAGGCAGGTGGCCTAGTCATGTATCCACAAAAGAAAGGCTAAGTAACTTTCAGGTGCAACTATGAGGGTTGGCTGAGACAATGCAACCATGAGAGTGGGTTGAGGCAATGGAACCATGGAGGTTGATTTAAGGTCGTGCAACCTCGGAGGTTAGCTTAAGGAGTGCAACCACGGAGGTTGGCTTAAGGGGAGCAACCACAGAGGTTGGCTTGAGGTCTTGCAAGCACGGAGGTTGGCTTAAAGAGTGCAAGCACGGAGGTTGGCTTGAGATCTTTCAACTACGGAGGTTAGCTTAAGAGGTGCAACCACGGAGATTAGCATAAGAGGTGCAACCACGGAGGTTGGCTTATGAAGTGCAACAACAGAGGTTGTCTTAAGGTCTTGCAACAACAGAGGTTGGCTTAAGGGGTGCAACTACGGAGGTTGGCTTAAGTAGTGCAATCACGGAGGTAGGCTTAACCAAGTAGAGGTGTACTCAAAGTTGTGAAAAAATTCTCTTTACTAATCAACTTAAACGAGCAACAAATGCTTTTTGAAGACTTATGACAATATTGTCAATTAAGCTACAAGTAAAACTTCTTAAGGTTGATGATGTTCCACGGCCGGCGAATTGGTTTACCATTAAGCTTTCCAACTTATAAGCTCTGGCCCCTGCTCAAGTCGTAAGGTCCTTAGTCTGAGCGAAGACCTTACAAAGAACCAGGTCTCCAGGTGTAATGCTTCTTTCTTTTACCTTCTTATTGTTGGATCTAGCCAACTCTTGCTAATAGGTCGTCAGTCGAACCATTGCGTGGTCCTTTCTTTCTTCAATGAGATCCAAGTTATATTCAAGGGTTTGATCATTGTTACCCTGTTCATAGACCTCAATTATGATAGTTAGTAAACCTACTTCAAGCGGAATGATGGCCTCTGTGCCATATGAGAAGGAGAAAGAAGTTTCTCTAGTAGAATGTCTTGGTGTTGTTCAGTAAGCCCAAAGCATCATTGGAAGTTTCTCTACCCACCTTCATTTGGCTGCTTCAATCTTCTTCTTAATATCATCAAGGATGACTTTGTTTGAAGCCTTAGCTTGCCTGTTTGATTAAGGGTAAGTAGGAGAGGAATAGTAATTACAGAGCCTATACCCCGAACAAAATTTCTTGAAAGCAGAGCTATCAAATTGAGTACCATTGTCGGATATAAGGGTCTAAGGAATTTTGCACCTTATGATTATATTCTCCCATACAAACTTCTTGGTATCAGTCTCACGGATCTTAGAGAGTGACTTGGCCTCAATCCACTCGGTGAAATAATCACTTGCAGGGATGAGCCATCTTTTGTTGGATGGAGCTTGATGAAAAGGACCAAGGGCTCGTGAGCAGGTTCAAGTCACTTGCAAGCTGTTGAGGTATAGTAGCGAATCTCTGGTACTTGTCACACTTCCTCATGTATTGTGCATCCTTCTACACATACGACCACCAAGACCCCTAGGAGATGGCCCTTAAGGCTAGGCTTCTACCTCCAGGATAGGCGCCACACACTCCTTTGTAGATCTCATAGAGCAGATATTCCACTTTACTCGGGTAGACGCACAATAAGTACAGACCCGAGAAAGACCTTATGTTAAGCTTATGATCTAGTGACAACCAATAACGAGCTAGCTTTGAGGCGACGAGTCTTGCTTCCTTCTTATCCTCTAGGACAGTCTCATTCTTAAGATACTGAACAAGGGGATCCATCCAATTGGGTGCTTACTCTAGGAAATTGACCTCTATTGGGTCCTGATGTATACTTGGCTTCTCGAGATACTCCACCATAATTGTCTGCTTTAAACCTTGTTTATCAGTAGAAGCTAGAGTAGCAAGAGCATAAGTTTGTGAAATTATGTTGCATTTTTTGACATTTCTTAGATTTTTTAAAGTTACAGTTTAATCGAAAATTAGTTACGATCAATTAGAAATTGCAATTTAGCATTTTTGTATGCCAATTTCCTTAAATTCTTTGGTCCGTTGGGTATTTGTATTTGCTTTCTACTATAATTTCTCTTTTAATATGTTAACGATAAAATTAAAATAGAAATTATATTTGTACTTGTATTTGCTTCATGCTACAATTGATTCATACTCATTCTTTTTATTAATTGTTTCAAACAATTATGAAAAAATACTTTAAAAGAAAATTCGAGTTAGAGTTATTATCACTTGCAAAAAAAGGTGTTAATTAATTTTTAGGTGTTATATATTATTTAAAGAATTTATATATATCATTTATTTTAATCGATAGGACACAAAAAGTTAAAATTTATAATTACTGCTCACTTTTGTATAAATTTCTAGTTCCACTCCTGGATATATTATGTGTATAATTTTTTATTTTATTATTTAAATCACTTAACTCAAAATTAATAAGGGTATGATACCAAAGTTTAGTATCATATCCTTATCGTTATGTCATAGATATTTGTCGGAGAAAGATGGGACAAGACTACACATGTGACTAGAGTATTTTGTGTTATTTTAAATCATATTATATTTTTTTCCATTCATTTTAAATTTGTGTCATATCTTGGTCATATTGATAGCCTCAAATTTAGCTCTTTGTGAATTCACTTAGAGGAAAAGCAGTCTGGTCAGGCATGTAGTGTACTAGTTTTGCCATAACTGTTAGATGGTTGTATCACATGTGCGCTAATCATAAGTGTAAATCATTGAAATAATTTCTCCACATGTAAAAATTATGTATTGTAATCTGACTCTTTTTAGATCTCATATTGATTTGAGGATTTTCTTTTTTTTTTAATAGGCAGAGGTGGTGTTTGGATCATCTTACACATATTTTGACTAATATTCTCTTCAATTTGATCAAAGATAGATCATCCATGTCGAGATTAGGACAATCATTCATATGAGATAAATCTCTCATAACCTGACTCCAAAAAATTGTTAAAATTCGAACATAAGACGTATGAGTCTTATTCACCGTATTGTCCTAATCTTAAAATTAATAAAGAAGAGCATCATGCTAGCATTGTTATAAATAGGAAAATTAATGATAAGTATTATTTTTTCTCCCAAACATCCATTAAGTCTTATTATTTTTATTTTATATCAATGAAATCATTCTTTTAATAATTTATTTGAATGAAATCCTAAATTCCATAAATACTAAATTTTGTTCCAATTCTATTATTCTCTTGACAAATATTGACACCTAAAGTATTGAGACTACTCTGACTTCTTGTATTTTAAATTATGTATTACCTACTTGTTATTTTTATAAAAATCAACATTATTTCCAAAAAATAAATAAATTAACTCATATCAAAATTGGGTGACAACTAGTCCACTCTAAAAAAAACATAACAATTGAGTTACATAACAATTGATACATAACAATGTCGTATTTTTTAGCTTTAACAATTTTCCAACAAGTGAAAAGTGAGGACAACGGGGTAAAAAAATTCCAATCCATAATCCCCACCAAAAAATAGCACGTCACTGTTGTTGAGCAAAAGGAGCAAATAAAAATTGAAAAGCTTCACCGGTTTACTGTCGGAATTATGACAAATTAGAAAGAATGAAAGGGTTTGGTAACTAAAAATTAGGTGTAAAATTAGAATATAATGATATTTTTTTTTAATTTTTTTTTTTTTTTGGGAGGGGGAAGGGAAAGGGAGAGGGAGACATGAACCATTGACCTCAAGAAGACAAAGTATTTATAAGACAATGAGTATTATTTGACCAAAGGCCCATTGGTAGAATATAAGGACATTAGGACTTCATTGAAAAAAAATAAAAATAGGATTCCATTGACATAAAATAAAAATGATAAGACTTAATACATATTTATAAAAAAAATAAATTGGTATGTATGTTGGGAAGTGGAGGGATCAACATAAATAACATTAAGGGGCTATTTGGTAAAAGGGTATGGGACGGTTTGACAAGATGAGTTTAGGAAAAATAGTCTAAATCTCCCCCAAATCTCATGTTTATATGAAAAATTCAGTCCCGAGTTTTTAAACCCAGCCCGTTGATGGCCTGAAAATTAAACTCATGATCATGGGTTTCGTCAAACATAGGGAGGGGGTGAGTTTGGGAAGATGGGTAAGGGATTAAAGATCCAAAAGACAATTATACCCCTTAACATGTGTATGAATTGGATTGATTAAGGGTAAAATAGTCATTTATAAGACAAATAGTTGTTAATAATTATAATATATCCGTGTGTTCTATATGTGTATGTGTTGCATACTAAACATGGGTATGGATTGAATTCAATGTTAAATCTCATCTTTGTAAAAAAGAGTTTGAGTTTGTAAGAGTTATGGAAAACCAATCTAAACTCTCTCCAAAAAAACCATACAAGCAAGCGCTAAGTATATACATACAGTCTAAAGGGAAGTGGAGGGGTCAAAAGAATAAATTAATTTGTTTTCGGGAATGGATTCAATCATAGATTATGAACTTAAATAAATTATGCATGAAAGATTACAAAGGCTATTGGCTTGACTATCATTCACTTATTGTTTGTTTTAAGCTTTTTTTTTATTATTTATTTGATTTGACACCCAACAACGTTCAGACAATGACTATTGAACCACCAAGAAAATCATGGTTGAGGCTGTAGTGGATGTGGGCATCTTAGCAGGGCACCCGACCCTAGACGAAACTATTAGATGAAACCATATGACAATATAATATAAATACAATAAAATAATAATGAATGTTATAAAATTTTAAATAGTAAACTATTTCAATTTATTTTCTTTTTAACTATTTTGTTTGTGTTTGTTGTGTGTTGAAAAGAAAAATTTAGTAAAAATTACGATACAGACGAAAAATGCTTAAATTTAAAATAAGACTTATTTGCTTGGTTCTTACAAATGCAATCTATCACCTATTTATAGGGTTATTGTCTTATTATGAATGTTTGTGATATTGTCAAATAAATTTATAGTGTCTCTAGAATCTTTTGTATAGATCTCTTCAATGGAGAAATCCAAATTAAAAGAAAAGAAACCCAAATTTAAAAGAAGAAAAATCAAATTTAAAATAAGAAAAATATGACCATGGGATCTTTAAATAATTGTGTAATCTCATCATTAAAGATTTGAGTTTAAAAAATGGTCTCCCTTGATTTGAGTTTAAAAAAGAGTTTTCTTTCATTTGGTATGGATATGAGTCTAGCATTGGAGAAGCATTTTAGACCATTTTTACCCAAATTTAAATTTGGATACAAAAAAGAGTAAGGGTGAGATATGCTCTTATGCTTCTCCTTATATTCCTTGTATACTTTAGAATGTTCCTTGAAAAAGGTTTAAATAAAAACCCTTTTTAGAATCCTCTTAAATATTTTTTTCAAGGGATCTTAAAATTAAATAATTCATCCTAAAGTTATTTGGAATGTTCAAGAAGACGGAATATGACAAAAGTCTCAATTAACATAAGGTTTGTGTGTTAAGATAACTCATTTTTTCAATAGTTACATAAAAAATAGGTAAGACTGAAAAAACAAAGGTAATAAAAAAAATATTAATTCAGTTGTGTCATAGAAGAATTGGTTCAATTGATACCTGTTTCATTTATAATTTTGTATAGTCGAATTTTTATTATATATAAGTTGTGTTTAGTAGATTTAGTTCGTGTTTAGTTGAATTTATGTTGAGATGTTTATTTGATAGGCCTATCAAATTCATTTATTTTATCACCCGTATCTATTAAGACTACGCCCAAACTTGTTATTTTCGTATTAATTTCTTATTGAATTTGCACTCCGTACCTAAAATTGTAAAAAAGTTAAAGGCTCGAATTTTTTTAAAGTGATTCTAAATTCTTTTTTGGCCCCAAATATATGCATTAAATTGGGGGTGTAGGCGGTGGCCTGAATGGCCTATGCCTAGGGCCGGCGTTGGATCATCTTAGTAGTCTCATTTTCTTTCACTTGTTTCTTATTTATTTACTTTTCTATGTAAAAAGTGATTTTTTTTCACATAGAAGATCAATATTTAATTCTTATTTCCTTTGTTATTTTTTAATTTTTCTAGAATCAGTTTATCATATCACACATCAAGCAATAGTATTGACCCAAAAAAATTCTAGGAATTTGATATCCTAACGAAATTATTAAAAAAGAATCGGCTCAATCAAATTAAGTTATAACTCAAATATAACAAAAATACTAACTTAATAATATCTGAAAAAAATTGAGATCAATCTTATTGGATGGACTCTAATTAACCTCATTAATAACTCATAACTAGACATATTTGAATCACTAATATAAGTCAACTAAATCTATATTTTTCGAAGTAGTTAGGATTGTGTGGGCTTGGTCATACTAGTTATTGCCATCTTGTTTACCGCACGTGTGTTAACATAGGAGATTGATCAGTATTTAAACTCTGTTTAAAAAAATCAGTATTTAATTCTTTTTTCCTTTGATACTTTCGGTTCTTCCTAAATCCGTTTATACTGTCACACAACAAGCAATTCTGAGTTTTCCCGCATAAGACACCTTTGAGTCTCAATTTACGGTTCAAATCAACTCAAAAATATTGATACAATGGATTAAATTGACAAACGAAATTTGTTTTCCCGCTTAAGACACCTTCCATTTTTAATTACACCAAATTAATGCTCTTCCATTTTTACATTCCATTCACGGCTCCCTGACTTTCATATTCATCCCTTAATTCAGAGGCAAATCTTCCACCAAATCATACACATATCTTCCCCAAATTATGTCTATCTTAATTCATTCACTCTTTCTATGGTAACTAATTTATTCTTTTTAGTATTTGGATATTTGTCTTTTAAATTATAGAGTGACGATTTTTAAATTCATTACCGATGAACTGGAGTGACACATTTGATTTTAGCATTTCATGAAAACTATTTTTTTTTCATTTATGATTTCGTGAAAGATTTTTTTTGTGTTATGTAACTTTAATTTTTGGATTAATGCGAGCAGTATAGAATTTAAGCTTTTTAATACAAAGAGAACCAGAAATAATAGCTTGAGTTTGGGGACTATTGCTTGTTTAGATAATCTATAATATAAAACATGACAGACTTCAATAAGTCCATCCAATAGTCTTAAATCGACTCATCCAAATGTCACCAATATCCCTCTCAAAACCATTCACATTGAATTCCCCCCCCCCCCCTAAATTTTTTTTTTTATCACTTCTCACTTACTTTAGACCATGCCTTCAGGCACGGGTTAGCCCTAGTTGACCTATAAAACTCAAAAAAATCTACGGGGGTAATTTGAATTGAAAATTTTGAAAAAATTCACCTCAATCAACTCAAGTAAGAATGCAAACATATCAAAATAATGAGATTCTAAATGATGGTGTGTGTTGCACAATTGAATAGGGTTATAGTTCGTAGTGGTCAGTGAATCACTAGATGATCCAGTCAGAGCTCCTAGGCTCTTCAGGATTGGTCAAACGTGATGGGAGATTGCAAACGGGGAGTTTATACTGGTTCACCAGCTCGAGAGCTCGGCTAATCCAATCTCAAGGGAGTCTCTTGCTCCTGGGGAAGATTTTATTCATAAAAGGGAGGATTACACAAAATATTTGCTTAGACTGGTTGCTTGTCCTCCGGCTGATAGTTAATGGTGTGCTGCATGGCATTGTTCCTCTTCTCGTCTAAGAGGTCGAGATTGATGAGTATTGACTTGTCGTTTTGCTCGGGGTCGACAAGCTCTGTTCTTGGGGATGGAATGCTTATTTCAACAGGGGCCATCGCCTTAGTGCCATAAGCCAAGGCAATTTCATTAGTGGCTGTTCTGGCGGTGGTTTTGTAGGCCTATAGTACTCCTCGTAGATGCTCTAGCAATCGGTTCTTTAAGGCTTCGAGCTTGGTTTTCAGAGCTGCGTTGATAGTTCAGATGGTCACCTCTACTTGCCCATTTGACTGAGGGTGGGCTGGTGCCGAGAAGTAATTCGTTATACTCAACTCAGCACAAAATCTTTTGAACCTAGAATTATCAAACTGTTTTTCATTATCCGAGACGAGTGCCCTTGGGACCCCAAATCTGCAGATTATAGATTTCTAAGTGAAGTTCTGGATTTTTTGCTTTGTAATTTTTGAAACAGATTTCATCTCGGCCCATTTACTGAAGTAATTTATCCCAATTATTGCGAACTTACATTGTCTAGTGTTTACTGTGAGGGGTCCGATTATGTCCAACTCCCACTGTTGAAATGGCCATGGTGTGTGCTGCACAATTGAACAGGGTTATAGTTCACAGTGGTCAGGGAATCGCTAGATGATCCAGTCAGAGCTCCTAGGCTCTTCAGGATTGGTCAAGCATGATGGAGGATTGTAAAGGGGGAGTTTATACTGGTTCACTGGCTCGGGAGCTCTGCTAATCCACTCTTAAGGGGGTCTCTTGCTCTTGGGGAAGATTTTATTCATAAAAAGGAGGATTACACATAATATTTACTTAGTCTGGTTGCTTGTCCTTCGTTGTGAGGGATATTCCTCTTATTTATAGTCTCCCAGGGCTTTTTCTGATTTTCCGGCGTGATTCTTGTCTCTTATCTATAACGGACGCCTTTGTTATGCAATCTCCGTGGGTGGTGCCTTGGTGGTTGCGGTTCTCTTGCTCTAACGTAAAGCCGTTGCGATTTATGCGTTACACTTTTGTGATTACCAACGGTCATCCTTGCTGTTAGTTGGGTGGCATTGTCATTAGGGAAAACTGACCTGAGCACCTCTGGCAGCTCGCCATGAGCTGCGCTATTCCAAACATGCCAAGTTGAGCGCCTGAGTTCAACCTTAGCCATATTTTGAGTATCATCGCTAAATATTTGAGATCAATCCTAAGTAATCGATCTTTTGACTCCGCTAAATTATATTTTGATACATTTGAATCCTAATTTAATTTGATAAAATCAAAACTTCCAATATAATATTAAAACAAGTAATATAATAACATTTCCCATCAAACCCAAGGAGCAAAGGATTACAAACCTATTGTTAGTCCTGATCAGGCTTCCAACAGGAGAGAGCATAAATAATCCTCCCCTTCCAACCCAGCAACATCCAGTTGCCGTCTTTACCTACCACAAAATCCTTGTGGTAACGCAGCTTCTTAGTCCTTACCTCCTCCACGATGTCCTGCTTCAGTGGGAGCTGCCTGAACCCAGCCCTCTGATTCCGAACTTGCCACTGCTTGTATGTCTCTAGCCTCTCAACCCTCTCAGTAACTTCACATGCTATCACATTCATGGCTTCCCTTCCAAAAACCTCTCTCTCAAACAACAATCTGTCCTCATCTTCTCGTGGCAAGTTTGCCTCAAACATATCAAACAGTGCAGAAAAATGGTGGAGCGCCTCTCGGAATCGTGGACCAAAAAAGGGGCCACTATATGTCCCATTTGCAACTCTGTGCATGAACATAGCAGGGTTCAACCTCCTGATCAAATTCAGAACAGAATCTCTTGGACTGTTATCCAATACCGTTTCATCAGGCACATTCCTTAGCCGGTACAAACAGTTAACAATAAGCATTTCATCTCTGTCAATCTTAATATCCTCTGGTTGGATTGTTTCCCATTTCTTTGTTATTGCATTGTACTCAAAGGGAATGTTGTATCTCTTGCAATAATTTGCTAGGCGATGTCCTGCCTCCTCAACCCTCTGTGCTGGCCGAAACCCCGATTGGGGAAAGTCTATACCTGTAATTCGAAGCTTTGGAGGCCCACCGGGGCAATAAGAGAGACCCTGGATAATGCAGGGCCATTGATAGCCATACAAAATACCAAAATCAACTATGCGATCCTTGTCACTCCACTAGATACGTTCCCAATTGATTTGTTTGCAAAAGTGTTCGACATTCGATGGAATGGGCATGCCGTTACATAAGTCCGGTAAGCTTTCAACATTTCAGCAGCTGATGTTCTCCTGGTACTTAAAGCTGCATACAATGTTGTCCCAGTTCCGACCAGGCGTGCCTCGAGGGCATTCGAAAAATAATGTGCCATCCTCTCAGTACCATCACCGTAAGACGAAGAATGCTCCATGATTCGCTTCAGCAGTTCATTGGCAATCCTGCTATCAAAACTTGCACAGCTTGAGAACACTGAGTTAGGAGACCCCTCAAATCCACCAATTCTCTTCTATTGCTACCTCGTACCTTTCGACTTCTGCTCCTTTTTTATCCTAGTGACTGCCCAATATTCTGCTCCAAGTTGTTCCTTGCTCCATTGTTCGTGGACTGATCATCTTGCAAACCAGGATTTCTAGCAGGACAAAGCAACACCTTATCAAAAATCTCTGGTTGCTCACTCTCTTCAGCATAACCCGCCAACTGTTGGTTAATTGGCTCCTCTTCTACGTAATCATTAACTTCTCGGTAATTATTTTTCTTGCTAGTTGACATGTTTTGTAAATGTTCCTCACAGCCATAATTCACAAAATCATTAATTGGAAATGAATGGTCAACTCTTTCTTCCTCTCCCATGGACTGTATCTGCGAGGCAAATTGGGTGTCCATGACTGAATCTAAAACCTGAAATAGAGTCACATGAGAATCCCATAACCCATCAACAACATCGCAGAAGTAGTTTGAAGAACAAGAAGACTGCAAATTAGACTGGAAGTTGTGGTCAAGAAGAGAAGATTGCCCAAAACCTGGTTCAACCGCTCACTGATCACTAATCCAATTGGGCTCAACAAAGGTGTTCACAACAGTAGAGCTAGTACTAGAGTGACAACTAGTGAAAGTCCCAGTGAAATTACCATTTGGGTTGTCAGCATTTTGATCAGGGAATGAAGAGAACTGTTGGAATGGAGGCGGCGGAGGGTAATTCTGACCAAGGACATCGTGGAAGGATTTCTCAGTAGCTTGGAGAGCAGAGCAGTCTTGGAACATGCAAGGTTTATTCTCCAAGTCATCCTCTTCCATTAGCATTTGATTTATGTATTTGAGGACCCCATCAAAATAGTCACAATCCCCCAAAACTTCCTCATCTGGAAACACATCATGGTGGGAATCATTGGGAAAAATAGGATCATTTGTAAAATTGTGGTTCATTTTTCTTTCAACGTACAGGTTTGTTGTCACAACAAGGGACTGTGTTTGAGTTGTGAGTGAATTTGGAGCCTAACTAGGACATGGAGGATGGGAATTTAAATCGAGTAAAGGATTATAGGTAGATAAATAACTTTGACGTTCAAAGAAAGAAAGGTTTCTGAATAAAACTCTCTAACCATACATGGGATTGAAAGATGATTGAACAACTAGGAAAATCTTTAAGGACAGGGCGGTTTAGACTTCTAGTACATCTAAATTCTACAGCTCATTGAAATGATTGAACTAATGTTGAATATTTGAACACCTCTATAACATACAAATCATGCTACAGTTAACCAATATTTGATACCAATTTTGCTGGGACTGTGATTAACCGACAAAGATTGAGCAGCACATAGGAAATAAAGTATGATGATGATGATGAGGAGGAGGATGAGGAGGGGAAAGAGAGAGAGTGTGTGATAAGTACGAAGGTGGACTGGAGAAGCGTCAAAGAAGCGAACTTGAGGCAGAAGCTAGCGTAGCCGCCACGGATTTAGATCTCCCAATATATTTTCTCATCAATTTCTCTCTTAGTGATTAACCTGTCATACATTTAAATAAAATCTATCGTATATTAATAAGTCTCACTCATTAATGATGAATTATGATGAAAAACAAGTGGAAGCAGAAACCAACTCACAACTCCCTATCCGCAGGACCATGTTAGATATTTGTCAGGTCTTAATTTAGGACATGTACATCCACTGCCACAGGTCTTAATTAGGCATACAGACAAACCCCGACGACTCTCTACACTGGACCTAGGTTCATTTGAGATATTTGTTTTTGGGATTCTCGTACCTCCATTGACGGATCATAACTAATTTCATTTAGGGGTTAAAAAATGAAAAATACAGTTTCTTTCTTATAATACTCGTTAAATAACTTATTCTTATCTAATAGTAATTCAATTTATTTATTATTTATATTAACTCATCAGGGCATTCTCAAGTTCGTATTGAATATATTAATCTATATCGCTATTATTATATAATTTATTGATCTATGAAAAACTTTTAATTATGTAAAATATTCCTCTTAAATATCTTAAACACATCAACATCCCTTTAACTATATCTATAATATTTGTTTTTAAGTTTCAACTTTAACCCTAATTAAAATTATAAAACTCAATCATATCATATCCTTAACCAAAAAATAAATCATATCACATTCTCGAGAAAAGTATGCAAGTTGATGTGACATTTTATGAATGACTAGCCATGTATAAAAGTAGAAAAAATATTAGATGCTTATAAGGCATCATTTAACAATGTCATGTGGTGCCTACACCCAATGAAAGGCTGCTACAAAATCAACTTGTAGGAAACACAAGTTAACTTTTTCAAAAAAAAAAATTGACAAGGTGATGTGTGGTAGTGATTTATTTGAAATATACAATTTTTTCTTGGTGATGTATGATGGGTGAGCACACCATATTTTCTCATAAAAGTAAGTTGATTTTCTAAATTTTCTATTGGATTGTGACAACACATTGCTCTTATTCCATACCCTCTCATACCCTAGTATTGAAAATGTAACATCTACCGTTACTTTTTCTTTAGGAAAGTTAAAGAGGCTCTCCTCTTTAAGTTTTGACTGTTCTTCCCATTGTTTTGGAGAAATAATGACCAGTGCTAGGTCTTCTACTACTCAAGCCAGTGTACTTGCCAAAACTATAACTCTAAAATCCATTCCCACCTGTTCGTTCTTTTCGCTTATCTAACAATGATAATGTAGTGTAACTGCTACATTTAATATTTATCGCACAAGAACTATCTATTAGACAGCTAAGAGGTATATCTACAATTAAATGTGCAAACCTTCGTCCCATATTAACAGTTGTCGTCCAATATTTATGTATGCTTTGTTTATCTGTGTATGTGTTTGTTGCTTCTTGGAATTGCTTCGTTACTGGGGAGCTTCGAGTCCATGATGCCACTCCACAGCACGATTGTCTCTGTTCGATTCAAGTCGAGCATTGCCGTTGATTTCACCTGCTAGAGGAGGCCTTTTGAATGTATATTTATTGGTTTTTTCTTTTATTTTTTTGGTGAGTATAAATTTTTTTCTTTGCTGAACTAAATAAGATAGTTTAATTGGGCTTAGGTTATTGTGTCTTTTAATTGTATTTCTTTGCTTTATAGCTTATCAAAAAATAATCAAGAATAATTATACAATTAATTTTTTTTTAAAAATATTATCTTTGGCCAATAGATATATGAGTTGGAGAATTTCACGTTTATTTTGCTCAATCCACAAATGAAATAATTGTTTTAGTATATTAGCAAGCAAGTGGACTACTAACTCACATAAAACCCGAAAAAAAACTAGATTACCATACATATTTTTAAAATCTAGGCTTCCAAAATTCTACTTTTTTGTACAGTACTAAAAAGTTGAAAAAAAATAATCCCAAAAGATTGTAAGTTTTATCTCCAATAAGTGATAAACTCTATTCAAAAAGTAGTAAATAAACCCAAAAGATGATAAGTGAATCCAAAAAACGAGTGCAATTCAACAGTTAGAAGTTCCATCCTAAGTGTGATATAAGTATCCCAAAAAATAATAACTGATAAAGTACCCAAATTTTATTTTTGGTACCGTTGTCAAACCCTAGACACTGATATGTTAACTCTTTTGCCCAAAATATGAAGCAACCAGCTGAATGAGTATTTTGCCGTGTAATGAAATATGGTACAAACACCACTGTAACTTTCCAATTCTGAACTTAGTGGTTCTAATCCAGCAATCTATTCTTTTGATTACAGCATCTTTAGCTTTCCCTAGTTAACCCAGTTGTTTTAGCCACACATGAAGGAATGACTTGGAATTCTAAATGTCACTATTGAAGGTAACGTTTTTATGAATTTCATTCATTGAAGGAGTCTCTTTATATAAAAGGATTAGATTGAATACATCTTATACTCTCTATATTCTATAGTGGTAGGTAGGGACGGAACTAAAATTTTATGTTAAGGGGGCCAAAATTATAACATAGATAAATTCTATTCAACAAAGCTATTCGATGATTATAGTTGACACAAAATTTTAATTTATAAAGAACCTATTAAAATTGATTTTACAAAGTTAATTTGGGTCACAAAAATTATAAATTGGTTCGTACCATAATAAAAACTAGTTTGTGACAATATCACTGTCCTCTTTTTTTCTTATTTATGATATAAATTTATGGCTATAAATAAATTATCCTTGTAAATAATAGTTTCACTTGATAGTTGATACTATAGAAAAAATAAAACATGAGTCAATGCATTACTTTTGAGATAAGCCACATTTGTAACTCAATTTTGGAAAACATTTTACCTATTTTTTTTCGTGTAGTTATTAGAATCATCCAAACAAGTGTCTTTATCAGTAGGAGCATCATTCATCCATGTGATTACATCAACTATTTAGTTATTAAATACCAAGTCATTAATCTTTTTGAGTACACTAAGGTGGTATTTGATAAACCTGAAAGCTGAATACTGAATTTGTGAACTGTTTGGTAACTACTAAAATTTAAGTACTGAATTGAATCAAACTGTTTGATAACCACACAGAACTTACGTCTGAAAATAAATTAATTTTCAGTTTTATAGTTCCACTCTTTACTTTAAAAATATTTATTAAATATGCATTTATCAAAAGTTAAACTACGATATATCAAATCAGTTTAATTCATAACATAAATCATAATCGTTATTATCATATTGTAGTCTACATTTAACAAACATGATAATAAAATTAATTTAAGTTAAATTAATTTAGGTTAAAATTAATTGATAATAAAATTAATTCAACAAATACATATAAAATAATTGAACAAATAAACTTTTGCCAATAACAAAGACGAATAGAATAATAACAAATTGAATAACACAATATGTGCAGAGTGTGTGCATGTGTGCAGTGTGTGTGTGGGCGCACTTGCGTGCATGTGATTTGTGTGTGTATGCATGTGTGTGTGTATGTCTGTATAAAGTGTGTGCAACATGTGTGTATGTGTGTGCAGCATGTGTATGTGTGTGTTTTATGTACTGTGTGTGTGTGTAATTATGTGTGTATGTGTGCAATGAAGAAGAAAATGGAAGAAGTAACTTACCTATGTGATCCCTGAAGAAGACGATGGGAAAAAGAACTGGTGGTGAGGAGGATAAAGAGATTAGGGGTTTTGGAGAGAACACTAATTAGAGTTTTAATAGGATTGTGAAATATTTCGGAATAAAATTATCATATTGTATATATTATTAAAGATGTTCTGCTCAGCGTTTTCAGCTTTCAGAAATAATTAAGAGATCTCTTACTTAATATTTTAGTTTATTTTTAAGAAGTATTTAATATATTAAGATATTCAAATTTTAGTTATCAAACAAACTTAATTAATAAGTGCATAATACATTCATTTTAAGTATCGAATTTGGTTTAATAAACACACCCCAAGTAAAATACTTATAAATTGGACTTAAAAACCTAAGACGTAGCAATAAAAATTTCTAGAAAAATATAGGGGTTTCTATGGTGATTTTTCAAAATGTGAGGGGGTCATGGACCCCCAAGGCCTATACATAGTTCCGTCACCGGTGGTAGGAGTTTTGTATTCTGGATCATCTCAAAATTATTACACCTTAAAATTATATGGATGCATGTTTTAAAATTAATAGACGGGCACATCAAGTCAGCATTTTATACCTTAATATATAGACAGTCATGAAAGGTTAAAAGGTGGTTGGCTTGACTATGATTTCACTAGTCGCTTTATTTAAGCTCTATTATTTGGCACTCAGCGACGTTTCAGAAAATGACCACTGAACCACCAAGAAAGCCATGGGTGAGAGGGAATACTGGGTTTGGTGGCGTCTGGGTAATTCCATTTACATCCCCTTGTTTCTTGTTGAATTACTTTCTTATTTTCTTTGTTATTGTCAGTTATTCTAGAATCAGTTTATCATGTTACACATCCCTCACACAACGTTATTCACCAATCCAAGATAGAAAATTCTACATACCAAAATTGATAGCTTTGCAAAAACGTTTAAAAAATTATCATCACTCAATCAAGTTAAGTTACGATTTAAATATATCAAAAATAATAACTTAATGATATTCAACATAAAAAAAAAAAGGTTCGATCTTAGGTTTTTGAGATGAATTCTAACCAAGCTTATTAGGTCGTAACTTTAACATATTTGAACCAGTATTTAAGTCGATTGGATCGTAATTTTTAATATCATACGAAAAAACAACTTTTGATACGACATCATTCTCCATCAAACCCATCAGCGGAGGATTCAAAGCAGTTGCAACTGTCTGGGTTTGGTCATACTGATTTATCGGCATGCTGACTACCACACGTGTGTCTCTGAAGAAAAAAAAATTTGTATGCACCTTTTTTCATGTAGGTGACATTGAAGATCATTCTTTAATACTTATTTTCTTTGCTATTTTCAATTCTTGTGAATCAGTTTACCATGTCATACATCAAGCAATATTATTGACCCATCAACCCCAAGAAAGTCTCCACAAGGAATTCAGATTAAGAAAAATGAAAAAGTTCATGGTATATAAAAAGAGCGGGGTGTGAGCAGGGAGAGCTGATTGAGCTCTATGTGGGTGTATGTATTGTATGTGTCTAAGTAAGAGAATGACACAAGTGGTTTATCAAGTTGAAGAGGTTGGCTTGTCAACCGTAATAAAGATTTTTACTCCTCTAATTTTGTATTGCTTAAGAAAGAAAATGATTATACTTGAGTAAATCACGATGGTATGGTCCATCACAATCTGTTAGAATATTTGGAAAAATATTTGGCCATTAAAGACACTCCTCCCCATGTATGACATAACATTTTAAAAGCTATAACGTGACATTTTGGAAATGATGTCTTCTTGTTCAAGATAGAGTTTAGTATTGTAATTCCTCTTCTGATGATTGTCGAGCTACTTCAGTGATCGCTAAACTGCGTTGTGTCTTGGCTGACTTGAATTGTAGGTCAGGTCAGTTATGCTTCAATCAAGTCGATCATATTTTTTACACTAACTAGTTTGAAGTATGAACTGTATATTTTTTTTTTGATCAATTTTAATCGATTACATTAAATCGCAACTTGACATATATAAATCGTAATGTAATTCAATTGGATCAAAACTTTTGATATTATAAAAATAATTTTGGATACCATAATATTTTCTATCATAGGGAAGCAGCCAAGGATTCAAACTTACTACAATTGTAAGGGCTTGGTCATACTAGTTGTCACCCAACTGCGTACCACACGTGTGTTTACGAAGAAAATAAGAGTAAGGAGAAGAAAAAGAAATTGTTTGACTGACCCTTTCCCAACCTGGGATTGAATTGACTGTTTGCTTACGTTGTGAAATTCTAAAAGTGCAGACAAAAGATTCCAATTATTATTATGTTTTCCACAACAAAAAAGTCACTAAATTAAATTATAGCAGTCAACAATCA